>VRYO01001463.1:35384133-35424624 GCA_009812075.1 Sialia sialis
ACTGGGATTTGTCCATAGATAAGCCGCACCTGAATATAAGCCGCACTACTGGGGTAGGCTGGATTCTTCAGTGAATAAGGTGCGGCTTATATTCGTGAAACTACTGTAATTTGCAAATCTAGCATCTTTCTAGATGCTGTTAGATGGTCCTGCTATACAGTGTATCTTGATTCAATATGGAAAACATAAGTCTTTTTAAATACATCTGGTGATTATTCCAACAGAACTATACACAGAAAAGTCTGCTAACGTATCTTAAATAGGAAATTGCTTTTTCAGCATATATTTTTTCCCCTGAAAGCAGCTTACCAAACTGACCTTTGAGAAGGTCTCCTCCAAAATTAAGCTAAAGAAACCTGATAGCCTTTAAAATATTTATCATTTAAATAGCAGATTAATCAATTAAGATGCATGAAGATTATTTTGAAAATAAGATTGCCTAAAAATATTATAAATGTAAGGCTTTTCCTCCATTTTATTCTACTTGACAAGCAAGCTGCAGGTCATAATTATTCTAAAACTTTGCTATTTTAGCCAGAAAAAGGAGGATAAGTCGACCAACAAAGTCACATTATGCCCTGGAGCCAAACAAATATTTAAATTGTGATTACTTACTGTTGTAGCAAAGTATAGTTTGAAATTATGTTAAGAACATGATCTTCCCACTTTTAAATATCTTTCCACAAGCCTAGAATTCTGAAGTAATTGCAAAAATGTATATATTTATGAATATATCTATACTATATACAATATTTATGTACTTTTATTTTATTATTATAATAATATTCTTTATGCACTGCTTTCTAAGGGCTCATATCTGTATAATTCAACCACAAAAACAAAATCCAGACAGAAGGAAATACTAGAACTTTTGAGAACATATGTTTCTTATTTATATAAACCATTTAGGTTAATATAAATTCTTTCTTTGAACACTTTGGGAGCAGAATGCAGTTGGTCCATGAAGCTAACTGGTTTAACCATTGAAACAAACCCTGAGAAAGGATGGCACTTTATAGTAAAAATATTCCTGCAGAAGTTTGCTTTTCTGAGGAGGACAATATTTACTAATGTAACATTGCAACAAAATTAGTATCTTATGAAACCCTTCATTTATTTACATTGATTCTTCTTTCCTGGAGACATATATCAGCTTTCAATATATGCAGGTTGTATAATCCTGCGAGTAATTTGAACATAACAATCTAAGACACAGGTTGGCAAAGTACAATGCCCCTCTCACATTTTCTGCTTGTAAAAGCATTTTACAAAAAGGTAATAAGGCAGAAAAGACCATAAATGTAAAAAAAACCTGCCTGCATGCATGTGAATCACACTTCCAGATAGCACCAATATAATGAGGCAAGTTCAAACTGGGATCACTTCCCAGCCTCATTTCCACCTTCAGGTCTTCCTCAGACACTGCTGCACAGGTTCATTTGAAGCACGTGGGTGCTCAATTAGATGTTTTTATGATGCCTATTAAATTATACAAGGTGTTCTATGCTCAATCCTGTGAAGCACTCATTAGCAGAGTGTTATAATGGTGAGCAAGCTTGATTGCAAAAGCAGAGGTTGGGAAGCTCGTTCACGTTTTCTGAATCAAGCTGATTTTAATTGCCTGCCACCACACACACTTGGTGCCTCTGCAATGCCTCATCCTAATACAGAGAATTAAAGGCCCTGCCAGCTGTGCCCATGCTTTCATCTCCCTTTCAGTAACAGCTTAATCAATGGGACATAGGACTGAAGGCAACCAAGGGAAGACGAGTGCTCCTTGGCTCAAAGAGCCCCCTTAGGAACATGACCAGTCCTCCAGGCAGGAAGATCAGTACAGCTTTGTGCTGCAGCCCTGACAGCATGCCTGGCTGTCATATCAGAAACAGACAGCTTGACTTGACTTCCTTAACTTGCTCACAACTCTTTCTTTGCAAGGCTGCTGGAGCCTGCTGCAAGATTTCAGCAGCCTGGAAGCTGCTCGGAGCTTTTTATTTCATTCGCTATTTCTCTCAAGCATTTGTCTTCAAAGGGAACCTCAATTACTTCCAATCAGACTGAGAGCTTGCAAGAAACACATCTGTGAGTCCTATGCCTCTGACTCACATCCTTGCCTTTGTTCACTATTAACCCTACTGTTACGTGCCTTTTCTTTTCGTGTCTACCTTTCTTGCAACTACCTGTAACCCAGCAGTGAGTCAGGGAGGGCATTGATCTGTGACTAACACTGTGAGCATGTTGACATACTGTGTGACAAGTTATGTCAACACCAGACAGAGGTCATAGGACTAAGCCACTTATTAACACAGTACTGGCTGCACAATGCAGCACTGGGAAGGGATGACTCTGGCAGTGCCTTGCCAGGGAATAAAAGCCCAGAAGAGATGCCCATGGGAAAGACCTCATTGTCTCTGTGCACATCTGGTGATTTGTTTGCTGTACAGCTCCTTCAGGGATGTTATTTAGCTCCCTCTGCACTTGGGTGCTGCTCAGACAGAAAAGAACGGGCTCACAGAGTGAGGATGTGAGGATGTGAGGATGTGAGGATGTGAGGAGGCAAACCATGGTCTGCCCAAGGAGGGAATATTCCTGCTTCTAATCCACAGGGTAATTCTAGGCCACATTGGACATAATACATTTCACACAAATATTTACTAAGGGATGATGAAGGTGATAGTATTTACATATCTCTTACTGCTCACATCAGTTTGTATTCCCACACTGACCCCCTTAAGAGAGAATCTATGCCTTCTGCATGTTTCATTCACAGCAAAAGTAATTGAAAAATCCTTTTGCATCTGTCTGCTATGTACAATACGGGGAAATGAGATTTCCTAGGATTGTTACACAATCACAAAGTTCCTTTCATATTAAGAAGTCTTTAAATGGGGAAAGTGACTTTTAGCAATTAGCTCAATAGCAAAATAATATACAGTAATTTCACACTGATAAGTTGCACCTATTTCACTGAAGAATCGAGCTGATCCCAGAAGTGCAGCTAATCACCAGATGCAGCTTATTTATGGACAAATTCCAGCGAAATGCCAACTCGGAAGTGTGAGCCGGCTGGGGAGGGAGCTGCCTCTTTGCCACCTTTGCGTGAAGCCGAGCCGCTTTGCCGCCGTTTTTGATGCCGCTTCTTGCCGGCTTTGCACTTTGCCGTCACTTTTTGCCACCTTTTTTTACCAGCTTTGCCTTTTGCCACAGCTTTTTGCCGCCGCTTTTTGCCGCCGCTCTGCCAGTGTCGCACAGCCAGCCCACCGAGCCGCAGCTTTTGAGCAGCGTGGGGAACCGCGGCAGCCAGTGCCAGGGGCAGGAGTGCCTGGCCCGCGGCATGGGGAGGGTGCCTGGGGCTGCGTTTAAAGGCTTCGCTGGTCTGTGAAAACTGTTTGCAAATTGAGCACCTGCCAGTAAACCCCAAGATAGCGTGATTCTGTTACTAACTCGTTACTTTGTTGCACATGAATCCTCACTTCAAAAAAGAAAGGTGCACCTTATCACCCGGTGCGGCTTATTTATGGACAAATTCCGTGGTCTTCCTGGCTACCCAGAAGTGCAGCTTATAACCAGGTGCGGCTTACGAGTGTGAAATTACTGTACACAAGAAAACAAGATAATGCCCATTATGAAATCAACCACTAGATGTGAAGAAGAAATCATGTATCTGGAACCTTGTTTGTTCTTACTAGATACAACATTTGGTCTGATACCTGTGTTCTGTGTTTTGTACAACCTTTGTAGGTGCCTGGGCTAAAGCCTCACATCGTCCAGCAGAGAGATATGACCAAAGATTAGACTGGGAAGACAAAAGAGGGCCACTGCAGTCAGACCATAAGAGCAAAAGCAACTCATGAAGAAGGAAAGTCACTTTATCTATGATATAAGTGAGGCTGAACTCAACTCACCATATAGTGGGTGAAACTTTTAAATGATATATTTTGGGAATTCAACACAAGTATGACATCAGTGGTTGAAGACCACCTAATGTTTTCTGCTGGGCACTATACCTCAGGAACTATTGTAGAGGACCCAGAGCACAATGGCAATGATCACAGACTTGGCAATAGTGATTGAAAAGTCACAACTGGAAGAATTACTACAGGTAATCTGGAGGAGAAAAGACTATTGTACATATGATAGTAGTTTTAAATATGTGGGGAAAAAGATTAGAGAGATATCTAAAAAAAATTACCCTGGTCCATTGAATTAAAAAAGTGGGAGGAAAATATTCTTCAATTCTAGTAAAGAACATTTAGATTGGAAAATTTCTTTCTATAAGAATTTTTAACTAGGAAGACTGGAAATGCCGGCACAGTCAGACTTTGCAGAACAGATTGCATGAACAACTATAAAAGATGGCAAACATTATTTGATCTTGCCTCAGTTAGAAAGCAAGACCCCGTGATCTCTTTGAAATACCACAGAACATTTTCCCCTTATTCAGTAATGTCTTATTAAACAAATATTTTATGCTAAATAAACAAATATGAAATTACCAAAAGGAAGCATTGCTAGCAGCATATTTTTTTTCCAGCTAACATATGTCGTACTGAACCATACTTATAAACATGGCAGACTAGAAAAGGATAAACTGAGAGCAGATTTTTGTTTCTGCGGCCATATGTCAAGGTCAGTTGTTTATTTACCTGTTTTCCCTAGCAGCTATGTCTGTTGTAAATTAAGCCCACATACTACTTTCTCATTAAAAAAAGATGCAAAGAAGATAAGTCAATATCCATTCATTGCTCTCTCCAGGATATTTCATACATGCATATTCCAAAGGCTATCTAGAATTCTGGGAGCTTGAGAACTGTTTTCACATGTCTTTTTGCAAAATGTATGAAGTGTATTAGGAAGATAAAAGCCAAATGTATATATGGTGTATGATAGCAGGAGGAAAGAACTAAGGAATTCCTCCTAGGTTGCAGGTGCTAATTACTACCTTTATGTCTCCATCACCTAGTGATGGGTTGGTGGATTCCAGTGGTGAAAAAGTTCTAAGCAAAGCAAATAATTCCTTGTGCATTCCTCCAAGTTGTTGTTTCTTTGGAGGCGTCTTTCAAAAAAGGCAAATAAGAGTTCTTTGCAGAAAGGCAACAAGGAAACAGGGCAAAGGTGGTTGTTGTTGTTATTAGCTCCAGAGCTAATACAGAATAGGAAGGTACCAAAAAATGGCAGCAGGATGAGGAGAGCTGCATGGCTGGGCCTGGCAGGGAGGGCTCCATGTGGGGACAACGCACCATGGTGTTTATTCTCTTTCCTGCCAACCAACACATGGGGAACTTCAGGCGACAAAAAAATTGCAAGTAAAAGTTGGACAACTCATCTTTTAATACTTCATATCTGGTCAAAGTAGAGTCCTTACATGCAACCACAAGACAACTCTCTGCTAGTTTTTCTTCCTGTTGCCATAAAAGCTCATTTTTTCCTTGAATGTTAACCTGGGCAGCCCATGAAGTCCCCTAACCCTGGGCACGGAGAAAAAGAAGGAACAAACAAAAATTCCTATGTAGGGTTGAGAAGACAAGTGCTGCAGCCAACAATGTTGTGTTGTCTGCTTAGGGAAGTTCTAGGTATTTGCATATTTTTCCATACCTGTTCTATTTTGAGCATTTGGGAGGAAAGAGTCTGAGAGCTCAGGAGGACAGGAAGACAATTAGAATGGCGCTGATGCCATAGTGCTCACCAAGCATCTCTTTTAGCCCTTCATACAATGATATTAATATCACACTGTGCTGATCAGATTTAGTCTCCTCCTACCTTTGGGCCTCCAACACAGGCAGGCTGGCAAGCCAAGGGCTGTGGGGCACCTGTGAGAAGGCATGGTCACTGCACCTCACTTCTGGGCTGGGACCCACCAAGGCTTGCTAAGAAGAAGGGCAAACCTGCAGCTTTCAAAGCAAGTGTGACAATGCGCATGGAGATGACATATTGTACCCAGATACAGAAATTATTTATGAAAGAAAGACATGTCAATGAAAGTAAATCTCAGCTCATCAAGAGGAAATCTGAAGTTACGACACATTTTTATTCTTGACTCCCTGAGAGATTCAAGGTTTTGCCATTTGATCTTAATAGCCCTCTTGTCTACTATGGTTCTTTTTCATATAACTAGAGAACTGGTCTTAAAGCACAAGGCTGAATAGCCCATTTCCAGCTAATAATTGTAATTTGCACAGTCAAAAAGTGGTGTTTAAAATTTAATTATTTGAAGATTTCCTGAACAACTTTCTGCAATAAAAGCACAAAGATCAAAGTCTATTCACATTTGTAAATGTATGTGAGAAAAAACTATTTGTAGTTACTTACTGGTAGTAGTTGGGCCTTCTAAATATTCTCTCCAATTTAACAGATCCAGGCTATGAGTGCACAATCATGGATATTAATGGTGGAAAAGAACCAGAAAATTCTCTTTACCTGAGTATTGTTGTCCTCTCTCTTTATTATGTACTTCCTAACAAAAAGCCATGAGGAATTTCTACAGTGTCTGTGCATTCCTTTAATGCTTGTACTTTCCCAGTTTCAAAATCTTCAGCAGTGCTCTGAGCATGTCTGCTCAGCTGAAACTGTGTTAATGACAGTAGGTTTTTTACTGCTTACTGAGATTGATGCTTTCATTGAAGGCTCCTTGCTCACTTAAATCTTTGCCTGGTAGTTAAAAAGCAGTAGTACATGCCTGTGTGACAGACATCACTGTTCTGCCTGCTTCATACCATGTGTCTCACTGTAAATCATAACTCACAGACAAGATACTACTAAAACTTGAGTAAATGAGTGTTCAGAGAAAATCAAAATGACAATTAAGAAATGGCAATGTGTTCTTATTTATTCAAGATTACAACTTCTAAAATAAATTCATTGCTGTATCTAAACCGTGCAGGTATTTTGTCACTAAATTATCCAGAAGAAGATCTGGTAAGTCTCTGATTGCTACTGACCATGCCTGGTGCCTGCATGACTGTAGCCCATCATCAAACAGAGTGCTGAAAGCAATGACCCACTCTCTCTCAAACTGACTACTTATTTTCAGAAGTATATCACTGGAGAAAGCCTAAACAGGTTGTCCAAACAATTGCTCACCACATAAACTAAAATAGCAAAGAGTGGGAAAAAATACCTTATGGTATTTTGCGGTGAATAGAAGGAATCTGTCCACTGCTGCATGGAGCACCCTTCTTCCAGGGCTGCCTGATTTCACTCACTGGTAGATGAGGGTGTTTGTTTTTCCTAAGCATTGTGCTTACCTGGACAAGTACAAACAGAATCGCTCAGCCAACATACTTATATCAAAGAGTTCAGTCTGGGAGATGCTCATCACCTTCTGAAGATTTCAGTATTTTTTATAGAGTCAGAAAGATAAGAGAAAAATTACCAAAGAACACTACAAAGGAAAAAAGAGTGATAGTCTAATTTGCCCTAGATTGTACAGTACATGTCACCAGAGTAGCAAATAGCAATTCTTCTTAGTCTTTGCATCCTTTTTTTTCCTTGAGAAAGAGTAAACAGCAATTAGGCCTAAATATGAACAGGTATGAGATAGCCCAGTGTCAATTACTGTCTACATAAATGCACAGAAGAATAGTGAAGAGAACTGGGGTATTTCAAAATTGGTACTTAATTAGTAATGCTCTTTCACTTGAGTTCAGACACACTAACTGGAGCTAACACTTAACCTAGAAATGTCAGGATAGATTAGGCATGCACGACAGTTCAGGTGCTGATATGGAAAGGTGCTTAACACTAACTCTGAAGGATGGATCAAAATATGTACAAGAAAGAGAGCATCTGTACTTTCATATACTTTGTGAATGTACTGCTTAGAGTCAGCTTATACATCTTGTCTAAAGAGCACACCTGATGTCAGAAGCATCTTCATACATTTTTCACTTTTCTGAATTCTCTGAGTCCTTGCTTACCTTGCTTCTTCACTGTCATCATCAAAAGCATAAGGCAATGCCTTTTGATCACTCCTGGAGGAGCTGAGAGAACTTTGCCACTCGCCTCTGGTGTCAGTGCAAGACAACCCTGAGGAATGAAGCCTGCTCTGAATTAATACAGAATTTAAGAATCATTAAAGTTGGAAAAGGCCTCTAAGATCATCAAGTTCAACCATTGCTTTAGCACTGCAAAGCCCACAACTAACTCATCTCCCAAAGAATCATATCTATATGGTTTTTTTTATCCAACACTTTTCTGGGCACCCTGTTCCAATACTTAACCATTATGATTTTTTTCTAATACCTACTTCAATTTGATAATAACAATCAAAAGATAATCAGAGAATGAGTGTGACTTAAGAGCAGTTACTGAAACAGGACTCCACCATATTTCTGTATGGTCAGAGACCAAAAGTACTGAGGACTTTCCCTCATCTCTTCCTCCCTGCAGATGTCAAACTCCTGCTCTACAACAAGAGATCTCTTTGTTTTTTCTAATTGGTAGGGTGGTACATTTTATCTCAGTCTCATTCTCAGGAAAGCTTTGATAGCTGAGCTAATTAAGCTTCAGGCATTACCATACTAGGGAAATTTTTTAAGCAGAATGTCTCAAATTTGGTGGAATTATATGAGCGTGGAAGATATTTTATAAAGCTAGGCAGCCTTAAGGACAGTGATGACCTATAGGGATGTCCCTACACTAGCCAGCAGTGCAGATCAACAGGCAAAGAACTGTATAGTCGAACAGTTGGATCTGAGAATCTCATAGCTAACTCCACACATACCAGGTTCTTCTGGTTTGGTTTACCTTTGACTTATAGACTGGCTCTGGTCTGACCCATCAGCTGAATGCCTGTTTCAGGCTCTCATGCCTCATGTGTCCATCAGGAGTTCCTCTTCCTGTTCAGATTCATGCTGAAGGGATGCAGATCATCTACATGGAGATGTCTCCCTGATGTGAACCTCAGCACAACAATCTGGCACGGCTGAGAGGTGTCTTGTAAAAGCCAGGTCTCATCAGAAATGAAACACAAACACAAATGCATAGTATCAGTACTAAGGGTATTGCTGCAGGAATTTTATCAAGGTTATACACCAAATGCTTTCCTGTTCCTTGGATTCAGGATAAACTGATGCTAATGATTTTTGCCTATGTCCACTTCTCAGAGTGACATGATTGATGAGCAGAAGAGAGAAATGTCAAAACAGGAACAGCCCTCAGAATGACTGACAAATTAAAAAAGAAAGTCCTAAAGTTGACAGGTAAGAGAAAAGTGGGAAGGGAGCAAATGCCTTGCTCTAAAAAGAGAGTAAATTACAGTCTATTTGATGAATATAGGTGAATCATAGTAAGGTCAGTGAGGGAAGCACTGAAATGACTCTCAGTTGAAAGATATTACTAATAAATTTGACTTGAGCATAGTCCACGTGATAATATCAGAAATGAAATGAAAGACCCACTTCAGGAACAGGGCAGCCTTGCAGATCATAAGGCTCACAAAGTTGCCTTGGTGGTATTCTTAAAGCCATTGTACCTACAAAAATCCAACCAATGAAGTCTAACTTGATTTCTAAAAAAAATTTAATTTATTTGTCTCCCTTACTTTTCATTAGGATTATTGTTCATTGTGAACTACTCACTTAAAAACTACTAATCCACAGAGCTCAGCTGATGCTGCCTTAGGTTGAAATGCAAAGTAGCTCCTACCTTACATCTTCTCCAATATATGCTGCATGTATTGGCCTTGAGAATTAGGTGGTCATAGCCTAGTTCTTCCTGAATTCCACCCCAAAATGTCTGTGTGTAACTGTCCAGAGAATAGGCATATGTGATGCAGATCCATGCCATTAGAAGTATTAAGCAGCAAGCAAAACATTAGGGTTTACTTTGAACTAACACGGTGCACATTATAAAATCTCCACATGCTGGAAGAAAAAGTAAATCCTCTGTGGTTTACTCATAAATATTTAAAGGATTATCCAGTCCATTGTGTAGTGAATAACCAAATGCATTCTGATGTAAACCAGCCCGGCTCTTGTGTTTATATTGTCTGCCTGATGGAACACAATTACAAAACACTTTTTTAGTTTTCAAATTTCTTCTTGAGATCCTTGAAGCACATGGAATTTGAACTTGGCAATGTAAGACTGCAAATTCCCAGGGACCTGGCATTATACAGATTAGAAGTGCTTGTATTCTTCAAGGACAAAACTATATACTGTATGGTTTATATTCACGTATATGTGTTCTGTAAGGGCAAATCAATATATTATAAATGTACGTCCTATATTTTTTCTCCTGGTAGGGAATTCTATCACCAAGTACAGCAAATACACAAAAACAACTTAACTCTACATTTTCAAAAAAGGAATACTGCATTTTCTTTATATTACTCTATTTTATGTTCAGAATGAATATGGCTCAGGTGTGGGCTTTGAGTTTCAATTTAACATATTCATAACTGGGGCAATTGGCAAGGTCTGCTATTTCTGACACATGTAAAAAGTCAAGCTCAGCCCTAAATGTGTCTTGTCTTTTTGTATTTTTTTTTTTTCTGCTTGTTCCTCAGTATTCAGTTGATTTGCTGTTGAAAGTTCTCTTTTATCAGAAAATCATAAACTGAGCCAGGGACCAAAATGCTGATTTCAGCCACAAATTAGAAACTGAAAAATAGGAGATGAAAGCAGTAGAAAAGGGAGCCTGTACTGTGCAGATGTACTTTCATTCTCAAGAGCCTCTGTTTCCTCAAATGAAAGCCAATCTGACAAAAAAAAGAAGAAAAAGGGTTAATTCACCATGGAAATGTGCAAAACTTTTCAAGGCAAAGTCTTTGCATATGCTAAAGGCACAGATGATGTTCCATGTAAAGCATTACTTTTATCTTTATTGTTTTGAATATGCCGGATCATAAGAATGGACACACTCCAACTGCCACTTAAAAGCTCTTCGGATAATCCCACATCCCACTTGCTTTGTTTCCATATTTAATTTAGCTCAAGTAAAAGGCAAATTAAAGCCCCTACTTTCTTCTCTGAAAAAAATTCTGTACAACCTTCCTCAGCAGTCCAACTCATCTGAACCAGGGTAAGTTACAGATTCCAACTCATTTGAGGATATTTCTATTTACGATGTCTCTTTCCTTTACTTTCCACACTAAATGGTTCTTCAATTTCTCACCAGATGGAAGTCATCAATCTCCATCATGCTCAAAAATTCTTCCTCTGCAGATCAGGTGGCTCCTAATCTGTGGAGCAGGTGCTGGTGTTGAAGCAGGAGCAGCCAGAGGAATGTAATTGTTTCTGATGCATGAGACAGATGTCAATCAGTCTGCAATGCAGGTGTCACCAAAAGCAAGGTCAGGTCCCCAAGCTGCAGGACATTTTTGCCTGTTCTGATCCCCGAGACTGAAAAATGGGGCTGAGAGTAGGCAGCCTGTCCCCAGGCTTCATATCATCTGTCTGCGGCTTTGTGGGACCATGTGGTGCCTTGGTCACCGTGAGGTGACTTGCTCAAGGGAGGAAAGCTGCAATTGCAAAATGCCTTCATTCAATGAAAAAACGTTTCCAGGTGACAGGGAGCAGGGAAGTGCAGTGTCTTTTCAGATGGCAGTTTTCTTCATTCCCTCCTTTAACTTTTGAATCCCTGTTCAGGCTCCAAAGGAGACCCCAAAAGGTAGAACTCTACTGCTGAAAGTCGTTCAACCCCAAGAAAAAGGTCGAGAATATTGAGATGAAAGCAAAAGAGCTGGTTTGGAAGGGTTTAAAGAACTTTAAAGAACTTTTCAATGTCATTTCTATTCAAAGCATTTCAAACAGCAAAATATATTCAAGTTAGGAGAGCTTTAGGTGAATGAAGCCTTTTTCTGGATTGTATTATTTCCTCATATGACTTGATATGCAGTTAAATATGTAATTAGAAATAAATATATCATGATGATACTCCTTTGGTCTTTCATGAAATCTGGCACCCTACATAGCTAAGGTGTGGATTCACTCTTTCTTACCAGAGAGAATACTCTTTTCATTCCCTCTGTAAAACCCTACAAAGAATTGAGCGTCTAGAAACACACTGTCTATTGCAACAAGTACAGTAGGTTCAATAAAATTGCTAGGAAATATATGAGAGTCCTGGAAACTGAAAATTCTACAGAATCTTCTCCTTATTTATTGTTTCCTACATAAATTCTTTATCAGTGAGCACCTAGGGATTTTTTTTTTCACTCACATCAGCTTTACAACTGTATATTTCCATTTATTACATTGTAATTATTTCCAGTGAAAAAGGTGGCTTTAGTGGTGTTAGTTTACAATATTTTAATAAAAATGCATTACTCCCCTATGAAAAACAAAAATCCCACATCAGCTATTTTCAAGCAGCACCTCTAGACTGAAACTACCAGACCAAAGGGGAAAACATCAGGAACTACAAAATATTCTTAGCCTGGAGGTATGAGAATCTGCCCATTTCACATAATAAAGAAACAAACACCTAAGAGACTACAACATTATTTATCATTTTTGCCTACAGACCACCTATGGAGTCCCATATCCATTGTCTGTGGACAAAACCCACAAATCATTAAAGTAAGAAGAATTTCTGAAAGGCAAAAGCAAACCCCTGACTCTTTCAGACACTCTATTACAAGAGAAAATTGGACATCTCCCCATGTTTGATAAAGGAGCTGAAGAGTTTGTATGAAATCATGGGCATGGTACCAGACAGTCATGCTCCTGGGAAACTGAGTACATTTCCTCAGGAATTCCTGGAGGTGAAGTATGAATTTTCATTAATATGGGGCTGTGTGTAATCTCACAGCTGGCCAATGCAGGCTCTTTATACAGGACAGTAAAAACCAGACTGGCGATATGGAAAACAAGGGAAGAGAAATCAGAAAAGACCAACACAGTCCCAAACTCTAAACAGCTTTTGTGACTGCATCAGGCAGAAACACCATAGAAATATCCCATTTGTGGCATTGAATCACAGAAAACCCAAGTAAAGAAACTCCACAACACTCTTGCATCCATGGATGACATGGCAGGAGTAAATAAAGATTTCGGTAAAGCTTTTGATATTTTCTACCGCAGTATCCTTCTGGACACAAAGTCCAGCACCCAGCTGGACTTTATGACCCTATGGAAACCATGATAGCAATGTGCACACGCAATGGGGGAAACAGAGGATGATGCTCAAACTCATTTCTGCTCCTGTCGGGTTCATTGGTCCAGACAGGGCTACTGAAATTCTGCAATGCACACTGAGTATTGTAAGATGTCCTGCTGATAAGTATGACCAATATAGAAAGAAGAGCATTGCAGGGGAATGGCAAACTGTTCTTTTTAGGACTTCAATAATCTATTTTAGCTGCCAGTGGAAAGATGTGCAGATTA
Organism: Sialia sialis; assembly: GCA_009812075.1. NCBI lineage: Eukaryota > Metazoa > Chordata > Aves > Passeriformes > Turdidae > Sialia > Sialia sialis. The sequence goes on from VRYO01001463.1 coordinate 35,397,459, forward strand.
AAAATATTCTGAAGTATTTTTGTGCTTTCTTCCTTGGTGTCTAATGACTGCAAATATATTGTAATTAGATAAGATTGCTAGTGAGAGAGATAATATTACTATTATTAATTATATATAATATGATAATATCAATATATAATTAAACATTGTATCATTTCAATATAATTTATATTAATATTCTAGCTTGCATTAAAAAAAATTCCATGGTTAAAAAAGCAGACAAACTCTCTGGTGCAACAAGTCCTGGTTAAAGTACCATCTTTACATCACTGTGTATGATTTGCACAAGAAAAAAAAGCAAAGGCAAAAAAAATCTTATAATATTTCTCAAGATAATTGCTAATTTAAAAAGTTATATCTATTAAGCTTTCTGCTTGGAAGAAAGACCATTTATCCCAGATGTAAATTGTACCACTTGTTAAAGCTTGACAGCATGAGGCTGATATGGTGGTATCAGTGGTGGCCTTTAAAGTCCCTTCCAACCCAAACCAATCTTTGACTCCAAGAACCTAGAAACCCATAACCCTGTGTAGATACCATGGGACATGACACACACATCCCAGATGCTGTCCTGCATTTTGGGTGGGAATTTTGAAGTATATTTATTGGGGCAGCTGAAGCAAATTGCCTTAGTAAACTTGTGTGCTTTCTTTTTCTCAAGAAGTAATCCTCTTCTCCATTTGAAAGTTTAAGGAATTGCACTAAAGTTGCTTTCTAAAGTAAGTTAGGTGGTCTTGGGGTGCCTGTTATTGTTAATTAGGCCTAGGACCCTTTTAAGGCAAAACAAGATAAGCACATGCAAAAGAAGAGAGAAATCAAGAGCAGAGAAAAAAAATATATAATAAAAATGCAACTGTGCCTTCTAGCAAAGCCTCTTACATGTGAGGTTAGTAGTGGGAAATCCCAGTATGGATTTCTGTAACTCACTCCCACTCTTGGTCATTTGTAGCCATAACAAAAAATGTAGAAAGTTGATTTCAGTTGCCTAAAGCAACTACAGAGTCACAGCAGGGAAGGGAAAGACGTCTCTCTTCAGAGTTAAGCCAGATCTCACTGCATAAGTGGTAGAGAAAATAAAGTGGAGAAGTAAAGAAAGTGTAATAGTCCAGTTGTGTTCTAGACTCAGTTCCCCAGTGGGCTGGTTTGGGGAGAGCATCTTTATGTGAGGTTACTGATAGAATCAGGAAGAGGATTCCTACTCCCAGGAAGAGGAAGGGAGAAGTAATAATGAAACTTTTTCCAGCTCACTCCAGCTTGTCTAAATAAAAACTCAATATCCAGGGAGAGGAACTTGGAAATCCATGGCTATGAGTGATAAGAGCTACCAAGAAAATGAAATTTGTACGAAAAACCTCCAGGCAATGAAGAAGATGTTTCAAACACCCACAGGATTTCACTCTTGAAAACCCTTTCTGAGGTATCAGCATATTACTTGAATAAGCACTCAAACTGTCTGGTTACTGGATGTAACTTTAGTTTTCTATGTTGATCTGTATATTTTAATTAACTATTAAAATGGAATATTTCTATACCATACATGTATGTGTGTGAGGATATCAGGTACATTATAAGTTAAGGAACAAGATAAAAATAAATTAAATAAATCACATCTAAAAATGGAAATGATCATGTTCTTTTAAGAGGCTGTTTAATTACCCATCACTTTTTACAGTCATTCACAATGATTATCAATTAATCTACATAGCATTAATTTACCTAGGAGGTAATGGAAAGGTAAGCTAGAAAGTCTCACATGACTGGGAATGATTTTTTGAAAATTCTTTACTTATAGCATAGATTCAGACAGATCAAGGAGATGTCTTTCACAACACCGGATTTATTCAATTATCATTTTCATACTAACATCAGCATTATGGAACAACACCGTTATTCATCATTCTTCTCCTTCCCTGGGGACAATTGTTTCAACTTTAGCTTCTATATGTTGAAAAGAAATTTGCTTCTCAGGCTTCTAGTTTAAGATGATTTTGTCCTTTTGGAACAGTTACTGGCTCCACATGAAATCTTACAAACTTAAAGCAATTTACATCAGTCTCCCTTTCAAGACCACAAGAAATTTTACCTATTTAGATATCAAAATACAGCAAATGGATGCCTCAAGCATCTACTTCACTCAGTGTCTACCTATTCTGAACTTTCAGAGAACACAAAAATCTTTATAGTTACTTATTCCTCGGCATACCCTCACACAACCTGTCCTTCTCATCTGTGTTTGTTGCTTTTCTTTGGATGACAAGACTCACTTCTTCTGTTCTATAAAAACATATTAAAAGTGTCTAACTTAGGCAAGTTGGACAATCACTGAAAAATTAAAACTTAAAGAAAGGCAAATTCACTAGGTAACTCTATGTAATTTATTACTGTGATATTGTACCACGCCCTGTAGCCAAAGGTGTCACCAACATGGGTGCAACATGGGAAAGCACATCCTGGGCTAGACTTCACACCTTCTGGTGCTTTGAAGAATGCATTTTTAAACAGTTTCCATAATACTAGATAGCAAACAAAGAAGATTTACTACAGAATTTGGGCAAGAAGACTTAGCTATAAAAGCTATGAAAGAAACATTTGCAGAACACTGGGCTTTTAAAATCTACTCTGCACTGCAATCTTCCTGTATAAATATATTCTCCTAGAAAACCTTGTCTGTCTTTCTGTGAGTAGTTCTGAGAACAAGCAGCTCTATGAGCTTTATGCACCTTGACTTCCTTCCTCAGTGAAAATCAAATACTTTCCTCAAATCTTGAGCAGTATGGGTTGCTTTACTGTTTTTTTAGTGAAATCCCTCCCCTGGCTTCTCCTGTTTCCATAGGAAAAAAACAGAGAGCCTTGCACATCACTGGGGACTGCATTTGAGAGAAAATAAGAATTCTTTCTGCAGTCAGGTCACATTCAGGCAACAAATTTTAATGGAAGAGCTAGGCTGTGGATTTAATACATGATTAAAAGAAAAATGTCCTGTCAGTGGAAGCTCACACAGAGATGGGTTTTAATCAGAGGATATTTTCCCTTATATAAGAAAGTCTGAACACAAGGGTGTCAACTACAGTATGTAGAAAGAGTCAGGCTGCTGTGTAGGAGGGAGCACACATTTACTGCTGTTAGGCTCAGTGAGACTGCAGTGGGAGGCTCACCTCTGGTTTGTCTGTGTCTTTCACACTATGCATGCAGACTAAGGAATCAGTAAAATAATAAAATAACTTTACTTAAAATCATATCTGCGTGGAAAAATCAATTAGAAAATTGTGTTCTTTGGAAAAAGAAAATAAACAAACAAGAAACACCAAAGAACAAACAAAACAAAACAACAACAAGAAAACCAAACCAAACCAAAACAAACTGAAAACCAAAAACCAGTAAAGTCAAGCCTATCCAGAGCTGTCAATCACCATGTGAACTCTTAGCCTAGAGAAGAAGTTAATTTCCTTGGTTGGTTTATCAACTTCACGGCTGGAGAAGACCTGATGCAGCAGAGTTCCTCACACTGAATTGCACCTTGGCAGAAAGGTAGAATTTTTATTCCACCTTCCAAGTAAACTATCATACACTGATTCCCACAGGATGAGTGGGACAGGACAGGTGAGTGTCCTGGGAGCATGAAGAAAAATATCTTGGAAACAATGTGCTCTGGCTTTCTGAATTTCCAGGGTCTTTGGTGTCCCGGTAGCTCAACAAAGAGTTAATGGCTTCCAACTATATAGTCAAGAAAACATCCCTAAAGTTCAAAGCAAATACTGCTTTCACTTTTCTTAATGAAAATTGCTTGATTTCCATGTTCTCTCAAAAAAAATTTAGATTGGCAAACTCTTTTCACTTTATTCTCTTATCATTTCCAGATATTCTAGTGCAACATTCAGCATTCTGCTCAGCTCTAAAGAGCATGTGGCATACAAGTTTGCTGAAGCATTTTAACCTGTCTACCTCTTTCACCATCTCTCCTGCTTATTTGCAGAGATATTCACTTGTACTGGCATCTGTGATCACCATGTTTATTGTGCACTGGGCTGCTGCAGTTCCCTGCTCAGTGCTAGTTCAGAAATTAAGTCAGAAACTTAATTTTAAGTTAACTTCAGAAATAAAGTCAAATGAACCAAAATGAATCGGAAGAAAGTGTCTATCTGAGAACTGCATTAACTCAGTTGCAGACATTTAGTCTATGCAGTGTTTCTGCCATGGACATGGCAATTATGGGCAGAGATTGAAGGGGAGAAATTAACTATTTTCTACATCTCACATTTACTTCCAGTTCTTCTGCATGATTTGCACTGAAATACAAATGAGCTCCATAAAAATTAAAATAAACAATCAAGTTTTACTTTTACTATAAGCACTTTTATGTAAATAAAAGTATTTCAGAAATCCTGCACAGAATTTCACTAGCATTTTTGGCAATTCAGAAATTGTCACAGTAATTTTCAAAGTTGTGTAAAATGGCAAACAACTCTACATCAAGTACTAGAAAATATGTAGAACAACTAAGTTCTCATGTAGATTAACTGTCAAGATAAGGGCACTTCTATATTGCTAATGCTTGAACTGTTGCCTGCTATCCCCTCAGTCTCAGCCAGCTCTGCTGCAGAAGCTGGCCAAGTCTTTTTCACAAATCCTTATGAATGAACGAAAATGCCAGGAGCTATAATATCACAGTTTTCAGTTCCTTTTAAATGAGCTGCTTGAAAAAGCAGACATCCCTGGATTGACAACTGAGATGAAAAACCACAGATTTATCTAAATCCTGTCTCACATAGCTGCTTTATTGATCCAGACCAGTAATTAGACAAATATACTTTTGTATTTTACTATCTACACATTACCATGAATAATAAAGTCTAACTAAACAGCAAGAAAGAACAAGGCCATTTCTAGAATGTTAGTGCAGATACAGTCTCTCATCATTTTTCTTTCTCTTGGTCATACTTTTTGAACACTGAAGGGTAGTTAATGGCAAAGGTGAAGTGGGCAGTATGCATCCCTGAACCAATACTACAAACAGTGGAGGAATTGTACAAGGCATAGATCATGACACAAATACAATGACATAATTACAACAAAGCAATGGAGGTAAAGTCAAATTGGCACAAGCCCCTGTGGCCTCTTTGTTTCAGAGATTGACAGCTCCTCTGTAATATTTCTCAGGCTGATAAAATTCTTCTGATTTTCAATAACCTGGTGATCTCATTAAACTTACTAATAAATATGTGAGAAGCCAATAGCTCACCATAACTGTCTATTCACATGGTCAAGAGATAAGTGCTCCTGGCTGTGTTTTGGGTTTATTGTTGTTGTGATGAGGATGATTATGATGATGGTTGTGATAAAGAAGAAGCACATATTTCATAACCTTTATTGAAGAAATGCTGAAGTTCAGCTCTGCAGACAATGAGAAAAGTTAATTTTCCACACCACTTGTGCAATTGTTTATTATGAAAAAGAAGACAAACTGTTTTCTAAACAAAAAATGTGGAATGGACACAAACTAAAATTGAAGAAAACACGGAATACCTTCAGGACAACTATAATTTACCCATGTAGCCCTTAGCTCTAAATTATTGCATGGTTTTTTATCACATGTGGATGTTGACTGGCTTTCTTAATCAATCACATGTCACTCAAGAGAACGGAATGACAGCAAGGAACCTGCCTGACCACTGGTGTCAGACTCTACAGGGATTTTCTTTAGAGAACAACATACATGATGTGCTTCCTCTCTTTCTTTTCTGTCCAATTATAAAAACTGCAGGGCCATAACTAAAAGGAAAAAAGGAGCTGCTGCAGTGCCCCAGAGGAGCCACATTATATATTGATATCATTAAACCTTTTGTTGCTTTTAAATAAATATGAACCAAACTGCAGCTCTGGCTGATTGAAGGCCGGGGCAAAAGCTGCTCTGCAATCTCTTTTGGAGCAATTCCTGGAGCTTTCCCAATGGTATAGAGAAATTAACCTAAACATCAGGGATAGAGGAAGAGCCATCCAAAACAACCCAAAAAGCATTCAAATTTATGGGTCAGTAGTAAAAGCTTGGTCAATGACCTGAAATATATTAAGCCACTCCAGCAAGGACCATGATCTTAGTCTCTCTATAGCTCAGTAGTCACAGTGTTTCCCTTGATTAATTATTTACACAAGACTCATAACCTCCATTTTAATATCTGTTGTGCTAAATATCTTTTTAAATTATAGTAATTTCAAATGTATTAGGCACACCTTTTTGACTGAAGTTTCGATCTAAACCCAGAAGTGCGCCTTATATATGGACAATGTTTGGAAAATTGCCAACCCAGAAGTGCAAGCCACGGGGGGAGCAGGTGTCCTCGGCCCAGCAGCCATCATGCAGAGGGAGCGGGCGGGACCAGGAGCAGGCGTCCCTGCCCGGCAGGAGCCACGCGGAGAGAGTGGGGAGTGTCGGCAGCGGATCCCCGCTTCAAAAAAAAGAGTGCACCTTATAGGCCGGTGTGCCTTACATATGGACAAATTCCGTGGACTTCCTGGCCACCCGGAAGCGCGCCTTATAGCCCGGTGCGCCTTATAGGTGTGACGTTGCTGTAAATTCTATTTTCCTCTGATGATGAAAAAAAGAAGCACTTAGGTTTGCCATGTGTCATAATTAATTCCTATGTCAAGCAATCCACATTTGTCAGATTCTTTAAAGACAGCAGGGCACAAAAAATCCGTAAAGCAAGACAATTGCATGGAGTCATTACAAGGCACTGACTGGTGACAGATATTCAGAAATTAAGTCAGATCCTTGCCTATAATTTCCCTATGGATGTGATGCTTGTGTGTACTGGAGAGAAGAATAGAGATTAAGAACATCAGAGAACTGTGAGGAAAAAGTAAGAGGAAGAGAGTCCTCATAAACAAGAGGATGCAATGATCTTTATGACACAGATGATTTTATTATTATGAATAATAATAATAATAGTCATAATAATGAAAAGTGAAAATATTTGAAATTATCATACCTGGTGAATTTAAGCAGGATAACCCTGAAAATGTATGGATAAAAAATCTAAGAATACTAACAAGTAGATTTAAAAAAGTATTTAGCATAATTTTATATTGATAATTATGAATCTTTGGGGCAGGTAGGGACCATTTGTATAGAAAATAAAGTAAGAGCTTGGGCTGTATTGGGCAAAGTACTGCCAGCAGATGAAAGGAGATGAACTTGCCCCTCTGCTCAGCTCTGCTGAGGCCTCACCTGCAGCCCTGGGTCCAGGTCCTGAATGGAGGGGGTAATGAGGATGGAGCCAGCCTGTTCTCAGCATGCCCAGTGCCAGGACCAGGGGCAATGGGTACAAACTGGAACACCAGAAAACACTCCTTTTCAGGGTTAGGGTTATCAAGCCAAAGCACAGGTGGCTCAGGGAGATTGTGGAGTCTCTCCTTGGAGATTTTCAAGAGCCGTTTGCACACAGGGCGGCTGGATGAAGTGACCTCCAGAAGTCTCTTCCCCCCTCAACCCTTCTGCGAGATTTTGTGATACAGAGGCTGCAATTTTTGTCCTAGTGGTAGACATGTTACTGAGCATTCAGGAACTCTGTTGGAAGCTGCTTTAAAAGCCTGTTGCCTCTCAGGGAAAGCATACAGCATTTATAAATATAAGAGTTGAAACAAGCACTGGGAAAGGCATCTTTTTGGGACATACAGTTTAGCAGATGGTGACTCTGCTCACAGTGACCACAGAATCAGTACTCAATTTGGCTACCAGGAGTGCTTTTTCTTATATTTCTGATATTTCAATTTCATTGTATTCTGTAGAAAATAATGCATTTCTCTATTTTAATGTATATTTTGTGCTTGCCGGTGCATGTGATAAGCTATTCCCCACTGATAACTTTACCTTAGGCAGATATGTTCACTGCTTTTTACTTTACTATGGAAAAATTTCAATATTCTTAATCTCCCTACATTACATCTTTGTCTGACTTTATACATGACTCTGCAAGAGAGGGTTTGGGGATTTTTTTGTGGCTGTTGCTCCTCTGTAGGTCCAGCCGGCAGCCAGAGGGTTGCAACAATTGACACTTATGAGAGGCAACAGATGGACCTCCACAAAGTAAACCAGAAGCTTCCTTCACAATATCTTGAATTTGCATCAACATGCCAAGGAGCTTCCATGTTTTGCATGTTTTTAGGCTTAGGATTTTCACTTTCTTTGCTTCACCCCTTCTTTCAGTGGTCTAGATTTTAGGTTATCCTTCTATACTGTAACAGAATGGGAGGAAAGGTAACTTCACCTTGTGCAAAACAGCATGAAAAGAAAGTAACATCTCCTGGCCCGGAAGCACCTAGTTGTGTCAGGCCATTGCTCTGGCAAAATTTAATAAATTTGCTTCTTCAGCACTGATGAAGTTACGTGGCTGCTAATTCCAGAGTTAGCACAGTGAGCCCTGGCTTGGGGCTTTGTGCTGCAGTGTGTTAATGCCATATTAGGCTCTGGGTCTAACACAAATCTCTCTGCAATAACTTGGAGAACTTTGTAATGTTCAGACTATTGAAGCCAGTGTGTGTCTGGCATTAAATACTCTCAGTGTGCATGATCTATTTTCACATAACAACAAAAATTGTATGAAGTGTCCTTCTCAAAGATGCTGTAACCATTTTGACTGTATTATTAAATTCTTCTCTGAAAATTGAGGTTCCTGTAAGGATGACATGCCTTACATTTTAAAGGTGTTGTACAGAAGAATTTTTTAACCAAAATAATATATATTATGCACTACATCAAGTAAATGTAGATCTTAAACAGAAAATTTAACTATAGTTATTCTTTCCTATTACAGCAATTTCACGATTATAAGCCGCACCTGATTGTAAGACGCACCTCCAGGTAGATGGGTAGAGCACGGGATTTGTCCACATATAAGCCGCACCTGAATATAAGCCGCACTTTTTTTTTTTAAAAAAAGCGAGGATCCATGTGTAACAAAGTAACAAATTAGTAACAGAATCGCACCAGGCGGGGTTTGGTGTCAGGTGCTCAAGTTGCAACAGTTTTCATAGACCAGCGAAACCTTTAAAGGCAGCCCCAGGCACCCTCCTGGCCAGCTCTCACTTCTGGGTTGGCATTTCACTGGGATTTGTCCATAGATAAGCTGCACCTGATGATTAGCTGCACTACTGGGGTAGGCTGGATTCTTCAATGGAAAAGGTGCAGCTTATAATCGTGAAATTACTGTCATTGAATCCCACTCTCATACTTCTGTTGATTCTCCCCCAATTTAAAGAAATGTTTCACATCTTCAACTATCAATCACTTAAATAGGCAGCCAGAATCAGGATGAGATACAGTTATTGTTTCACCAATAAAAATATTTTTTAGAAATAACCATAAAGCAGATATAAAAATAGCTTTACTGTGTTAAAATTAAATAAATGACTGTCAAGGCTATTTCCTGAAGCAGGGTTTAATGTAGTTGCAGCTGCAGTGTTCCATGCATATAAAAATCTTTATACCAGTTAAAGAAAACACAAACAAAAAGTCACCTTTCAAAAATGCTGCTAGTGAGTTAAATATCTCGATAGGTATCCAATACTAACCCCCAGAGGTGTTTCTTCTTTCAGAGGCTCTCATTCCATACCAAATGGAAGTGTTTGCATTCCCACTCATTTGCACAAAGGTTAGCATGATAAAATGATTGGTTATGCCAATCAAGTTTTTTGTGACAGTAAAATGGTTTGTTACGTGACTTTTGCTACATAAAAATGTTATGAAAACTAAGTAGGTTGTAAGGTTCAAAAAGGAATAGCTTTTTGGACTAGCTACCAGGAAAAGGTAAAAAGAATGATCTTATGATCTACAGCTCCTCAATCCTTTGAAAAGTCAACCTAAATGACCTTTTAACCAACAACTGAAATTGGTACCCCAATTAGGAAAGCAGTTATGCATCCAAAACAGATGGGAACTTCCTTGAGTCACTAGTATTCAGAAAATGGAAGGAAAATGCAAATTGTTTGATAATCCAGGTGGTGACTTCTGTCTTGTGTGACAGTACATGAAACAAGCCTAAATTATGGTTCAGAATGGAAACTGAAGTACAGATTCAAGGTATGTTAATCATAATGTGCCACAGATGGCTTAGGAAGATAGCAAAACAGGAGGAAGACCTTACTTTCTGTACAGTATTTAATTTTATCATTGTTTATGTCAATCAAAGCAGTATCTGAAACTAGCAACTATTTAATTCACAGTCATGCCCTTATAATTAATTTTTAAATTTTCAATTTAATTAAAATTTTGATTTTTCATTTAATCCAGCATGGCAATCAGTCACTTCTTCAAAAAGGGAAGGCCTGTTACACCTTATGCTTTGTAATTATTACAGAATTTCTATATTTTTTCATTTTTATATTTTTTAGTTTATATATATTAATTTTGTTTATTGTAATATTCTAATATGAATATTTGTGTTCCTGCCATTTGACAGAACTGTGCCACACTAATAAGTGCAGAAGAAAAATCTTCCTGTGATCAACAACCATCTGTATTTCCATCGAATTCTAAATATGTTGATAATTCCAAAAAGTACTAGAAGAAATTTTTACATATATATTTTTTTCTTATAGAAGTGAGGAAGTGTTTAAAATATTTTTGGATTTCTCCTTTTAAATTACCCACATTTTGTTTTCCTTTGTACAGGCTCACTGATGCAGAGTGAATGACAATTCATGGAGAGGGAAATCTGCTGCAAATGAACTCAAGGGAGAAGCAACCTGCTTTGAGTATCAAGGTCTCACAAATACAAGGAAGGTGCATGCAGTTAAGCCTGAGTATTGTTTTGGAAGGCCCACTTTCACAGTAGTGTTATAATTTATGTTGGCGCACACAGGGCTGGGCCGCAAGAGAATTTTGTCTTCATTGGAAAAGACCCTGGCTCAACGTCTTTGACTAGAAGATGGTCAGGAGAAGGCTTGTGTGGGTCCTCTGATGTCCCTGATGCCTGAGAAGCTGATAGACCAGGATAAGACACACATCATGTGTAGGTGCAGGTGATGCCACTGGTGTGCAAACCACAGCTTGGATCATCAATTCCATCAATTCCAGCCCAGATCATCAAGTGGAATTTCATTAATCACAGATGTACAAGTTTATCCAAGTTTGACTAAAAGAACTGATAAAGAAAAAGCATTTGGCATCTTACAAAAGGCATTTAGTAGTGGAGACGAATTATCTTGAACTTTCAGACAGCTGGACGGAATGATAGATGCAACCACATATACTAATTTCTTTTTTTTTTTTTGAAAGAGAAATGTCCTTATGCTGAAAAAATATAAAAATTGAAATTTAAAAATAATTTTAAATTAAGGAGTGAGATTTATTTCACAGGTGCCGTTTAATTTGCAAGTGGTAGTATGAACCAGATTGTTAGTGAAACAGCTTGAAATACTGACCAGACCAGAAAAATGCATCCCTTCTGGCTGCTCAGACCATGTAGCTCATCTGACTAGCAGTATGGATTGCAGACTGCACCTCTTCTCCCACTGTGTAACAGGCCCTGGTGGCCATGGTTAGGACCATGAGCCATGAGCATTTATATTCTCAAGATAGGTCTGGACATGCTGGGTGATCAGTCCTATGTGCAACCACTTAGGGTCAGCCAGTTGCAAAGCACTGCACACAGCTATGAAGAGAAAGAGCTACCGCTCGCAGCAGACCACACATGTCTCATGCTAAACAACCTGTTAACCACAAGTAGAAGCAGACAACAGATTGAGGAAAAACTGTGGCCAAGACTGGGCTGTTGCCCCCAAAGCAACTCATCGAGTCCCAGCACTTCCCTGCACTGCAGGCTCTTATAATTTCTTTTTATTGCATTTTTTGACTGGTGTTATAACAAATGTGGACAGTGGAGGTAGAGCGTTCTGATAATGCAGAGTTCAAGGAGACAAAAAAACAACATGGCTAAATATGAACACGCACTTTAATTCCTAATATATTTCTAATCTTTTCCAAGGATTAATCCATTGCTGAGTCTGAAACCTAGGTATGTATCATGCAAATATATTTACAATCAGGGCTGAATAAATGGCGTTATTGATTGTGAACTTCAGACAGGTTTAGGCAAATTCATTTTGGATAAATGTGCTTTGCTTTGCTCTACATCTCAAAGAATGAGAGCCAAGGACTCAAGTTAATTTCTACCTATCCCAGCTATGGCCAGAATGAGTACTATGCCTGCACAGAGCTTTAAGAGATGAAAGAAAAGAACAGTGCACATTTTAATAACATGTATATAACTCTCTAATTCAAAACACCATTAAAAACCTCTGCAGCTCTCCATCAGCCACTAGACCCCTTTCCAGGGCATGCAAAAGCAGAGTGTGAACAGACTGACGGAATCCCAGTACGAAAAGGAAGGTGAACTTACGGAGAGGAGTATTTGGATAGCACTGTGAATGACCTCTAGGTACTGGAAGTCAATGATGCAGCCTGTCACAGAGACGTAGGAGTAATCCTCCAGGATGCCAGGGGAAGAAGGACGCACCACCCTTCGGATGCAGCCGGGCCCATGCTCCCGCCACCAGGAGCGGTGCATCGAGATGTTGAAGGTCATGAGATCCGTTTCCTGGGAGAGGCGGGGGAAAGTGTGAACACATTTGAATTTCTGTTTTTATGGTAAAGAAAGGGGAAATAAAAGATTTTTTCTATTATAAAGGCAATGAGATAATTATCTTTAATCTTCATCCCAGTAATTCTAGCATGGAAGTAGAATGTTAAAGTGGAGAAATTGCAAACATTCATTGATTATTTTGCAGTTGTGCACAGGAACTTCTGCCTGGCATAAGAACCATCATACCAGGTACTTTACAAACACATGTTCCCTTGGACTTACAGACTGAAAAGCAATTTTGATGTTACCTGATTAGAATGTCACTTAAGAACTCTTTTTGTTTGTTTTTTTTTTATAACAGAAAACAGAGCCAGTTTTACTCCATGGTACTGGAGACAATAAAAAATTCACATCATATCTGATGATTTCCATCATCAGATTAAAATGAGATGTCTCCAGCTAAGCACCCTGCTCTCTTTTCTTCCCTTTACCCCTCATCCAGATGACAAACTTCTCCACTTAGTGAAGGAACTCACATTTGTGAACTGATCTGGGTTTCAAATAAAAGCAGTAAGTTCTCTTCACTCAAATCATCTTCCTGATCAGATATTAAACCTATCCAGATCAGTACTGGTTGCACTCTAACCCACAGAGGATGGAGTTCACCACTTGGAGTGGTGAAAATGGCAAACCTACTAACGTACTGAAGATTTTCTAAGAGTTTAACTATGAAGTACAAACAGGAAAATTCATTTGAATTAACGAAAGATTTGGGTCTTTAGGTCATATATAAGTAAAATACATTGAAGTTGAATGAATGCCATTTAAATGCAAAAAAACCCCAGTCTTCTTCACTGGAGATAAAGGAGAGTTCAGTTACATTGATACTTTAGATAATTAATTCAGTTTTATGTTTCCATGTTTCCCATTCTGAGCTCCAAGTAAAAAAATGTCTGTAAAATTGTCAGCCACATGCCGACAAAATCCCTCTGGCTTCCATGACAGTTGGTGAGCATTGCCATGACACCAATTTTCCCTTTGCATCCCACAAATATGCCCTGTCTGTGGCCACTGTGACCAAAGGGAAATTTGGTCAAGATTCCAGTTGCAGAAGTAGTTAATTGTGTATTACTTTATTAATTGATTTTTTTTCTGGCCACACCAGAAAATTAGCAAGGGAATTAAATCCTGCCATCCTATCTATATCCTAGCTATCAGTAAGAAATCTGCCTTTGTGATCAGCTGATTTTTACTTCACAACTTCTCTACCCTTTAAATACAGAGCTGCTAGATTTCCAGATGCATTATTTCGAGTTGATGAGGCATTTGTCTTTCCTTGATACTGTTTTAGAAAATTTTCAGCTGCAACATGAACACAACTTTGAAATAAGAAGCTGATAGTCAACTCAGTTTAATGAAAATATAATAATAAATACAGAGTCACAGGAAACAGCCAGGGCTTTCTCTGTACAACAATACCAGAGACTGAAGAGTTATCAAAGCTTTTAAAAACTGTTAACTCTAAGAAATGCTAGTTGTCAAGCAGCACACACATATCCAATCTAACCTATTTCAGAAGCCCTTTGAAGGGCTTGAGATGGAGTATGGATTGGTGGGTTAGTGTGTATCAAATATTGTGAAGTAGCACTTTGTTACCACATCCATGGGAGTATGTTGTGATGTCCATGGTGTTGGTGTCACAGCTTCCCTTTGCTCTTGAGAGTTTATTTATCCTTTATTGTTTTTTTGTCTTTATGCTTTTAACAGTATAGCCTATTACAGTGTCCATAAATGGCTAGCTCAAGGCCAATGAAAAAATTCCATAGGGAAACAGCTTGATAAATTTTGCCAACACATATAAAATCTAAGATTTTGGCATGCAAACAGTGCAAACCCCTTATAGATAAAATATTTCATTTCTGGAATACTGTTATGTGTAGCTCTTGGGGTGATTAAAATAATTGATGGTCATATTTTAAGGCTGCTGATGATTCAGATAAGAAGGAAACAGCCAAAAAACCCCCAAAAAGTCATCACAGCACTTGCTACCTTTTTAAAAATAAATTTTTATTCAGAAATGCTGGATAAAGTCTAAAAGAAGAGATTTTCATAATTACTTTTCCCTTTGTGTCTTACATCCTGAGCTCTCAAAGCAGGTAAAAGCAGATAATGATGGCCCAGCAAGGATCAGTTTTAGAAATGCAAACAAAACCACTTGGTGCATTAGCTTGACCTCTGAAATATCACTTCACAAAATGGCAGCCATAAGCTGTTGGAGCTGATAAATGTTACGCTGCCAATCAATACAAAAAAGCCTGACAAAAGGAAAAATCAATTTTTACTTTTTTTTTTTAGCAGCTGAAACACTTCTCTCTATCTACTTGGAGATTCTTAATCCATAAAGTGAGTCAAATGCAAGAAGCATGATAAAAAATTAACCTGCATCTTTATAGTCATTTACAGAGCCATAGGAAATTCAAAGACTCTTTGCTGGGATGCACAGGTTTTAAACATCAGTGAACTCCTGAGAGTGTTTTGGTATTTGTAAATTCACAGCTTGGAAACCCTGAGCATGCTGGAAAAGCTGTTGCCCAGGTGGCTTATTTTCAGTTCTACATTTAATATAAGTTAAGAATGTTTGGAAAATACAAGCAGATGCCTAAAGTTTTTCAATAGATCATTTATTATCTTCCCTTTTTTCATATTAAGAAATAAAATGTTTAATCATTAGCAAGTAACAAGCTTATTTCTTTGAAAAAAAGTGCTGCTGCTTCAAAGCAATTTCATACTCTGTACAAGAGAAACCAAGTTGTCCTTCTAACTAACCCAGCTGGGATTTATTTAACAGTTGAAATTTCAATCATGGATGGAAAATTGCTCTTTTCCAAGCGTATATCTTGACTTTAATTCCATACATCAGTGGGTAAACTATACTTCCTCAGCTGATAACCTCTCAGATAGGCACCATGAACAGACAGAGGGCAGATCACAGCTAATAGATCTTCCAGGAAAATGGTGAGACTTAACTAAGTGACACAGGGAAGTGAAATCCCATCTCCTACTCCTCCATTCTTTAGTCAGCATTAAAGCAATACTCCAATCTGTGGTAAAAAGTTTGGTCCTAAGTATTGGATCAGCCCCATAATAATACTTTCCTGATGTAGAGTCCCATTTAAATGTCTACGGCTTTTTAAGCCTTTAACCTACATATAGGAATTGTGTTGGCTGTCAGCCCAAGGATTAATTTTGATTATTATTGGAAATCATTGCTATGGCAGATACATTCTTTTAAGGTGAGATGTAATCCCTGTGAGTCTGAGAAATATTGTTTCTAAGTGCTTGGAGATAATGTTTAATTTCATTATGTCTGCTTATATTTTACATTCGGTTTCAAGTGAATGTTTTCTATTGGGCAGGGCTTTGAGCAACCTGATCTTGTGAAAGATGTCCCTGCCCATAGCAAGGAGGTTGGTCTAGATGATCTTTGAAGGTGCCTTCTGTGATTTTTTTGATTCAATTTTTAGGTGGTGAATCTAGGTAAAATTTAACAAGTCATAGCATAAGGTGGCTTATTTTAAAACTACGGAGTAACAACAGGTATGATGTTCCTTTCACTTATTTTTGTAAAGTTTACACACAGTGTCTATAACAACAATACCAAAAAATAATGAGAAATTAGTATTACCTAAAATCACTAGTTTTAAAGAAATAAAAACAGAAAGACACTGAAACTCCAGGGAGAAAACCCAATGCACCAAGACTGCCTTGCATAACAAACAAATATTATGACATGATTACCACCACAGATATTTGTTCTTTCAGTATATGCTTCTGCTTTATGACATGTTATTTTATATTTCTTTCATTCCTTGCTAGTATTTAAAAATACACTCTTAGGAAAAGTATAACAAAAACAGTATGTTGAGCAGGATGAAGAAAAAGCACTTTTTTCTTTCAGGAAACAGCAATCAACACTCGAAATTTTCTAAGTGAATGAGCACAAAGGCCTGGCAAAGCATAATGTTAGAGGTCTTGACTTTATTGTTGCTTCTGTGTTACCTAGCCCTTCCTAACACTTTTTATTTTATTCATACATACTATATTGCTTATGATAAATGGACATTAGGCTGAGGTATTAATTATTCCTATTCCATTTCCTAAGTGTAACAAGGATGCTGTGTTCTAACTTGCTACCCATATTTTGCTTAAGAAGTGAGGAGAAAAGATTTTCAATCAAACACTTGCTCAACAGGTAATAAAAATTTATATGCATAATGCCAGCAAAGGAATAGTACATTTCCTTGTAATTCCCTACACCCAATTTGTTCACTACTGCTGAACAAACAGTTTTGAAAGCCTGGGCAGACTATACTGAAGAAGACTGAGGCCATTTCCAATTTCCAAATGGGGAAACTTCGTCACTAGCTCCTGCATTTTCTTTATTGGGACGACAATTGTTGAATATTGACTAAGTTTTATTCCTGCTTGTTTTCCATTTAAACTCTTGCCTCGGTGTTACACTGTTGGCTTTTACCTGTTCCATGAGCTAGAGGTTGAAGGTGGCCCACTCAATAATTGTGGTAGCCCACTCAACTGCTCATGGGATATGACAATGAACCACGCTGATTCCAGGCTGCTCAAGATACAACACAATCAGCATCTTCACCTCATTCTGAGCACTCTGGAGGATAAATGACATGAAGAGCATTCTTAAATTGAATGTTATGGGTTGTCTCTGTTTGGGCTATTCATCTGTCTGAACTGGATGTCAGACTAGACATAGCAAACTCATCTCTGTGCTAGCAATGCACACTAAACCAGAGGAATCATGCGATACACCTGAATTAATTACCACTAAAAAAGAAAATTCACAGTATCAAAATCTTCAGACATAGACAATGGGCTGAGAATGGTTAAAAGAGATACAGAGGCAAAGTAATTTTTGTTTGGTGTGATTAGAGGCTCGTGGTTCCCACTTAAAGAGATGAGAGGTTCACAGACTGTAGTATGGCATCAGACCACGGCTAAAGGGAAAGATTTCCATATCAAGCATAATTACTCTTAGAAAGTTACACTGATTTACTCTATTTTTTTTCCAAATCTATCTACACTACCATATGTTTTAACCAAAACGCTATCTTCCACATCTACAGCCTTCCAAAAAAAAAAAAAAAGTTAATCATAGCAAGTAGTGGCTTCTTCTTCTTTTATTGCTTTTATTCTTTGGGCTACAGAGAGTGTTGTCAGGTTTTATTTTATTTTTTAAAAGTGAACATAATACTTTCGGAAATTCATTTGGAAATTAGGCAAATTATCTACCTATGTTATAAAAATAGCTTCCTTGCATTGTTTTCTTTGCTACAAGCTCAGAGATCTGTTTACTCTTTTGCAAAGCAAGCAATTTTAAAATTAGATTTACCAACCTTATTAGAAAAGTGGAATGTAGTGGAATGTCTTTAGGAAGCCAACAGGCAAGAAGTCAACAGCAGAAGCATACTGCTGTCTTCTGCATGCAGTCTTAGTATCAGATGCATGAAGAAATGATGAGAACTAGCAAGGGACTGTTCTTAAAACTTGTTGCCCCTGAAGAAGAGCTCTGACCTTTGGCAATACTCAGATCCATGCTCAAATCCCAGCTCCACGTCTTTTCCTTGTTTGACCTCCCTTTTGTGGCAGTCTCTGTGTCTGACAAACAGCCCAGAGGGATAACAAGAGTATGGCAGGAAAAAGCTCCAACACACATGGAAAAAGCAGCTGAGACAGAGTGATTGGATCAATATGAGTCTTACTTACCACATGTCATAGGAAATTCAACATGAGCACAAACAACTCACAACGGCCCAGAAAAGCTGTTGTGCTCCAGTGGAGTCCTTGACATGTGATTAAGACGAGCTTAGTCTGAAAATTGATCTCATCTATTCCCTCTGATAATCCAGAGGTATGACAGAACACAGATTTGGAGTGATGCCAAACACTTAGAACTGCTTTGAGTTTTGAAGACTGGGAGGATGACAAGGGTTTGTCTAAAGCCAAGGCTTTGTGCAGATTGGTGTGTCCCTCACTCAAGCCATGCCTGATGTTGGCTGAAATGAAGAAGCAAGGCAGGTCCGAAATATAACAGTGAAGAATTAGAAACATCTTTGGCAAGCCATATATACCCATCTATACCAATGATGTAGGAAAACATCTCAGGCCAGACAAATGGAAAAGGTTAAAAAAGGCTTGAAATCTCTCAGTGTAAAAAAAAAGGGAAAACAGTACAATTACAGGCCATAAAAATTTCTGTCCAAAAGGTTTATAAACTACAAGCCTTTGATAAAGGATTTTATAACATAAAACAATTTCAAGGCTTAGCAAGAACATTTTAACTTTGTTTTTGCTGCTGGTTTTGAGCAAAATTACTGAGATCCCGATGGAGTCATTCATGCATTTGAAATATCACAAAATTTAAATTTGATGCCGCAAAAATAAGCTGCCACAACACTTACAGTAAACTCTATCCCACACTATTTAATATGATTTCGAATATTTCTTATTACATTATTCTTATTAATTTCTCTTATTTAATATTTCTCATTAAAGCAGACAGGATCAGAGTCATGTGCCTGAGTCATGACCTCACCATGTTTAGTCTCTAAACATTCAACAAATACACTGCTTAAAGAAACCGAGAAGATTCTTGCAGTGTTGATGGGAACTGGATTTCTACAGTTAAAATGGAGAGTTCTGGTCTGAGTTGATCACACTAGAAGTATTACAGTAATTTCACACGGCACTTGATTATAAGCTGCACTTCCGGGTTGTTCGAAAGTCCACAGACAGAATTTGTCCATAAATAAGTCGCACTGGATGATAAGCCACACTTTTTCTCTTTTTTTTTTTCCCAGGGAGGATCCAGCTCCAGCCAGCCCCCACTGCGCCAGCGGCTCTGAGAGGGTCCACCCCCATCCCCACCACGGCAGAGGCTCCGAGAGGGGCTGGCTCGCCTCCCACAGTGGCAGCTCCGGCCCCGCCCTGCCTTGGGCTGGCCCGCCTCGCACATCCAGGTTGGCATTTAGCCAGAATTTGTCCATATATAAGCCGCACTGGGTGAAAATCTGCACTTCCGGGGTCGGCTCGAAAACTCAGCTAAAAAGGTGCAGCTTATAAACGTGAAATTACTGTAATTCTTTATAGCACTTTGTCTTGTGCCATGGATACCTTAATATTACAAACCTTGCATGGAGTTTTAGTTCTTACACCACTAGGAAATGCATGGAAACAGAGGACACCGTTTTTGCCAAAACCCCACTTAATCTCTTATGAGGAACAGATGCAATGTAGCCTCTAGTCAAAACAGGATATGTTATTATCCAAATAACCATATTTTGTTCACAGTGGCTGTGAACAAAGACAAAGCAAGGGGATAAAGGCATGATTAAGAATATAATGTTGTAACGATAACACAGTTAATTTTAATATTTTCTTTCAGTTCTGGTGGGTTCTGTGCTTTGTCTGTCCATCTCAACTATAGGAATACCATAAGATCTCTTGCTATGGAAGGAGATAAATTCTGTGCCAGAAATAAACACATGAGAGCCTGGGTCCTAAATTTAAAGGTTTGTCCCAGACTCTGATAACACTAAAAAGCACCATAAAAAGACTTTTGAAAACTCACTTGAATGTTAAAATTTCTGACAAGAAAAATAACTCCTTGTTTCAAGACTAGCCAGCAAGCTCCTACCTGCACCCAGGAACACTTTTAAAGATTAATAGGCCAGTTTAAGCAACTGCTGTTGTTGTGTTCGCTGTTTGCTTGCTCAAAGCAATGCAATTGTTCATGATATTGCCAACTCCTCTTTTATGACACTTCTGGTTATGTTCAGCATTTTTGCTAAAGCCTTCGTTCCCAGGGACATGAAATTACAATAAGAAGTTTGTCTTGTTATGAGAAAGTGAGCTGAACAGGAAAACTTCAAAACTCATGAGTTCTGCTGCAAGGGACTTCCACTCTGTGCTGTAATCTGCACTGTTTGCTGTTTTTCTTAAAGCTGGGTCCTGAAGTCTAGAAGGGAGGCTCCTGTATCACAAATTCAGATCACAGCTATCCAGGGCATCACATGCCATCTTGGACAACCATGGATCCATCAGGGTGTAGGAAAAGGCCAACTGTTTTTTAATGTTTCAACAAAGACAATGACCTAAGTGCACCCTAATAGCTTAAAAGAGGTAATAAGGAATATTAGTATTAAAAAATCAGACTCCACTATTTATGGAAATTTTGTGATAAGATCCAAATTTTTGTTTTAGAGTGTGTTCAAAGGACAACGAGTAAGATGTGCTAATTCACTCCATCTTTTGAATGAACTCTATACAGCTCATTGGATAAGACTGCCTGCCACTAACAGACTGCCAAGAAGTGAGAGTACACACTACCAAAGCTCTCCTGAAGACTCAGAATACAAAATAACACAAGAAGCAATAAGCAGCAGAAGTTATTGAGCTGTGAGAGGTCTGTTTTCACACCTGCTTTCATTTCAAAGAAGCACAAGATGCTCTCAGAAAAATATCTTTCCTTATGACACTGTTGTTTCTGCATTTCTTCTCTGTGATAACTGATAATATTTTTGCCAGTCCCTCAATTTTTGTGGTGGTTTGCCAATGACCTTGGCTTTAGCAGAGCAATCCTTTAATCACAGGCTTCATTTGCATTCTGCTGAAGCAATGACAGTCTCCAAAAAGAATTTGATAGCATTTATTTTTAAACAGCAGAGACAATCCCTAAAGAAACCTTAAGGTCGGATGATGAAATTTGAAATCCTTCCTTTCCCAGCAGAAGTGAATTACCTATGACTACAGAAAAGAGAATCTGCTGCAGCAGATCTCAGTTATACAATTCATTTAATTATTCATTGTACATTTACTACAGGCATTAGTCGACATTTTAGGTTCCTTGAAACTTTTTATATATTTATGTAAATATATAAATATATAGTCTATTTTATATATGTATACACAGTGTGCATATATTTATACATTCATATTTAGCTGTACAAATTAATGACTCAACAGTTCTTTTCATTGAACAAATGCCAACTGTGGTCAAAGAATGCAGCATTACCAATCTCCTTCAGCAGTGCATTGTACCCTGATCTTAATCAGATTAATTTAATTTTCAGCCTAATCCACCTCCAAAACTCAATAACTCTCACAGACATTCACAGAAAAAAGAGGTTTTATTTGTACTCTCAGGAATTTTCAGGTTTTCAGGGGACTAGTTCAAAACAAGGATCCTTTTTTCTCTGGTGTGACGTCTCTATGGGCAAATTTGTAATCATCCTAAAAAATTTTGCAAATTATTTTGACAAGATTAATCAAAAGTATTTGACAGTTTCCAGTAATTTTTTTCAAGTTTTCCATGCCAAAGAAAATCCATGACTTGCTAAGACTAATTTTTTTTTTTTTTAATTTTGAAGAAATTTCTCACAGAAGCTACTTTAATCAATGCAGTTGACTATGATCCCCAGAAATATATTTTTAATTCAAGAGGCAGTTATAAAAGTCTCTGTTAATGACAAGTCTAGGTGGATTACTTAATGGTCCTGTTAATAGAAGTAATATAAATCTGGTCACTTTAAGAGATGCTTAAAGTCACAGGGAAGCCTAATGATCCATTCACTCTTTAACATCATGGACTTGTCTGCAATCCTTCATCATGCAAGTTTTAATATATCTCCTCTAATAAATAAGATGAAAATGAGACCACAACAAAGATAAAAGAGCAGATTAATATTTGAAATGATTGTTTTATTTCACTCTCAAATTTGAAATAATATTAACAGACAAAGAGAAGAAAGATGAACAACTTTTAGATAGACGGATAGAGTTTTGAATGACAGCAGGACACAATGGCAAAAGGACAGGTAATATTAACATCAGTTTACATATTTACTGAAACCAAAATCAAGACTACTATATAAACACTTTCCTCAAACATGTATATATAAAGAATTTTCAGTTTGCCTGAGGAAAAAAAGAATCAAAATATTGTCAATATCAGGCATTTTTCCCTGCAAGCTGATCAGCGTCTACAAATTCCAATATATTTTGTAAATCATTAAACTTTACTGTATGGAATAGTAATTACTACTTTTTCACTTTGTAAGTGTTTCTATTTTTACAACTGGTTTTAGGAGCAGTGATAAAGGATGTCAGTGTGACTCCAGGAGATAGCTGAAAGCCTGAGAAGTCACAAAGATACAGAGTTGATTTGACAGGCATGCATGTGCATTATTTAATTTCAACAAGCATCCCATTGACATGTGGGATTTGCTGGATTACGTCCGGTAAGAAAAACAATAGGTAATACACAAGAGGTAGAGGACAAGGAAGGTATGAGCATGTGGACATATTTTTACAGGCCTACTTGTGTGTTTCTTGGAGATAATACAGAATTTCTTTTCAGTATAGCATGTGCTATATGGGGTTGTATAGCACACTGAGGCATAGAGGAAGATTTTCTTGAACAAATGTGGCATGTTTTGCTATAAAATTCTAATTAAGTCTACGAAAACCATCCACAGGTAACTGTAGTGGATTTCAGAATTTCAGGTGCAATTGATGCAGGTTTAAGAATATGTCTTTAAAGGAGAATTTCCTGTCTAGTCTCTGGTCAAGGAGTATAAACAGAGTAAATGTTGTTTACATGCAGTTTATTCCTCATATGTAGCCAACTGATGTCTGTGTGTTTGTGCTTGTTTTGAATTGGATAAAGTTAATTTTCTTCAGGTTAGCTGGTATGGGGCTTTGTTTTGGATTTATGCCAAAAAACAGTGTTGATTACACAGTGTGCTGGTTTGAAAGCAACCAGTGGGGGATCCCAGGTAAGAACTACAGTTTAATAGGAAAATTAAAATAAAATGCTGTACTACAAAAACACTGACAGAGTCAAAATACAACTTGACACCCTGTCAGTCAGGGTGTTGGTAGCAGTCTGATTAAATGGTGGCTGCAGTCCCTGGAGTGACAGATGTGGGTCTGTTCAAGCAGTGATCCTGTAGAAGAGTGAAATTTGCCTCTGAAGGTCCAGTGGTGGTGTAGATGGTGCAGTCTTCCTCTAGGAATCCAGTGGAAAATGGTTGACTGTGGTGTTCCAAATCCAAATTCCAGGTAGGAAGGCCTGGCTCCTCCTCCTGGCTGGAGCATCTCCCAATGGGATGATGCAATTTTATCAGTCATACAGTGGTGCTCAATGGCCCATTAACAGAAGATATCTTCCTGAGGAAGGATGGGTTGTGGAAGGGATAAGGGCCACTGTCCCACCTGGTTTTAACAGATGGCAGTAGAATACATACTTCTGGCTACTTGTATTGCAACCTAAGAGATAGGAATGTTATTGTTATTGCTGAGCAGTGCAAGCCAAGCTGTTTTCTGCTCCTCACCCTGTCCCACCAGTGAACAGGCTGGGGGCTAGATCTGGCAGGGGACACAATCAGGGCAGCTGAAGCAGCTGTGTGGTGTTTAGCTGCTGGCTGGAGCAACTAAGTTCCATGACAGTGCTAAATAGAAAGGAGAAAGACATATTCAGCGCTAAACTTGTCTTAGGGAGATAGTAGATAAGAGAAATCAGGGAAATTTAAAGATGTGGAGATATTAAGAAGGATAGAAGAATGTATCCTGCCTTAGATTGCTCCCTGGCCCTTGCAGACTTTCCCGCTGCTGTTCCTTCGCTAATTACCTCTTCTCAGAGCCACAGACTGTACAAGAGTTTTGCTTCTTAAAGCTCTGCTGAAGGCTGTGTGGATGAGAGGGGATGGGTCAGCTTTAATTGCATGCTGGCTGCATGGCTGTGGGCATCAAAGCACTGCCAGCTCAGGTGAAGGCTTCTGTGGGGAAGGATAGAAATCAGCCCTGCCCAGGAGCGCTGCCTCAGTGTTGAGCATTTGGATATTATCTAACAAGGGTGGTGGTCAGGAAACATGATGGAAAAAAATCTCACCAAATGCCAGCCCCTCTTTGGTACCTCTAGGTAATGCTCATGTCTTCACATCAAAAGCATTGCAAGTCTTAACACCTGTATGTTTGGTTTTAAATATAAATTGTATAATAGTGATAGGTTCAATCAGCCACTGGTAATGCAGAGCCCCAGGACTTCAGACAGCTTTGGATTGAATCCCTTTAAACATAACTGTGGGCCAGGGAAGCAGACACACCACTAAACCCAAGGGATTTGAGATGACAGCACAGCTACAGAGGCACATCAACATGCACACCTAGAAAACAGATACACCTTTCACTGCCCTCCACTGAACTTTTCTGTTTGGCATCAAAATTGATTTTGCCAAGCTGATATGTCCTTTTTAAAAAATACAACTACTCATGCAAACACACAGAGGGCATTAAATCATTCATACACTGCAACCAGGCAGGTCTTTGCACAGCTGGCAGAATGTTGCAGGGAGAGAGCACTCTGCTTTGCCAGTTGGGAAACAAGGTAAACACAGGCAGACATCTGAACTTGGCAATCCTTTTAAAAACTGTAGCTGTAATTTATGATTTTTTTCCCTTTCTGACAAAAAAAGTTAAAATTGTTCAGTAAAGACTCATTACTTGAACATGAAAAAGTAAAATATCAAAATGGAAAAACACTCCACCCAAAAATGTCCCCATTGTTCTGTTCACATTGTTCTCTTGAATTTTAAATGCATTCAAAATGAAGCAATTTTTCAGCTGAAAATTCACTTCCAAAGTAAAAGTACTAAACCCCAGTAATTAAAAGACCATATGTCTCAAAGTTTTTCTCTGAACAGACCAGCTTTCTACAAAACACCTTATTTCTCAGAAGGCAAACAATTTGTTTTCCCTGAGATAAAAGCCATAAAAGCCGACAAACTTTATATAGGAATCTGTCAAATAAATTCTTCTGAGTCCTGTTAGTAAAACAAAAAGTAGGAAACATCTTTAAACAAAGGGGTTTGCTTACACTCACTTTAGATGCTGTCACAGAATGATTCTTTGGACAATCTTTATTCTCTAAGAGCTTTCGTTGTGTGGATTGCACAAACTCATTGAATGAAAAAAGAAATAAATTACAAAATCCATAGTGAACAAAAATTTCCTATTAATACAGTATCAGGAAATCACAGGGAAGTAAAACATACATTTTGACAGCCAAAGCCTGGTCACAGAGAGGTACTTTTTCAGCTAAATTATTATGATTAAATTGTCATGACTTTCACTACCATAGAAACAATTAATAATGTTGTAAAGGCATTTTAACCAGACTTCTTATTGTGCTACAGTATGGAGAATAAACCATAACAAGGTTAGGAGGCTTTGTAATTCACAAGCATAACAATGACCACTTGTGACTATTCAATTTCAAAAATTTAATTAAATTAAATTTAACCCCTAACTCTTGTAGTAGGATTGCTGTTTAGCCCAAGCCTTTACTCCCTGTAAACTATAAGAGAAAGTTGCATTTGCAGAGATTAGAACTGGCCATTCACTGAAGCAAAGACTGAAGAATTCTTCTGCATATGGTACTTACAGACACTTAGGGAAATGAGAAAGCCTGTTTCATCTGTACCTAACAGCTTCACCAGTAATCTACTAAATTCTGATAGTGATATGCCAAGTTTCTGGGAATATTAAACAAATGACCACAGCTCATATGCAGAGCAACTCAACATTAAACATATATTGTGCAGATATGCTGTGAGTGTGAGGTCAACTGAGTATTTGTAGTGCATTCCTAGTGGGAAATGTTGGACCTATCTGTCTTGAATGACCAATACTCACAGGTGTATAAAAAAACAGATATGCTTTTTAGTCTCAGCCTATCTGGCTTTCATTTGGTTTCCTAAAGAAAGAACACTCACAGCATCTCAGTACATACCAATTTCTGTCTCTCTGTCCTTTGGGGCATTTTAGCAGCTATGCAAATGTCTCACATATATTAACTTAACCTCAAGATTTCATTAAAATAAGAAACCAGGAAGAGAATAAGAACCCTAGGGAAAGTTTGTCTTTTTCTGATAACAGAGAAATTGTAAGAGAGATTGATGTCAATGCTCTAGTATAAAAGGAGGCACAGTTACTACTGCTGCTCCTACAGACACTTACACTACATATTTACTGGGGTTTCAACAATGTTACAATTGAATATTTTCAAGCAATGGAATTACTACTTTTTTGGGAGAATGGCCACCAGAAATTGTGAATTGTTATTAAACTATCAAAATACATTATGCACCCATTAAAAGTACAAAGAAATTCAAAGAAAGCTTGCTCAAATGGCATGGAAAGGCACAGGCTGACTTTTTCCTGCCTGCTCTATTCAGACAGGACGCCTAGGGGTGCTGGTCATAGAAAATTTTATAAGAGCAAGCAAAGCTGAAACAAAACAGACAGATTATATCAGGTGAGGGGTTCAAAATCCCAAAAACTGCTTGTGGTTGATCAAGACCATGAGAAGTATGCCTTCCTGGCAGGCCTAGGTTGTTGCAATAAGGATAAGCAGCCGAAGACCACGTTGCCATTGAGTTTTATGGGTACAAAAGAATGTCTGAAGAAGAATGGTTAGATAAGATGTGCTGAAAAGTTACAAG
>VRYO01001463.1:35425624-35474250 GCA_009812075.1 Sialia sialis
CTTATAATCTGGTGCATCTTATAGTTGTGAAATTACTGTATACCCAATCAAAAGAGATTGGTAATTCCTATTTCTCTTTTTGATACCTTAAGACACATGGAAAAAGCAACAGAAGTCCAATCTAGAGTTTGGAAGGAAACATAGTTGAAACAAAAAAAGAAGAAAGGCTATGAATAGACAATCAGATACAAACAGGTGATCTAATGAAGAGAGTAGAGGAAGCTAGGAAACTCATTACCAAACCTACAAACAATACTTGCTATTCTAAAGAGTATATGACTTCAATTCTAGATGAGAAAGTAAAAAAAAAAAAACAACAAACTAACACAGTGGAGGAAAACCAAGAAGCTGTAGGTCAGGGAAATATGAATTAAGATGTTTAAAAAGCCTGGACAATAATCCACCAGGTTTCTGGACTGTCATGATAGAGGGGAACTGATGAATGAGAAAAGAGAGAACGCATGCAAGAAAGCAGAAATGCTTAGGATTTATCTGGTTGAGCTCTACTTAACAGCAAACATCACTTCCTGCACAGTTTGAAGCAAGGAAGTCATCAGAAGAGAGTTTCCAGTCTAACTCTTGTAATACTCATTTTCAGTATAATTTCATTCAATTCCCCACCATTACTTTTATATCAAGCCACATGTATTATCGTAAAGAAGCCACCTGGGTCTTCTGTGTCATTGTATTTTTTTTAGATTTATGACTTATTCTAGCTGTTAATTCAGCAAATATGAATAATTTATTCTTTTTTTGTTCTATTTTCATAATACAGTTTATTTTGCAGATTTTGATCTGCACAGAACACAGCTGCAAAGATTACATAATCAGATCTGGTGAAATGCTGATCTGTTTCTCAGTTGATTCCACTGGGTCTGATGTTTAACTCCAGATGCATTACTTTTGCTTCTGCCTCTACTTCAATTTTCCTATTGTGAACCTATATTGAAATTTCATCCTTGTTTTCCAGACCCTTCTCATTCCCAGCTCAAATCCATGAGCCATGCTGGAATGGCTCTCCTATCACAATCGTTGTTCCCTTAAATTTTGCCAAGTGCCAAAACTAGGCCCATTTTTTTTCTGTGCTTTTTTAAAACCTAAATAAGAAAAGAATAAATGAAAACAACTCCTGCCCAAAAATCACAGTGTTTAAAAAATATTCTTCTTTAAATAAATCAGAGAATTTTTTCCTTCTATAGTCCAATATGCAGGCTATAAATTAACTATATAGTCATGGAAATTACTGCTACATGACATTACATAAGACTGTGGCAGTATGGGACAGTATCTCCAGCAAAAAAAAAAAAAAAAAAGCTGTCTCTCTAGGATATTTTCTTTCCTCTTCCACTAAATCAGACACCCTGCTAGAGAAAGTGGGCAATGAAAGGCACTGATGCATTTGCACTGAACTGAATGTAGGAAAGCACATTTAACATGCTAAGAATTTTCATGTTAGGAATGTAGTAGTCAGGGAAGAACAGCAATCAAGCATGAGATTTTTGTTTGGGAAAGCCAGTAGTAAGAAAATAAGAAACACTAACAGCCATGGATACTGACTGCATCAGCTGGGTAATTCATTTCTCTGGCTGCAATATTCTAGGCACTAATACCATTGCTATTTATAGCCATAGGGTGATTATTAAAAGTGTAAAATTCTCCTGTGACTGAGGTTTAATGTTGCACATTAGACTTCTAGTTAGATAACTACTGCCATCATATTTTACAATATTGTCTATTGCCACTAATAATTCCAGGTGACTGATAAAGTGATCCAAATATGATCTTATTAATATTTAATCCCTGCCATGTGCAGAGAAGTCTGTTGCCCAATTTTTTTTGCTTTTACCTTTCAGAATATATATTATGGTGGAATTCCACTAATTTTTTTGAGAAAAAATACTTGAAATTAGAAAATTATAAATATAACAAACATTTCTCCTATTTCAGTACTTGATTTTGTAAACTGTATAAAATACTAAGTCTGAAATCACACTAATGTTGACCAATTAATACAAGGTCATTGCAGCCCTGATTTTATCCATTGCTTAGGTTCAGCTTTATGTGCATTTTGGCTGTCTAAAAAAGAGGAAAGTAGCTCTAATTCAAGCCTTACTCTTTTGCCAGATCTTGATGTCAGACTAATTCAGTTGAATCTTTTTGTAACTCCCTATTTCACCAGCCAAAATACAGTAATTTCATGACTATAAGGTGCACCCTTTTGACTAAAATTTTGATCGAAACCCGGAAGTGCGCCTTATAATCCAGTGTGCCTTATATATGGACAAAGTTTGGAAATTTGCCAACCCAGAAGTGCGAGCCCGCAGCAGCCACGAGCCAAGCCAAGCTGTGCCAGCTGTACCAGCCAGCACCGGGAGCGGCATGGGGAGGGCTGCATTTAAAGGCTACGCCGATCTGTGTAAAATGTTTGCAAACTGAGCCTCTGCCAGTAAAGCCTACAATCACGTGATTCCGTTACTAATTTGTTCCTTTGTTGAGCGCAGATCCTCGCTGCAAAAAAAAGTGCGCCTTAGAGTCTGGTGCACCTTATATATGGCCAAAGTTCGGAAATTTGCCGATAACTCAGAAGTGAGCCTTACAATCCGGAGCGCCTTATAGTTGTGAATTTACTGTAATCCTTTGTAATGCAACCTCCTGTACATAGTACACTGCTCTGTACCTAATGCACTTGTCAAAGGTTTTTTTAAAAGCTCTTAATATTACAAATAGGTGAGATAGGTGGCACCTGACACCGTCTTTACTGACAGGAAGATCAGCAAGATGTCACAAACAAAATGCTGGAGGCAATGTCATCATTAATACCTCCCTCCTCAATTTAGGCATGATTTTTTTTTCCCCAGAAGCACAATATGTAAAATATGTAAAATAGATTAGCAGTACTAGCCAGGCAGGGAAATACCCTGAGTAATTACTCCCACTGCATTTCCTCTCAGCCATCACAGGAAAAGCCTAAACTTTCCATTTTTTAGCATGTGGCCCATTTGCCCAGAGTAAATTTGTGCCACAGCAATGGAAAAGCTTTCTTACTCTTTAAAAATGGCTACAGATTTCCAAGGAAGGATGAAAGTGTACTGGAAAACAGTGTCTGCCTCGGAGCTCTTTTGTGAATTGTTTATGCTCTCAGTCCATCATCCGGTTTTCAGTGTTGCCAGTGATAGTGCCAGAGAGAAAAAAGGGTAAACACAGCAGCTAATGCTGAGAACCTCATTTTACAATAATTTCTCTGGAAATTTTCCCAGATTCCACATCTGCCGTGGCACAACAGCCTACATTTCAGAAAGTGGATCTCACTGGAGATGCAGTGAGAATAGCTACACTTACTCAAGGGGATAGGCTGCTTTTCTTTTCTCCATTTCAAATATTGTGGCTGCTACTTATCCTTAATAAAAAAAAATCAAACCCAGCTAGACAGTGAGAACAAGAACAATGGACTTCATAAAAGCCACAGGCAGGTGCTTTTCCAGTTCCCAATATTGCAATTGCAATACCAAGACCAAATTAGAAACAAAGCCTTATGACAGACTGAGCTCCAAAATATTTAAGATGCTTTCTTTTGTTATCTTCATTCTGAAATATTTTTAGATGTTTTCTGTGTTTCTGTCCTTAGTTGTAATACTAAGTGATAGTTAAAGTTAAGACACAAAAAGTACAGTCTCTGACATAGGTGCTTTGGGTAATTTTTCTGTATTACAAATAGCAGATTCAATTTTATAGAATCATCAAATGACTTGGGTGAAAAGGAACCTTGAAAGATCATCTCATTCAATCCTCCTGCCTGACAATTTCCATTAGACCTGCTTACTTAAACCCTACCCAACCTAGTCTTGAACACTACCAGGAATGGGGCAACTGAAACTTCCCTGGGAAACCTCTTGCTGTGTCTCACCATCCTCTTAGGAAAGAATTTCCTTCTAATATCTCATCTAAAATTTCTCTCTTCCAGTTTGAAGACATTCCCCCTTGTCCTATCATTCCATGCCCTTGTAAAACGTGTTTCTTCAGCTCTCCTGCAGTCCCTTTTATATCCTGGAATGCTGGTATAACGTATCCCTGTAATCTTCTCCAGGGTGAACAACACCAACTCTCCCATGGACAAGCTTCTCCAGCCCTCTGGGCATCTTCATGGTCTCCTCTGGACTCAGCCAAACAGGTCCATATCCTTATTATGCTGGGAGTCCTAGAGGTGGACACAGAACTCTGTGTGGGGTCTTTTCTCTCCCATAGAATATAACTCTTAGAATATCTCCATTACTATTGCTCACCATGTAATGTTAAAAAAAAAAAATACTGCTAAATAATTGCATGACTTCCTGTAAATCTTTGTATTTATTCCAGATAACAAAGAGGAATCACAGCATATATGAAGGATTTCTCTCACTTCTGGCAAAACAAAAAGCAAATATTCCAGGGTAATTTTTTTTCTCAAAATATCAAACAACAAAAGGATACAAGCTACACAGGCTGACTAGCTATTATTTCGACAGGTTCTTAAATTAAACTACATAACTCTGAAAGGAGTGAAAATGTTAGTTTCCAAGACACTTGCAGTCAATTGTTCCCTCCAAAATCCACTCTGCCTTTTCCTTCTGAGGAAAGTGAGATAAAGAAAATCTTAGTAAGAAAGAAAAAAACAGGTAAAATTGTTTCTTTCTCAATCCACAGAACATTTAAAGAAATCCTTGTTTATTGCAGAAGGAATTTTTGTGTTTTGGAGAGGACTATTTCTTTATGTGTAGCACAATGTGACAGTGGCCTCCCTTTTCTTTATATGGCTAAAGGGGACACTAGACAGCCCTTCCAGTCCCTTCTCTTCCCTTGATTCTCCCCAAAGTAATTCTTCGAATGAAAGCCCCACTTCAAAACCTTAAAAGAGTTTCTAAAAAACACCAAACCAAACAGCAAATGCTGCAATGGATCCTGCAAGTCCCCATTTTTGTCTCATGTCTATTCATCCTATGTAGAAAATAATTTCTGTATTGGCAACGGGATCTCCTTTGTTCTGCATTCCCACTAAAGCACTGATTTGTGTGTTCCCCAAGGACCAGTGCACATCTTGAGACAATCATGGGCTCAGGTGTTCTGAAAAGGTTATTCAATAGATCCCAAGGGCAACCACAGTCTCTTCACTCATGTACCTTTTGTCCCTGATAAAGCTTCAGTATGCTCATATAGTATGGGACATTATCTTTTTAATATGTTTGAGCTCTTCCTCATGTGCAGGTTCTGTTCTCTGAATAGCCTATAAGTCAGCTGTAGATTGTAGGTTTTGTTCTGATTTCCTTAAAATCTTACAGAAGACACTCCAATGTCTGTGTTACTGTAAAAGCACACAAACCCAGTTCTTGACAGGCAAAAGAGAAATAGCAAAAACAAAGACAAAAAAAACAAGGAAAGCAAAAGCTACCATTAGTTCAAAGGCTAAGAAAGGGGAAAAAAATCAACATCCCTTTACTCATCAGAAGGAAAACTGACTGCTGATGATATAGACTGGGGACTAGGAGATTATTTGTTAACAGCTGAAAACTGAATTATGGTAGTGGAGCCAATGAAAAGAGTTACTGTTTTTTAAAGCAGTTTCACTTAGTTCAGAGGAAAGTACAAACAATGAAACTGGGTAGAAGAGAAAAAACAATTTGAATTGGTGACCTGGGAATAAGGTGTGTGCTGTTCCTCATATGACTTGTCACAGAAATGATCAGCTCATATCATAACTGGGCATTCTCCAATTAGAAGGCAGACTCCAGGGTACTGAATTTTGTGACAGCATGCAAGTAATAATCACCATGGCTACTGGAGAGCAGTCCCATCTGATAGCTGGCTTTCCAATTACTTTATATCAAGCAAATAGCCATTTTTAAAGATTTGAATTAATATTTAAATGGAAGGATGGACCAACACAGGCTTTCAATATTTTTCCTTGATAATAATATTTTTACACTTAAATTAAAAAGTAGGTGAAGATTTTGTGGAGGATAACAATTTCGGAGTCATTTAATAGCAAGGAAAATGACAAAGGAAGAATCTTAAGCATCTTAGAGGCAGGAGAGACAAAAAGGGAATTTTGTCTCTCCTTATCAGTTTATTGGTTCAACCTTATGCTTAATTTTACCAATTCTTACTACTTATTAGATGAATCCAATTTGTAGAGCCATGCAGTCCATTCGCCATTTATCTAAAGTATTTCAATGGCACAGAGTAGGAGTTCTCTAGCAGGGCATTAAAAGGAAACTAATGAATAGGCTCTCAGGAGAGGAGATCAATTTCACCTTCAGTAGCTCTATACTGTCCAAAAATACCTCATTTCACCCCATTGTCTATCCCTCCTGGAAAGTGAGATGTACCTCTAAAGGGCTCTAGTGTTGTTCCTACAAATGGGTACTTAAAAGTAGTGTGACAGGCCCCTGAAAGATGTCTCTCTCTCTCTTCCTGCTGAGGGTGGAAGGAGCCCACATAATCAACCTTGACTGGTTTGAGATGATTAATCCTCCAAAGTGTTTTGAAATGTAAATCAAGACTTTAAATCCAGCAGACAGGATCTGCACTAAATGCATTTACTTAATAAATGTCATTTTTTCATCATTTTGAGGCACTGATGAGGCTGAATCCATTTATATGTATAAGTTGCTTTCAAATCCTGGAAGATGGTGTATAATAAGGTGACTACTTCATATTTTTAAATAACATGTTGAAAAGTTGAAATGTAGTAATTTAAGAAGCAGGCAACAGCTTGGCTTTCTTTAAATGCAGTAATCATATAAATAAATTATATTAGCATTTATTAATAATAATATTTTCCTTTAATAAACTAGTTCGTTCCAAATTGACATTTCTTCTTTTTATTTTAGTGGTGAAAACTAATCCAATTTCCAGCTATAAATAATGCTGTTATGAGCTCTTCAGGTTTTGAAAAATGCTGACAATTACAGGATAAAGGAGAAGAGAAAGAAAATGATTAAGCAACTGAAAAGGCTGTTCTGAGGGCACATTGGAGGAGCTAGACAAGCTTAAACATTTTAAGTACAAGGTATTCCAAAGCAGGACAATATGTTCAGGCGAATAAACTGAACTGGGAGACTTTGCAAGAGTGTAATGGGGTCCTAAGAAGAAAGCCAAAGGGTGTTTGGGAGCACAGGAAGAGCAGCTGGGCAGCCCCACAAGGCTGTAAGCCCTCATTCCCCATTGCTTTCAGTAGTAACCACTGCAGATTGGGTTAAATTGTTCCCAGGGGAATAAAATGCTGGAAAAAACCCATGGAAATGTCATGTCCTCTGTAAGAGAAACTTTATAATCCACCTTCACACAGAAAGGGCAAAGACCCTAAAATATGGGATATCAGAGGATGCCTGTCCATCTGTGGAAGAAGCCAAAATATCCCCAGTTTGCAGCTGGAGCTGATCCAACAGCAAGGCTCCAGGTGCTTTCAGCTTGTTGAACTGGATTGCCATTCCTTTCTTATCAACCTGATCTCTGTTGCAGTCCTTACTCCTTACCTTACCTTACTCCTGGTGTATCAGACATTTTAGAACCCAAAATCTCTGGGTTCTAAGATCTCCCCAGAAGGAGCTTCTGAAAGGAAGGTTTACATACATTTATATTTATACCATGTAGAGGGGTAAAAAAAGGAATTTTTTTTGTATGTTCACAATTTATCAGTATCTACAAAATAGCCATTTCATAAGTATGTGATTTCTTCCAAACTACAAAACATGAAAGCCACCTGAAATCCCAAAGTAGGCATGATCAGTGTACTTCCAGAATAGCTTGGCATTTTATAGCAAATATCTTATGCTGCATTTATCAAACTGAAAAGAACCTTTCCTCAGGGGTGCATAATCCTTTCTGCTCCTTGCCTTATAATAAACTAGATTTATCCTTAACCTTCTCTTCTGTATAGCATTTTGCAGACCTACTACATGTAGGTTTTAAACCAAATCTGCAAAGATACTGCTTTCCAATTTTCTCCAGAAAGCATTCCTAATGCTTTGAGGAAGTCACTTACTACATTTCCTTCTTGTACAGCTTCCAGGCACAGAAACCACCCCATTAATCTCCATAAAATTGAAAAAAAGAGAAAATTTCCAGTAGCCAATATTTTGTGAGTGTGTCTGTTTTAATAGTTGCAGTTACTCTTGCAACTAGAGTGCCTGAATTCTGCACTTAATGCCAGCTACAGGATTGTGTTATATATGAAATTACAAACCCAAATAATACTCCATGCCCTAAGAGTCAGCAATTTCCTCAGCGAACAGAGGGCTGTGGATAATGTTAAGCAATATCAATGACAGCTTGCTAAAGTCCAGAGAGGAACTGGACTTCAAAGAATGTGCTACACAAGATGAATACATGACAGAAAAAGCCCTCAAACACTCCTTTAAGAATAGCATGGAAATAAATTATTCAATAATTCACCACTTTCCTTCACTAACTTTTCATCATTTATAGGTAAAAAACTTTCAAAGTGAAATTTGCAGAATGAATAAGGGAAGCAATATTAATTTTTCCAACAAGATGCAGCTCTTTTCACCTATATACAGTAATTTCACAATTATAAGCTGCACCTGATTATAAGCCGCACATCGGGTAGCCGTGAGATCACGGGATTTTTCCATATATAAGCCGCACCCGAATATAAACCGCACGTTTTTTTTCTTTTTTTTTTCTAAGTGCGGATCCACGTGCAGCAAGGTAACAAGTTAGTAACAGAATCCCACCAGCGAGGGTTTGGTGTCAGGTGCTCAAGTTGCAACAGTTTTCATAGACCAGCGAAGCCTTTAAAGGCAGCCCCAGGCACCCTCCCCGGCCAGCTCTCACTTCCAGGTTGGCATTTTGCTGGGATTTGTCCATAGATAAGCTGCACCTGATGATTAGCTGCACTACTGGGGTAGGCTGGATTCTTCAATGAAAAGGGTGCACCTTATAATAGTGAAATTACTGTAATTTGAAAGCAAACTGGGTCCAATATGTTGTCCAATAGTCAAACATCAGTTCTACTGCATTCAGAAATAGTCAGAAATATCTGTGAAATCAAATGAAATAAAAATTCCCATTTTGTCTGAACAGCATCCAGTCTTATCTGCATAGGGATAAATACAGACATGAATCCAGCAGAATGGCTGCTCTCTTGTGGTAAAAAGTCACATTTTCCTAAGATAGTAAGGGTAGCAGCAATATTTGTCGTCATGAAAATGTTGTCTTGGAAGAGTAAATGTTAAGAAAATTAATTACAACAAGATAATTGAATTATTCTTGCAAAGATACAAGCTTCAAGAACAGTTCAGAGAAGAGTTCTCATGCACACATGAAAAGAAAGATAGGATGTAAGGTTATGTTTGGTCTATTGAGTCCAGCTCATGGGTATGAAATTGAAATGCAATAGCTATGAAATTGCTTGAGATTAAGTGGCATATATGGTCAGAAGAATAGTGCATTTGTTTTCTCTATCACATTTCTTTACCAGGCTCAGGCCAAAGCCAGAAATAAAAGTGATGTCTTCCTCCAATGATTTATTTAAGAAGATCAAAATCTTAACAATTTTCCAAATAAAACAACAGCAACAACGAAAAGAATTATTGATAAATTACAGGAAACATCTCATACACTCCAGTCTGTGTGCACCACAGTTTTGAGTTTTCTGGCTTTTCCTGGCAGCAGCATCTGTGCTCACCATGCTGCTCTTAGTAAAGAGGCACTATCTGATGCAGCACTCCTATGAAAACAACATCCTTCAATAATTTAATGCATAAAATAGGAAAGTTACACATTGAGCACTGATATATGTCCTCTTTCTTGATGGTCAGTAGTGAAGCAAAACCAAAAAAGGAGTTCCTCTCTGAGAAAGATGGACTGGAACTTTCCTATGTTCATAGTCAGGATGAGAATTAGACTTTATAGCTACATTTTAAAAAAGACCTCTGGAAAACCTGCCCTCTGTTGCCTTGTAATCAAACTTAACTTTGTACAAAATCCATAAATAGCATTATCTCTTTCCATGTGGATGCAAACGGGATGATCATTGCATCAACTGCAAAGTACAATACCTGTTTCTAACAAAAACTTCTGCTGTACCAGCAGGAATTTGAAATAAAGGAAAAGCAACTCTAACATCAAACATTAACTGAAATGTCCTTTATCTCCATATAAATGAAGACAGTGTAACTCCTTTTTGATCATGAACAACTGAATTGGTACAATGACTAGAAAGAGTTGCCAGCAGACTTGTGTTCTCAGATCCACATACACAAAGTGAGGAAAAATGCCATCTTCAAGTAATCAGGTATATTTTGAAGCTACCAGTAGCATCTTTATATAATCAACACCGGCAGAGATGACATTTATGTAAATTACTTTCTAAATGGCTATTGCAATAAGTAACTGCTGCACTAAATTTCAGGGAAATTACGGCTTTAATTTACAGCACTTGGGAGAATTTTTCCCATCTATTTTTTCAATGCGTGCATAAACATGAAAAGAAAAATATTCTATAATTCTATGAGAAATGTTTTATACATCCCAGAGAAATTAACCATTTCTGAAGAACATTTGTCAGGCACATATGAAATAAGGCAGTTTTTTAGCGATTAATTATCACACAAATTGCAGACTTTCGATCTCATGAAAATGGTGACTTTTAGAATTCAGAAGAAACAAGGTATAATTATGTACTACTAAGGGTACTGTGCCATCAGTTTCTATGGTATAATTAAGGTATAGATATTATTGTATACAAAAATTATTGTATGAAAAATTATTGCATAGAAAAATAAGAGCTGACAGGCAGTGAGGCTGCACATTTAGGATGCCATCCCAGTGCTGATGTCAGAGTAAATAATTTCTCCTCCCAGAAAGAAGCACTCCCATAGTGCTGTTTCTATATGACATAGGTTCAAGTGTCATTGCCAAGACTATGACTTTTAATACCATTGCAAGCACCAAAGAACATTGTAAGGGAGAAATACACCAAAGATTTCACAGAGAGAACCATATAGGGAGGGGAATGCAAAGTTCTTTTTGAGCACCTCAGGCTGGTTTCTTAGTCCAATCTTAATCCCCCATTTCATGACTAAATAACTCCTCTATTTTAGGAGTTATTCTGTAACACTGAAAAGTTTGGCTGAAAAGATGAAGAAGGTGTGATTCTAAGTCATTCAGATTCCCTCTCATGACTCTAATGTCTCCTGACTAAAGGAGGAAGAAAAAAGTTAACTAAAAAATAATCTTCCAATTTTCCAAACTAACTTTCTGAACCGTGGACAATTACACACTAGATTTTCAGTTCAGAAAGGTCCACATGTTATCTTTCAACTGATTCTGTATCTATCCATAAAACCCTTCCCAGAGCTTTGTAGAAAATATAAGACCTGCAGCACAAAAGACCAAAACTGATAAAAATACAACTTAGTTACTCTGAGTTCATCATGGCACTGATGTGATTGAATATACAGATCTACTTCAAGAAATTGCCTTGTATCCAGATTCATTCATCACAGGGGATTTCTCAAATCAAAATTAGGAGATCTAATGCCATATATGCTCCATTCCTCTAGAGCAC
Organism: Sialia sialis; assembly: GCA_009812075.1. Taxonomy (NCBI): domain Eukaryota; kingdom Metazoa; phylum Chordata; class Aves; order Passeriformes; family Turdidae; genus Sialia; species Sialia sialis. The sequence continues at coordinate 35,437,191 of VRYO01001463.1, forward strand.
TTCGGGGGTTTGCTGGTAATTTTTTATAGACTGTGTTATCAGAGCATCTTCCATTGTATACTGGATGTATTTTTTTCCAACATAGTTTGTACATTTTTTCTTTCTAACATTTCTTTGGGGAAAACCATTTGACTCTGGATTCATACTGGCAAAGAAAAGATCAAAGCTATGTCCCTGTCATGCCTCCCATCTCTGAAACAGAGATGAAGAATTATAAAGCCAAGAGCAATCTATTTTATTTTACTGTATACATTATGATTTTCCAGCTGGGCTCCTGGCAGGCTCACAGAGTAAACCTCAGCTGGGAGAGATTTGGGGCATCTGTGCCTTATCTCATTTATGTATTTATACATGCCAAATAGTCCTGAAGGCTCTGACCCCTCCTGAAATACCACCCTTTGCTTGCCACAGCAGAAAGATTATTTTCACTTTTCTCTTGTAGCCACTCAGGTTTACTGGTGAGGTAGCCCAGATCTGAAATTGTTTTGCTATCTCATTTAGACAACTGTGAATCTCAGCACTGTTTTCTTTCAGGAACAGCAATAAACCATTCCAGCTCATTTTACAGGAAATGAAATAATCAGTTTGGGAGTATTACAAAGGCATGTCACTCTGCCCTTCTTGCAATTCCTACAGTTTTCTCTGCGTGCACCATAAAGGTTGAATAACATACACACATCACTAAGTTTTGAGGCTAAGTGTGCAAAACCATATTTTAATAGCTTCAATTGATAAAGATATAGCTGCTTTAAAACTACAGCTGAGTAGAAAAGTGAGGAGGAAGGAAAAAATATTTGAAAAGAAAGAAAGGTAATGTCACTTCTATTCCATTCACTTGTGTTCTGACTCTTCATAGTAACAGAATCAAATTAGAAGAGGAAATAAATGAGAAATAATACTGGGACAAAAGAAGATGAATCAAGGTAGTAGAAGGCTGATGGAATAGGACAGAAAGAGGGCTAGAGAGCTGAAGAAAAGGTCATTAGCAAGCATGAGAAGGTAGCGGTAGCACAAAAGTGCGCAAAAAATTACAAAAGAGAAAACAAAATTGGAAAGGGATCCAGAGAGAGATGAGCAGAGGAGAGACATCACTACAGATAATTCTGGGAAAGGAAGTCCAATCATAAAAAACTCCCTTACTTCTCATTCTCATTGATTAAAAAAGTCCATCTTGAAGCTATATTGACCTTCATAACTATTCATCCTGCCAAGCACAAAATCTGTTTTTCATGTTCTCTGGTACTTGCTCATCTCTTCACAAAATTCCATTACTGAGATAAGCCATTAGCAAAAAGGTACTCAAAATTAATTTGTGAGCACATTAACTTCTTCTCTGTTCTGTCTCTTCATTAACTCATTGTGCTGAAGACTTTTCCATGGTGTTTTATGCACACCTTTATTTGTCCATGGTCTAAAAATTTTTACATAGAGGACAATTTCTAATACTTTTAGAAGCAAGATGGAAGTAGCGGACTCGTTCAAATTCAAACTTTTAATGCTGCCTTCTTTGACTTACTGCCATGTTGTAAAATTGTATTTAACTTTCTTTCTTCCAGATCTTAAGCAGCAGAGAAGCATGTAATAAAATATAAAACCCTCCCAAAGTACCTTTCTTGCTGAGTGCATGTAATGTAATTTGTCTCTGTAACATTTCATGTGTTCACTAATGATCTAGAAGAGATAGTTTGTTACCAGCAATAAAGTTCAGGTAAGATGTCAAGCTAAAAGATTGCAGCGTTGGAAACGGATTTATGTGCAGCTCGAGAGCTGGGAATAGCTTAGAAGGATACTATGCAAGGGAGAGAAGGTGAGAAGGGAACAAAAGGTCCTAAGAGAGGGATTGGGACTGTTAGTCTTGGTCTAGAAGAAATGCAACACTGAAGTTTGAAGGAAAAGACAGAGGTGCCAAGGGAATACAAATCAGATAGAGGATATGGCTCCTGCATGGTGGAGTGGGACTGACATCCTTCCTCGACTAGCACAGGAGTGGAAAACAGACAGGAAGAAAGGGAGGGCAAGAAAAAAAGTCCAGTAGAAGAACAAAAAGAGATGGGTAAGAAATTGAAGGGTCTCTCAGACAAAAATAAGCCTCCTTGAGGAGGAAGGATTCAAGAATAATATACTAATCCATCTTTCAAAAATAGACAATAATAGACCACAGATAAATAAATGTAGAAAATAATTATGTGGGGGAATCTCTGTCACATAGTATAGACAGTGAGGAGGATATATAAAAGTCTAGATATTTAAAATAAATTTATTATGTAATGCAAGTTGTAAGTAAAATTCCAGTCCTTCAAAAAGAGTACAGTAATTTCATGACTATAAGATGCACCCTTTTGACTAAAATTTTGATTAAAACCCAGAAGTGTGCCTTATAATCAGGTGCACCTTATATATGGACAAAGTTCAGAAATTTGCCAACTCAGAAGTGCAAGCCATGAGAGTTGCAGCCGCGGCAGCTGGCGCCGGGGGCGGGCGGGAGTGCTGGGGCCTGCGGCACGGGGAGGGAGCCTGGGGCTGTGTTTAAAGGCTGCTCCAATCTGTGAAAAATGTTTGCAAATTGAGCACCTGCCAGTAAACCCCACTATCACGCGACTCTGTTACTAATTTGTTACATTGTTGCGTGCAGATCCTTGCTGAAAAAAAAAAAAGTGTGCCTTATAGTCCGGTGCGCCTTATATATGGACAGAGTTCAGAAAATTGCTGACAACCTGGAAGTGTGCCTTATAATCTGATGTGCCTTATAGTTGTGAAATTACTGTATTTCCCTCCTTCTGTGTATTTACCCAATCTGTGGATGTGGGGAGGTGGTAGTATTCAAAAAACTAGAAAGGGTTTACAAACTATTGAGTGAGAAAGAGGAGTGAAACAGAATGAAGCAGTGAAATGTCTTTTGTAGTGATGCAGATTCTTAAGGAAAGCTAAGGAAAGAAAAACTAGGAAAACCCAGCTCTTAAGATAACTAATTAAACAAAAAAAAAAAAAAAATAAAAAGAAAGCAGGTCGAAGCACAGTGTGTCGATTTACCAAAATATGAATATTGGTCTAACACCGATACTCAACTGCGACGGACAAAAGACTCTCTAACAATTTAAAGTTAGAAAGGGTATGTTTATTCGGTGCTGGGCAGCAGCGTGGGGTAGCCCCCTAATACACACTGCAAAATTACAGGTGTTCACAGAGTCTATTTATTGACAAACGGTTCAAACAAATACATATTCATAATACCAGCCCCTCCCAACCCTTGCTTCCTATGGTAATCAGCTTGAATAGCTATTAAGCATGGGTGGTTGGCTTCTTAAATTAAGTCTGGGGTCGTTTTTGTGGGGGTGGGTCTTTAAAGGAGGAAGTAAGGTGAGTCTTCCTTGCCCTAACCTCTTCTGTTAATGACAATACAAATGGCTTTTGGGGCAACTCCAGTTTTGCAAAGAATGAGTTTCTGGTTGCAATTGTTTGTGCTCTTTGCGCCTAACTACTAGTTTCATTCTTTCCCATTGCAAGCACAGCTGAGCAAACATAAATTGACAGGCAATCAATTATTTAAGTTTCAGGTAACCATCTCAAGCCCAGTTTCTTCTAACTAAAATCTTAATTTCTTAAAGATTAGTGTTTCAGTGTAAAGAATACTTATCAAAGACTAAGATGGACCGAGGACTTCTTAAGCTTTTGTTACTGGACTTGGCTTCTTTTGTAACTTTCATGATTCAATACTCTTGCAATTTATGTAAAAAAAAAAAAAAAAAAGGAAGAAATAAAAGCACTTGCATGTAGAAATACAGTTAGAAGTAGGTAGGAAGGAAACTAGTTCATCTGTATAAACCCAAATACATATAGAGGGGGGCTTTTTGGTCTAAATACTGGCTCACAGAAGCCTGAGGGCTTGAACAGAGCAGTCATTTGATGGCTGTCTATAAACTGAATTACTTGGACTTTTTTACTGTAATCTGAAATTTCTCTCTCTCTCTTTTTTTTTTTTTTTTTTTTTTTTTTAATTTTATTATGTAACTCTGTGGCCAAGAACCACATAGCTTCCAAAGAATCAACAATAGTAGAGCAGCACATAAGGTAACATTTTAAAGTGTGCGTAAACCAAAGATACCCATTATAAAGGCAGAAAGAATACTGGGATTTTCTTGGCTACAGATAGCTGCTTTAAACCTCACCAAAAAAAAGTAACTGAAGAAAACTGATCATTACCCATAGATGAAAACCACAATTATTTCAATTTCTTCTGGCAATACCACATCTTCAAAGGCAACATAGTAATAATAATGATAACAGTAACAGCAATAATAATAATTTTACTAGAAATTGCATTGGAAGTTCTGTATCTCTATTGTAGTGCTGAGTGCAGGCTAACAGAAATAATCAATAAAAAAGCAGGCTGTAAATGCATTATGGTCCACAAGGAATTAGCAGTACCACATTGTAATTTGTGGCTGCCACAACAGCAATTGTTTCAGAGACCCAATTCTTGTTTCTTATTCAGAGAACAGAGATGAATTGGATCCAAGGGAAATAAGATTCTCTCTTAAACTAAGAGTTTCAAAGCTAATAAACCACACTTTCAGGCAAAATGATATCTTTATTTTATATTTTGAAGTCTGGGACTTGTACTACTTTTTCCAATCAAGGTTGTGTTGCCCACGTTATTTAATGCAAAGGTGGTTTAAAGCTCTGCTTTTAGGCTGTGATAAATTACAGATGCATCTCATTCACTTCTGGGCACTTTTGCGCACAGCACATTTGTATGATCATATGCATAACTCAGTAAATTCTTCCTCACATATAGATGACTCAGAAACTAAAGCTTTTTGTTTGCCTGTTTATTATTTTAGCTGAAATGCACATATATTTCATATTTTAGACAGAAAGATCTTCACTTTGAATAGTATGTGCCACACAAGCCTAGCTTAGAGTTCAGAGAAAACATTCTTGTCAGGGGAAGATGGTTCCCAGGAAGATACTTGATTTCGATATCTGATTATTTGAAAATCCTATCAGTTGTGTATAACATTGTTATTGAGAACAGATAATGGTGACAGTCAGAAGAGGGGATTGGTACTGCTGGAGTGAGTAGTCCTATGGCACTCAACACTGAAACAGGATGCCAAGAAATTCCATCAGCTTCCTCCTTATCAAGTACAGGTCAGACCCCAGGAGGTTGCAAGAATTCATTTCTGTTTCTGTCCTCATGAAGTACAAAGACACTCTATCAGCCTTTTTCCACGGATACTTTTATCCTGTTACTACAAAATAACATAGTATAGAAGTTTAGCAGGGATACCAAAGATTATAATGAGTAGTGTCACTTATTAATAACTGTTCTGGCAAAAAATATATTTATGACCGAGTAAAAATTTACTCTCTGGGACACACCAGAAGTAGAAGTGTCTTTAAAAGACTAGAATCACAATAATAAGTCATATAAATGAACCAATTTTTTAGAAACAGATGAAATCAACTCCTCCCAAAGTTTTCACTTTAAATGACAAATTTTGCATGCTATAAAATGTCTTGAAAAAGGGTTGAGTTGAAGCAGGACCAGACATGGTAGCACACTTTGGAATGATTCAGAACTACTGGTGCAGAAAGGATGAGGCAGCTATGACTCATTAGAGGGAATTCTCAATATAACAGGAAGGCTGTGAGACAGAGCATTGGTCAGGTCACAAATGTTGAGCTCAGACCACCCAAGCTCAGAAACTGGAGCAGAGGAAAAGATTTATGGGACTGCTTAAGGAAGACTGGAAGTACAGACTGAGAGGACCCTAATGTTAAGGCCAAGCAAAATGAAATCCAAAGGGTCTGTGCACTGATCAGGGAAAAAGGAAGGAGTGGAAGATGCTGGTGTCAGGGGCAAGGGAGGGGAGACACCAGCACAAACCCATCCTCACCAGCCAGTTTTGTGTGGCCCTTCAAATAGTATTAATTAGGATAAGAATCCAAAATCTAAGATCTAGAGAAGATGCACAGGAAGCTCCCTGGAACACATGCAAGCTGAAGGTGCTCTGAAAATCAGATCCATTGCTTGGTACCTTCCTCCCACAGCCCAACTACAGGACAGCAACTTCAGCTTTCACCATGAATAAAATGACCTAACACAGCTTTGAAGATCCACATGATACCCGTGTCCCAGAACACAAAGACCATCAAAGCAGTGAAAGGAACCACCTTACCATTTTTTATTGACAATTATTCAATTCTACATGGCAAGTAATGATTTTATTGATCTATATATTTTTAATTAAGAAAAAAAAAATGTTGTTGTGGGATATATGAGTCTAGGCAAAGGGCTCCAGAAGCAAATATAATGAAATCTTCTCATTTTTCATTATGGAAGAAAGAGTCATGAAATTTCAAAATAATTAAAATATATCATTCAGAAGACTTACAGGTTATGCAACTTCAGTTTTCACAGAAACAAGAAGAGACTGAAACAAGGTATCCAAAAGGAAAGCATCTAATGTTTTATTTTGAAATGTCGAAGTGATATGGTTTATGAGGAAGAACCAGGAGAGGATCCATAAACCAAAAAATATTATTGTTTTGTCTTTCATTTTGTCCTTTTCTCATTTTATTAAAGTACTCAGAGTCTTAAGACTCTGTGTTTCACCTAACAATATGTGATACTGTCATGGATTAATTTTCGATCTGTGTTAGTTTAGAAGGGCACTATGCACTTTTTCACTGAGAAATCTCTGAGGACAAAATCTTTGTGAAATCATCTCTCTGATATGCTTAGCCTATGCAGAAGTGAAAAGTGCCTCTTAAATTACTTCAAAATCTGTACAGATTTCCTCCCTATACTCAGCTTTAACAGCTTGAAAAGGGGAGGTGAAGGCAGCTCTAACTTGCCACAGCACAGCTACTAGCAAACATAATCCACTGGCCCAACAGTTAAATATCCAGCTCAGCAGATCTTAAGATAGCTCCAACCATCATAGCTCATCGCTTTCACACGACTGTTCCAACCAAATGAATGTAATGATTGTTCTAAGCAGTCAAAGGAAAGAAGACAGTAAAAGCATAACAAACTCTCTGGACACTCCGGCACTTCTTGGAAATGTATCTCTTTCTCTGTCTGCCTCAAGTTATTTGATCTTCTTGCAATATTTATTTCTATAGTAGAGACATTAGTGTGAACATTATGTTGCAGGGCACACTAAGAATTTGTCCTCTGAACAGAGATTACAATACAGAAAACAGGATTAAGCAGGACTGACAGCAAACTAAATGAATACAGGCGGGCAGATCTTGGTCTCTGGTCAAACAGTTGTATGCATATTACCTTTTTTTTGTTTTTTTCAGAAGATGAGCTAGAAAAAACCCCAACAAACAACTGTCACTTAAACCCACTATTAAAACGTTCAAGTCTCAGAAATACCAGGGTAGAACATTTACATTTTGTCCTGTGAAGGATACATTCTACAGAGAACATTTTGAGTTTTTATATAAATTAGTTTCACAGTCCCTGTGAAGGACCTGGAGATTTATTTCAAAGCATAGGAAAGCAACTCTTAAAGCTGTGATCTGAGGTCGCCCACAGCCTTTGAGTTCACATGTGATACTGAAAGGTAATCAAATAAACTAGTTCTGCATGCTCTGAAGGGATTTTATTTAAAAGCAAAGCAAGAAAATATACATTAATATGTGTATAACCAGCACATTTAGTGTAATATAACTTTTCATTAAAATGGAGCAATAAAACGATCAGTCTGAAAGCTGGGGCTCAGACAGTGTCAGTGCATCTACCAGTTTCATGAACACTGCCATTACAGCAATATTTTCTGTCCTAAGGTTAGCTATTTTAAAGCAAACTACTACAACAAGGAGTTCAAGATCTGGGCCCAGAGACTCAGCACCAAATTATGATTCTGTTCAAGGATTTGAAGGTTCTCAACACAATCTATTTGTATTTCACTGCTATCAGTAATTACTGACTGGTTTACTAAGAAAATATTACAAGGACCAATTAAATGACTGACTGACTTACTGAGCTAACACATGTATAGAAGAAAAATAGTACTATAAAAGTCTTGTGCCACTAATATTTAGGGAAAAAATACTCTGCCTATTTTTTCTTTTTGTTTCTTGAAAGACATATTTTACAAGCAGTATTTTCTCCATACAGATGGGATAGGCTTGAAGCCTTTCCTAAAGTTGCAGATTCTCAGCTTAATCCCATCAATTACTCAGAGTTTTCACCTCTTTTTCTTCCAGACAGCCTGTTTAGAGGGCTTATAACTTTGGGATTTGACACAGACACATGCAGAATGAGAACTACCTGCTTATCTATCTGCTCTGTTGTCCAGTGAATAGTTTTTACAGTTTGAAGCTCAGTTGGATCAAATTGAGAGTTTTGGAAAGGCAATGCTGAAGTGCTCCTTTTATAACAGACAATCCTTAGGCTTGCTGATGTACAGAATCTAAAGACCACGAGTCCATTCCAGGACTGTTTATTCTGAAAAGTTACGGACATGCAGGAACACTTTGTCACATTGGCCTGGAATAATCACAGAGAGAAGCAATATTAAAAAAATCATCTCATTCTCACCAGGACAGCTCAGATTTGTTTCAGAGATATACAAAGCAGGCTTTATGAGGAAAGTTTTCCTTTCAAACCTGTGATGGAGTGGTCACAGCAAAGGCAGAACTGATATAGAAAAGGACCAGAGACATCAGAAGCAGCCCACTGACTGCACCTTGTGCAGGAGGTATTGTGCAGTTGTGTCTTCCCACCTCCTTCCCCTCTCATTCATTCACAGAATCATCAATTATGTCCCAACATCACAAGCAGGTCCAGTAAATCCTTAATAGTGTAAATGAACTAAAAAAAAAATCTTTAGAAATAATTAGCACAATTCTATGAAACACAATCTTTTTTCTGACAAGTACTTCAATGTTCTCCATAGCTTTAAATTTCATGATCTTTTTTGAAAAAAAAATCAAAACCTACACTGGAAGACAAGCAGAATAGCCATGACTTTCCCTAATGGAATTTTTATTTAAGAGAACTTAACATTTTATTGGAGTAAATTATTTTACAACTTCTTTACTTATAGGTATTTGTGTCTGAAACATTTAAATGGAACTTTCTAGAAATAATTCAAATTAGGGTGGTTCAGACATCAGGTTTGGAAACAATCATCATAAGTAGTTTTATAAAAATAAATTGAACTACAGATTTTATTTACAATAACTGTGAACAGCAGAAAAAGTGCTGAAATGTAATCAGTTTTAGTGGGGCTATTCAGCTGCTTTTCCAAGCTGGATGAGAATGATCAACACCTTGGAACCAATTAACACATTGCCATGCTGCTTCATAACTGGTATTTTTGGTCATTTAAAAAGCCTTAACCAAATGTTAACTAACTGATGCATTAGACCCTTGCTGCCTTGAACTGACATTTTCTGATCACACCCTATGGACAGACAGCTTTTGCACACAATGTAATCTCCCAGTGAAAGCATAGAAGCTTTTGCTCAAATGCATCTAAGCATAAAAGCTTTCACTTGTTCAGCCAGAAAGATTCTACCCCTATGAGATCAAACACAAATGTACTGTTGAATTTTGATCTGAAAGCCCTAAGCCTTGAGAAAATTGTGTGTGATGGCTTTGGGAAGGCACTGTTCCCCATTCTGTCCAGCAGACCATAGAAAGATATTCCCCTTCATAAAGGGAAGCTGCTCATGACAGCAAGGAAGAATATCTGTGCTGTAATGCACCATTAAATCAAATTAACCCAATCATCCACCTGCTAAGTGAACAAAATAAAGGAAAATCTCATTCTCAGCATGTTCCTCTGCTCCCTATCGGCAGGGAATGGATGCATCATGTGAAGAGCCCCTTAATGTCACCAGTCAGCCTGGAGTTCTTTCAAAGCCAAGCAATGTACTTTGCTTCTAGTGTTTTAGCACATTAATTGTGTCCAAATACAAATTCTTTGCCAAAATTAACTGTAGCAGAAAAACCGTACTTGCTTTGAATGCTTTTGTCTGTTTGCTTGTGAAATGGGATGGGTTTATTTGTGAAATAAATAAATAAATAGAAGCTACCCAAATAGCCTCAAGCTGAGATATTTAATATTGAAGATGTCACAAGGATACTTTTTAGTTTTCTAGTGTTGTGCCTCCACCCCACCTGGGCCTGGATGTCCATCTAAAACTGCATTTTCCTTTATTTACCTCCTCTTCACAGTGACATGATGCACTGGAAACTCCCAACATTTGCTGGTTCAGAATGAGGACTACTTTGCTTTTCTTCCTTGCTGAACCAGCATCATGAAAAAAAAAGCACTATCCAAGCTCATTTTTTTGCCTGTAAGACCAGTTAGTGGCTGAACATGAAGCGAATGTGTGTGAAATGGCAACAGGCCCATTATCAGGGAAATAAACTACCACCCAGGAAAATTGAATCCTAGTCCTACTTCAGTTTTACAGATTGAAGCATCACACTTTTAGCCCTGCAACAGCATTTCTATTAATGTGTTCTGACAGCAGATGCTTTTATTATTCATATAAACATAGTACCTTTCTTTCTTTGGTAATTTATTTTATCAATATCATACAGTTTTCCTATCTGGTGGAAAAGTATTTTATTTTTCTAAAAGAAAAGTCCTGCTTAAGGGTAGGGTAGGTGAGAGAAAAATCATGACATAGTGTCTTACACAGGAAAATTTACAAGCCATTTTCCTATTAATATGGACACTAAATTAAATAAAATTATATTTGTGTCTACACATATAGATGAGCTTTCTGGTTTATGATGGTAAAATAGACAATTGTTTCAAAATACAAACAGAAAAAGTAAAAACAAATCAGGAATAACTGCAGTTGATTTGACTTCCATTGTATTTATCAGGTAAGATATTAGGGATTAAAACATTTCAAAAGCTGTGGAAGACATGTATTTATTGTTTTTATTACAGTAAAGAAATAAGAGAAAGGCTTTAGGCTAGAGGATAATTTAGAAGCTGAAGATCACACCAGAATATCAAATTGTTTTTAATAAGATGAAATGCTTCTTGTGATCCTATTATCACCCTTGGTTTTGTTTTTTGTGGGTGTATGTGCACATATCAATGAGGAGATTTAAAAAAAAAAGCAGCGAGAAAAATTATTATTTAAAATTACATGCTAAGATTTTTGTTTGATTGGTTTTTTTTCCTCCATCCTGGTCACTATTTTATAACTGTTACTGATGCAGTAAATTTTGAACATAAAATGTGGGATAACACAGCTGTACAGAAAATCCTGACATTGTACCATTATAAGCAATAAGGACATAGTGGAAAAACTAATTAGAAAATATCCAGTAAACGGAAAGTGAAGAAATGTGTAATAAACATCTTATTGCTCAAGTTTCTTAACAAACAAGAAACATTTGGCCTACATTTCATATAGGGAAAAACATTAATAAAATAGGAAAAATGACTTAAGTGTGAAAAATATTTAATAGAAAAACTTTACTTTTGTCAGGAATGCACAGATTTCTTTAAAAATTTTGTACATTTTCTACAGTTTAAATTTTTGCACATACCTAGTCTCTCCAAGGATGTGTGTGAAATCTACAGGGGAAAAGGTTTTTTTGTGATCAGTGCTGTGGAAGTACGGACTCTACTGACAAAGCAGCAAGGTCTTTGGCCCAAGGTGATCTGCTATAGCACAGTAGCAAAAAAGGGTGGATTTAAGAGTAACATAGTCATCAGAAAAATTAAAAGCATATCTGAACAACAACACCCTCCCATACAGAAAAAGGCCAGAGAATAAGATGCATCTGCTTTCGAAGTAGCACACCAGTAGCATTTGATGCAATCGGGGCCACCAAAGACTTTGTCTGTGGCTCTGACCGTGACCTTTTTGGGGACAAGCACAGCTGGGACCAGTGTTTCCAGGGTCTGTAGACATCTCTTGCATCCAGCAGTGTTGCAGTTCATGCACAATGTGAATTCTCTCCTTTACCCTGGAGCTGGCCTGGCAGTCAGCAGTGCAAGTTACGCTTTCTGTCTCAGAGTTGTGTTTAGGACTTGATCCAAAGGCGGGACCTGGCGCCCCAGAGCAGTGAGGTGTACATTCATGCAGTGTCCAAGGTATATTTTCCTTTTTTGAAGAAGCTGTAGGGGTGTTTGGGAACAACTTTTACATGACTTTATCATCTAGACTGAATCCCCACAGGCAATGTTTTGTCTGCATCAAACCTTTTCCTGCAAGAGCAGGTTCAGCTGCTTTTGCCCGCAGGTATCTAAGATAACACAGGCTGCTTTCTAAAGTTTAAAACTCAATGATTCCTGTACATAAAAATGAGCCACTTTTTTTTTTTTTCCCCCCCTTAATGGCCAAGAAAGGTCAATAAGTTTTACTGCTTTTCAGCAAAACACTGAAGCAAAGGATTTCCAGAGAAAACAAGGTTCTTTGAAAAATGAGATTTCATTGCAGAGGTCCCCACTAAGGACAAGATCTTCATCTGTGTGGTTGAAAAACCAGGATACTTGGGGGCTGCTTTTGAATCTCAAGCAGACAGAACTTATGAATATCCACACAAAACCTGGGGAAACGATTTCATGGAATATGGTTAAATAGGGAACAGAAACATAAATCCTTGCAAATGACAGTCAAACTTGATTAATAATGGCAAAAGAATAATAAGAATAAAAAAATTACAGAACTACCATAAGATACCTCTTGTTACTTTGAACCTACCTGCCCTTTAGTCTTATGCCCTGACCAAAATGAAGCCCTCCCACAGCTAGATATGATGTGCACTTAAAATTTTTAAACTGAGGAGGAGCTTAGAAGCTTAAACTCAGGAGAAAAGTCTAAAAACTCTAAAATAAAATACTATAACTTGAGTATGAGCTAGACCAAGAAGGCTATCATATGGCTCCACATTCGCAGCAATTACTTTCACATTTTCCACTAAATATATTTTCCTCTCCCTATCTCTCTCTCTCAAACATTTACTATGTGTTTTTCAAGAGTCTAAACAGATAGGATTCAAAATCCCTGCAACACAATAACATGTGACACACAAAGAATTATTCTTTATAAAATTGGTATTATTGTAGGTGAGGATGTTAATCAGCATATTTTATATATATAATAGATGTTGATACAATCTTTTGGTTGGTACAGTCTTTTGATTGGTAATTAGGATAGAAGCTGGCAGCTAGGACCCAGCATGGGGCTGAGCAATGCTGAATAAAGCTGAATAATACTGAAGGCTGGCAGGCAAAGGACGCAATGTGCCAGCAGTTCAGATGAAGCTGGGCTTGTGAATAGCCTCATATATGCCATCTCCTTCCAAAGGTCACTTGCTAGCTGGGCTACTCCAAACACAGCAAGGGTGTGCAGGTGATAATTGGTGGCAAAAGACACATATGTATGTACATATGTATCCGTGCACCTGAGCTCGACATCTATTTTTGAATGTAGCACATCATGCCCTGCGATATACAGCATAGAAAGAAGTTTTAGTTAGTAAATGTTAGATTTCTAGCTTGAGACAAATAGGCACTTCTTAATGATCCTGCTTCCTGAGGTATAACATAAACTGGGTTTTTGTTTTGCAGCTTTCTGTGTTGCTTTACAATCCACCTATTGCATTTGATCGGGCTGAGAAACCCAGCAGGGGCAGGGGCAGGCATCTCGAGAAAAGACAAAGATATGCTACCAGATTAAGCTCCACATATCCCTACATGACAGGTAAACCACAGGGAAGCAAAACACAGATCCTGTGTCATAAGCAAACATCTCATATCAGGTACAGATGCACAGATACAGAGATGTATACAAGTTACTAGGTCGTACTGCTTTTGTTTTCTCAGTGGTCAAGAGCAAGCTAGAAAATCCCTGTGTAAAACATGACTGAGCAGCAAATAAACCACAGGCCTCTGGCTCTAATAAATACAGATTACAGAAATTTTCTACTCTGCTCCAAGGATTTTCTATGTCCTTTCATTCCCAGTTTCACAATCAACTCAGCTGCAGGATGGATGGCATGAAGGAAGAGTTTAGAAGGGATGCTGAGTAGCACAAACATCTGCTTGAGTCTGAGGCAATACGCTGAAAATCTCCTCAACACTGAAAATCAAAAATTTCATCTTTGGAATGCCTCATTGTACTAAAAAATTAAGATTCACAGAATCACTACGAGATCAGTGCAACAACACATCATGCAACCTTCTGAAAAACATGGTCCTAGAATCAAAGAATCATAGAAAGGCTTGGGTTGAAAGGGACTTCAGAGGGACTTTAGAGATCATCTATTTCCAAGCCACCTGCCACTAAACCAGGTTGCTCAGAGCCCCATCCAACCTGGCCTTGAATACCTCCAGGGATGATCAGACATAGCTGTCTGATCAGATCAGTAAAAGCACTGGCAATTGTAGATTGTATATACAAATTACTGAAAAAGGAGACACTTTTTACATTTTCATTTTATTAATGGTTTTCTTCTATGAATAACTTTGATGTTCTGGAGCAATCTTTGAAAGAAAAGTGGAACCTCTTTTATCATGCAAATGTCAATGCAAAAATGAGAACCAAAATGAAACTACAGGTTACACAAAGAAGAAAGAAACATATCAAAGTTGCTCTGAAAAGCTCACTTCTCCCTAGGGAAATTAAACTTGCAAATGTATTCCTTTTCTTTTCAAACATTTTTCCTTTTATTTTTTTGCCCCCCCCTTTTTTTTCTTTGCAGGTGCTGGTGGGAAATCAGGGAAGGTATTCAAATGCAGATTAATTTAAAAATATACATCTGATTGGATACTGTATTTGCTGTGAGCTTTTACTGACTGCAACTCAAAGGTTCAATTAAGACAATAAGAAGAGACTAAGATCAGGCTCTTCTAATAAAGGTCTCTTCTTTCCATAGAGAGCAAAGATTGTTATTTTAAAAGTAGTATAGCCAATCCCATATGTGTAGCTGAGACACAGAAATCTTTGTTTTAAACACTCTTCCGTAAGTGATGAACAAACACACACATGCACACACACACACAGAGAGAGAAAAAAACGAACATGTTGCAGACACACAGAGAATCCAATATTTAAATCTATATATTCTGCCAACCTGACACATTAAAATTCTGGCATCAAGTGATTACAAACATTGGTGAGTATCCAAAAGGATAACTTGCTTTCTTCATCAAGAATAACTTATACTTGAAGTATGGGAGGGAGGAGGTGACAATCCATTAAAAAAAAAAAAAAGCCTGAAGGAAGATCACACAAAACAATACAGAGAAGGCACATTTTCCCCTTTCATATACTTTTGCTGTGGTCCCTGCCTGCATCTCCCTTGTCTTGCTGGGGTCTGTTTTGGGTCTGCTAAGTGTGAGTGCAAGTTCTAGCTTTCCAAGAGTATCCAGGGACAGGAGCTGGATCACTGGAAGAGCAACCCTCAGACAAACTGGGTGTGTTGGTCCGTGGGGTGACCAGATCTGGAAGCCCTCTCTTCCCAAAGTGTCACAAGTCTTCTAGTATGTAATCTGGTGACTCATTCAGAAAAGCACCTCAGCATCCTGTCAGAGATTGAGTTACTGCGGTGGATTTACACCACGTGCTACCATCACCAAAAGAGAGCGGAGGATGATGAGGAAAAGTCAGGCTGTTGACAGCCACAGCACTTCCAATGTAGAAATTTCCAAAGATAAAGACATTCTCTGTTTAAACAAGGAATGAGAGCAACTCTGCACATTCAACTCCAAATGTTTTTCTTTTCTCCAGTGCCTTTCAGCAGCCACATCCACTTAAGAAATCCATCCAAACAGAAGCCTCTGGAACCTACTATGTCAGCCAGCAACTGAACCCCTGATTTTCCTTTCCAGAAGTCTCAGAGCACAGGGAATGTTCATTGAAAGTGTCTTCAGGGCTTCAAATGAAACCCTGAGAAGTGGGGGTCAGCAGCATCCCACCTTGAACCCTAAATCTGCCTTTACAGCAAAACTGTTCCAGCTGGAGCCACTGCTTAGTGATCCCTGCTCTGTGCCAGAGCTGCAGAGCCCTGAACACCCTTTCACTGCTTCACTATAGCAACACAGCCCTATTAAAAATTCACTTCCTAAGTCTCCCCTGTGCTGGTGAAAAACATAAGACAAGCTAATGTATTCAGAAGTGAGGTCTTTAGAGACTATGCTTTCTCTCCAGGATTAACTATATTGAACTGAATTATTTTTTTAATATTTATATTAGTAGTTCTTACATTAGAACCCAATTAAACTGCTTCTGAGAAAGGAATTATGCGAATGATGTATTCATAATTTTAATTCTGTTTTCATCAACACTTATTACTATGATGTGTTTTGTTTGTTATTGTTCTTAAAATACTTGGTCGTGATGTTTTTTCAGCATCAAGTTGTTTTTCTATTAGTGGCACTGTTTGTTTAAACCCTTACAAGATACGCTCCATGTGCTACTGAATGTCACTGCTCTACATTCATGCACAGTTGTTACCCTGAAGTTTTATTTTCTGCTACTGAACAACATCTGTCTATGATACTTTTCAAATTATTTCAATTTTTTGATCTTCAGTTCTACAGTAGATTTGAATTAAGAATAACTGGAGAAATATTGAGAAGATTAGTTACTTGGATAAACAATTTAAAACATTTTTTTCATATAATTGCCATTACCACAAGAAAGACTGCCACCCTTTCTTTCAGAAAGTCCACTGATTATCACCTCCAATTCAGCAAAAAACATTCATAGAGGTTGTAGGTACAAAGGCAATACAGTAGCTTCTCTGCACAATGTGAGGGATCTGTGTTAAGGGAGATAATATCTTCCTTAATTTTTTTTTTTATGTTCACAGATTTTATAATCCATTTATATACATCTCTATACAGGTAAATTTACATATATTTATATATACAGATAGATGCACATGAGTTATCTATCAATATATACACACATATATGAATACACCGAATACAGTGCCTATCATGAGCATAACCCAGATGCCATGGGAATGGTGCAAAAAATCTTCTGGGGCATTTAGAAGATGGCAGTAATTGCCAGAAAAGTAAATAGTTACATGCAAAATGTTTTTCATAGAGGTTTATTTGGTGTGTCTGAAAGGCCAAGCCAGGCTTGAGAATAAAAACATAGAACTAAACTCACTGTCTCCTTTTTGCCTTTAAAGGTTTTACTAAATATTATCAGATTCTTGTTTGTTACATAATTTATGGACTTCTGGCATTCCTTTAGAATACTCTAATATACATCTGAATTCCTATCACTTGCCACTACTTTTGCCCTAGCCATTATATTTTAATGCAGCTGTTACTTACTTCAGGTTAAAAAGATTCATAGAATCCTAGATTCTTATTAGAAAACATAAATTAGCAACAGACATAGGTTTTATAACTTTTCAGCTTTAAAGTAAAAAAAAAAAGTATTACAGCTCTTGTTAGGAAATGGAGCTAATGCACCACCTCTATGCTGATGAATAGCTTGTCTTTTAATAGGTAGTTTACATAAAAATTACATGGTGTCTGTGAACAGTAAAATTATTCTAGAATGGAGGCACTTTGAGTTATTTTAATGCACTGGTTTAATACTCTTCAGCAGCACTCCTACAGCATGTTTTCAACTAGGGAGGAAAGAGTGGGCAAATTTTAATTGCTCAAACCTAGTTTTAATGTAAACTGGCTGTGCTCAGCTGTACTTCATGACTCTAAGGCCTCTTACTCTGGTGGAACAATAACATGTGATAATTACCAATTGTGCCAGAGCACACACAGTCAAACAATATAGCTGATAGAATTCAATGACCTCGAGGCTACACTATCTGTGCTCTCAAATATAAAACTGTAAATGACAGGAGGAGTAGGAGCTCATCTCAGAAAAGAAAATGACTGCTGCCAACAACTAGCCTAAGCAAGAGGTATGGCTCAACTGGCAATGCTCAGAAGGTATGTTCATTTGCAAATAGAGACAAAGAAAAGCAGTGTTAGGCATCCTCAGAGAAAGGACTGTCCTGATCTAGGGTGGAAATATTTGCTCGTGGCATGAGTGACAAGTATAATCTTCATAGTATAATCACACAAGCCATTTGGTGATAGATCCTATATAGCCAAAAAGCCCAGGAACCCCTCTGGTATACCTCATGAGCAAGGAGGATAAAACAAAGAAAACTCAATCCCACAGGAAGAGCAAGAGATTATTCTTACTGCAATGTATCACTGGTCTTCCTTCCTTAACCAGCAAAGGTTGGGGACCACTATATCAGCATATATGCTTCTCAGGCAAAACACTTTATCTTATTTGCTTGCCCTGTATTTGGCACATTTCATTGCTGAGATCATTCATCAAGGAATTAAAAAATGTCCTGGATTTAACAGTAACTCAGAAGGCAGACATGCATTTAAATGTTTGGCTGAAAGATTGTCTATATAGAAGGCTCTGGGGAGACTTTATTGCAAAGTACTTCCAGTAGTTTAAGGGGATCTGTAAGAAAGATGGGGACAAGACATTTTAGCAGTGCTCATTTTGTCAGGACAGAGGTGGTGGTTTTAAACTGAAAGAGGGCAGATTTGGGTTAGCTATGGATTAGCTATAAGGAAGATTTTTACACTGGGGGTGGAGAGGCACTGCAACAGGTTGCCCAGAGAAGTTGTAGAAGTCACATTACTGGAAGTGTTCAAGGCCAGGCTGGATGGGGCCCTGAGCAACCAGATGTTGTAAATGGCATCCCTCCCTTTGGCAGGAAGGTTTGGAACTAGATGATGCTTCAGGTCCCTTCCAGCCCAAACCATTCAGTGATTCCGTGCATAAGGCGCTATCCATATAATCACAAGACCTGCAGTCGGTGTGGAAATCTTATTTAGAAGTGTAAGAAGCACAATTGTTGCCAAGCTACTTATTGTATTTCAAATGCTGGAAGAGACAAAGCATATGATTATTTTTTTGGATGATTGCTTTAAGAAGCAAATGGTCATTTGGGGGTTCCTGCTTTGTTTCTTTTATTTGCTTTATTTTAAGTCAAAGCAAAGCAATAAGAATCCTTTTGTTTTCCACAAGATGTTTGTGGAACGGCAATACAGCATCCATGTATAGGACTAAAAATGTTCACATTAAGGCATCCACTGTTTCTCATAAATGCAGCTCTGGGATGTGCTGTCTTGTGTTGGTCAAAACGATTTACAGCAGTTAGTCAATTAATCTTACATTTATCTGAAACACCAGAATACTCTTGCAAGGCTAAAGATACATAAGGTAACATCAAGACAACAAGCATCTGAACACATTTTACTAGGAAGTACTACATATTACACAAACACAGCTTTATCTCCCCCTATGGCCTATAAACCTAGTAATTTTTTCCCTTTAAGAACATAATGGCAATGAACACATCTTTCACTCATTTCCTCACTTTAAAGTTCTCTAAAGAAATGCCTGAAAGGGTGACATAACTTTTTTTCTCCAACACCTTCAGGTGTAGAGTTCCACATGATTCAAATTATCTTCCACAGACTGGGAACCCCCAAGGATGCAGCAACAGATGAATATTATCAATGTACATAAATGCCCAAATCTGCACCTTTTTAAAGTAACATTAATAATTTTACTTTTCAGCTTTCAAAATCATTATGTATAAAAAGGGGCTTTTAATTGTAGGAAATACTAAAATAACCTGGGAAGAGTAGGAGCAGTTGAGCAAAATAAAAGGACAATATCATTATTTTGCAGTGACCTGTCTCAGCTTGATTTGTTTGGGTGATGGTTACTAATGAAGCTGAGAGCCTACTGAGGGAAAATAGTCAGATGAAAACACTTAAACTTACAAGAGATTAAGATCATTCAAGATTCTAAACTAGTGAAAGCTTTCAGTATTTTGCAAAATTAACTCAAATCCTCAATCCTCAAATCAAGCGATTTGAGACTGGAAAGAAAGCAATAACAATTAAGGATTAATAAACCATGAATGATTGACACAGGCTTGGACCTTAAAATCACACATTTCTTGTGTGAAAAACATTTTTTTTTTAAAAATCCTATTACTAGAAAGTCACTAGGAGGTAATCTTTATGAACCTCAGAGGATGAAGGACAAAGGCTGTGCTACACTATCAGATCCACTTAAGAGATTTTGCTATTTTTGCTTTAATTTTCCTCTGAGTTTAAAGCTGGCAATTTGATTTAGGTAATACTCAAATCAAGCTAGTGAAAGAAATTTTAAAATGTAACTATGAAGTTCAGCTTGCCAATGGTGTCTCCAATGCCTCTCAGCAGAAGCATGCACAACTAAGTTAACAACCCCATTATTTCGTTACTACCAACCAGAAATTTCCCTCCTTGCAGCTTCAATAGACCTGTTGGCATTGTTTATCTGCTCATCTGGGAACACCTTCTGTGCTGGAACAGCTCAGCAGACAGCTCTCCTACTAGACTCTGGCACCTCCAGGGAAGGCTTATGGACAGGAATGGCTTCACCCAGGAGAACAGGAACGTTTGTAAACCTTTAGTTGTAGTGCTGCGTTACAGATCACTGGAGCCTTGGAGCTGTCTGTGGGGTAAAAGTGTATGATGGCTGATCCATGCAATTCCTTGACACCCGTTTCTGTCAGGGTCCCATGTGGACAGAACTCTACTGTTGAGGCAAATGAGACATTTGCTGACTCACCTCACATGTTCCTTGTGATTCAGCAGTCATAAGGTACCTTGGTCTTGATACACCACTCTATTTTCTTTTCAGTAAGTCTGATTATTTTAATCCCCTGTGTGACCTCTTATCAGTAATTATGAAACACTAATCTTTCAAAAATTAGGATTCTAGCTAAAAGTTAGAAGAAACTGGCCTTGAAATAGTTATCTGAAATTAAATAATTAATTTCCTGTTATTTTATGTTTGCTCATATGTGCTTGCAATGGGAAAAGATGAAACTAGTAAGTAGTCCAAAGAAGCACAAACAATTGCAACCAGAAACTTATTTTTTGGAAAACTAGAGTTGCCCCAAAAGCCATTTGTATTGTCATTGACAGAAAAGGTTGAGAGTTCAGGGCGAGGAAGACTCGCCTTACTTCCTCATTTTAAGACCTCTCCCCACAAAATCAACCCCTGACATAACTCAAGAAGCCAACCATGCATGCTTAATAGCTATTCAAGCTAATTACCATAGGAAGCAAGGGATGGGAGGGGCTGGTATTATGAATATGTATTTATTTGAACCTTTTGTCAATAAATAGACTCTGTGACCACCTGTAATTTTGCAGTGCGTATTAGGGGGCTACCCCACACTGCTGCCCAGCACCGAATAAACATACCCTTTCTAACTTTAAATTGTTAGAGAGTCTTTTGTCCATCACAGTTGAGTATTGGAAATGGACCAATACTCATATTTTCATAAATCAATTATACCAGTATTCTATCAGTAGCTGAAACATGTTGGGACTCTGAAGCCTGGGAGTTTTGAACTTTCTGTGCTTTCTGACACTGACCCCCAAGGGAACACTGCTTTTGACTTGAGGCCTTAAAAAAGACTTCCAAATTTACGTAATGGAGTTAGAATCACTAGTGTGTAGTTAAAAGTGTGTAATTACATATGGTGAAGAACTTTAAATCTGGAGCTTTAGAATATAGTAATAAGTATAAAACAAGATGAACATTCTTAAGTGCTCTCTTTCTTCCTTCTTCTTTCTACTTCATAATTTCAAGTAGTTTTTAATTAGATAAAAAAATCCCACTGTGCAAGTCACAAGTGTTTAGTTATTGAGTCAAAGTATAAATAATGGAAATGTTAGCTCTTAATTAAATGGTTAGCCTTTAAAAAAACTTGTAACTAACTAAATACACCTCAATTTTCTTGCTTTTAGCTTGATAGCTAAAAGTGCTAAAAAACTGTACTTTAAATAAACTTTAATAAACAACCAAATCCAAACAAAAAAAAAATCCATCTCAGAAGCATTCTATCCTAACTCTAAGTAAAAGCAAAAAAAACCCAACCAAACAAGCCACTAATTAAGTAGTGCAACTAACCACTTTTAGAAACTTATATTATGTTTTTAATATATAATATATATTATTAAATTTATTCTATTAAAGTGTTCTGCTACCATTGCAGCAGAAGAATGTTTAAGAAATGAACCTTGCTCAAAATGCAAGGATTTATTCCTTGCTATTATAGATATTATTATAGAGGACATCTAGAGATTTGAGAAATCTAAAGGCAAATTAATATAATTAATATCTTATTTAGAAATCTCATTATTTTTCTAGGCTTGATTCATTACTTTTGTTTGTCTAGGTTAACAGTACTTGACCTTACCAAAAATTCTGAGATAGCAGTGGGCTCAATTCTTTTGAAAGATACAAAAGAAATCTAGATAAATAATTGGTCTTCAAAAAACCTTGAGTCTTTCACAATCCAGAATGGCAGCAGCATTGCCAGCTGCACTTAAAGGATGCATGTACAGTCATTTCACATTGCACAGTCATTCAAGAATTATCTCACTAATGACTCAGATAAAAGCTATTACCTACAGAAATGTACTGATTTGGGTAACAAAATTACACAGTGACAAAATGGGTGACAACACTGACCTAGTTGGACGCCATTCCTTTCCCTAAATCCTCTGGCTGTCTGCAAAGGGAACTGCCAGCAAGCAAAAGCACTGAGCATATTTAGCACAAAGTCACAGAGCACCTCTGGTTTCACTCTTTCTGCACTCCCCAAACAAGGTCAGAGTACTGCTAGCAAGGAGAAAAGAAGCAGTTGGTGCATAATAAACAGAGTTGTTAATCAAGAGAGAGATTTTCCCAAGCCCAGATGCACAGGGCTATAAACAAGCATGTGAGGAGTTCTGCTCTTTTTTGCACCCTTTGGGCAAAGCCAGGCTTTGGGGAAAGCAACGGCTGCTCTTGCTTCAACCCCTGAAGTGTGAATTTCCCTAGAGGCGCCCTGGAAATGAGAAGCAGCGTTTCATCCACAGTCCTGACTCACACTGGGGCACTGGGCAGCTGGAAGGAGCCTGCATGCTGTTATCTCCTTTGGGCAGAGCCTCTCGTAACTCATGTGTACCAGTAAGCATTGCCTTACGCACAGCTCAGCTTTGAAATGCTGTGGAGATGTGTAACTAATCACCAGAACAGTCAGGACTTGTCTCTTCTCCATCCCCTGAAAAAATCAATAGAGTAGAATTGTGCTCTGAGACTAATTCAGTCCCATTAAACACCAGTGCAAACATCCATGCTTTTTCCATTTAAAATGCAATTCCAAATTAAATTCAAGCATCAACAATAATGCTTGGATACAGAGTGCTCCAAGCAAGTAAAGCTCATAGCACACCTGCTAATTTTGCACTAACTTCTGTCCTAACAGCTCTAATCAGCAGTTAAGCAGAGAGGTGAGCCCATGAGTGATTATAAAATTGAACACCGAAGCAACAAAAAATATGCATAAACCACTATATCTGCTGGTCATTCATGTTACAGTTTCATTGGTTTACATCAAGAGCTCATCTAAGAAATGCTCCAGACAATTCTGACTGATTGGACAATCACACTGACTGCATAATATGTAGAAATGGGAGGCAACCAAAATAAATGACTGATGTATGAATTTTCCAAATATATGAAAATTAGCATCCACATACTTTTTGCAAAAGACCTCCTTCTTAACCGATGATTTCTATAAGAAGATTAGTAGCTCACAGAAGGCTTTTTTTTTTTTTCCTCCGGACTTACTAAGTGTGCCTTCAGTTTTGCAATGTACAAGTAACAAGGTTACAGGGTCTGGATTTGTATTTTTTGGATGGTCGGATTTTTTTATGTGTCCAACACCAGAAAAGAGGATGTGGCTGGGAAGATGAGATTTCTAATTCAAATAATAATGAATTCTACCACCAGCAGGCACTTCCAATTTTTTTTACAAAGAAGACTGCAGTAAGTGACTATTTATCAGTCCCATCTCAAAAATGCATCCAAGAAAGAATGACAGAAAGTTGCCATTTTAAAGTGAACTACAGAAATAGGCAAAAAATTACCACATATGCACAAACATACATCTATATACGAAAAAAAGCATTTCAGAAAAATTCTAGTACACTAGACACACAACACAATCCTCTCTGTCATTGACACCTAGTCTTATTTTTTAACAGTTCTTTTTAAGATGGAGATGAAAGGATTGCTTTTCCAGCCTCAGTCCTTCAGTGACTAAATCTACAGTAGCAAAATAGTGATAAAAATAAATCTCTGAGAAATGCTGATGTTTTAATCCATGATGTTGTATTAGCCTGAGAAATGAGTCTATCTGAATATTAAGTTGGATTGCATAGGAGTCAAACATCTGTTTCTCTGAGTGCAACATATACCTTCATGACAATTCCTTTGGATTTTTTTTATTGTCATTATTAACTGCTGGAACTGTCTGATATTTTCATCATAACTCAGTAGCTACTGTATCAAGTAAGACTTTGAAATTTTGATTGCCAAGAGCCACTGCCCTGTTTACAAATTTTCCAGTGCGGTAATTTTCCAGATAAAGGAAGATGTTGTCAGCCACTGTAAACTACACAGGACCTCATTACTGAATACAGACATTCCAATTAATCTTAAATACATGCAGTGCCAAGAGAGTAATTAGCAACAATAAATTGCTGTGATTTTTGAAAATAACAATTGCTCCTACAAATCTCATTAACACTTCATAAACCCCCAAAATAACAAAGTGTATTATTTATTAGTGCTATTTTTAAAGACAGTAGTTCCTTTCTGACTTTCACAAGTGAGAAACCTAATTTACAGTTAGTCTTTCTACCAAACTCCTCCTAGAAGCCTAAAGCACCTCAATTTTACAAAATCAAACATAAAAATTAGGGGCAAGAATTAAATTTGCTTAATAAACATTTACTTGGACCCTTTGTGCATCTGCAGTTTGATACAATCTCCAATTCTATGCACACATCTTTTTCCCCTCCTTAAAAAATTATGTACTTGATAATAAATATTTGCATAATTATTCATTCCTTCCTTTCATACTTGCTATTTAGCACTAAATCTTTACTGCAAACACTCTACTTACTTGTACTGGATGTTGATCAAAGAGACATGCTTTAAATTTACCTCCACAACTTCCTTGGGATATGAAAGGTTATTATAATACACATTTTACAGAAGCAAGAGCAGATCAAGCAGGAAAATACTAAGACCAATGCTGTTTTCTGCTTTTAAAACTATCAACAAAAACATACACTTTGTTTGTGCAGAACTTCTGCCGCTCTGTCTAATCAGTAAATGAAATAAATGAGGAACAAGCAACTAATGACTGTTACAATGCTTGTATCAGGAACTGTCTCAGTTCCTGTGCCAGCAACAAAAGGATTAGGAGAGGCCATTAATCTAACTGGATGTTGCTAATGGGTTATCCAGCAACAGGAAAAGGTCCAGGGTGAGATGGGGAAGATGGGGTTGCCACAGAGACAATATTTCCCTGCATGAGCCTGTCCATTATGGAGCAGCTGAGATATGAAAGAACAATCGCAACTCCTGCAAGAAGAAATAATGGGGGAGGTAAAGCTCTGTGTTCACCTCCATCCAGAACCATCCCTAGAGCTGAACAAAGCTCATAGGGCCAGGTGAAAAACACAGTAAAGTGACAATTCTTTCATTGATGGCAGAAGCACAGGCACACAAACCTCTCTGCCAAAGGCAGTGACACCAGAAGGAAGCAGGATACCAGCTCCAGCATCTCAGAGGAGGTGGGCACGGCTGCCTTGGTCACCACTGGGTCCCTTCATGGCCACAGCCAAACTCGATAATAAGATGTGGTTGAGGAGGATTTTTTCAAATTTTTCCAAATGACAAACTGTAGTTTTATGGATGAAGCTTATGATCAGTTGCTTTACACCTTTACACGATTTTGGGGGAACACACAAGCAGCCTGCCATGGCAAACTGGGCTGTGAGAAGAAGGTCAGATATCACACTTCAGCCAATCTTTTTGTTTTTTTCTTAATAAAACAACTGCAGTAGCTGGGGACAAGTAGAGCTGAGTAATAGCTGTTGGTTTCAGGCAATAGACATTATTCCAAATCATCCTATATCATTTCCTCCTGTTCAGTCACAGCTGATCTTGTAGCAGCTGGGCTCTCACAATTTTGTGAAGACTGGCCTAATGAGAGACTGAAGAACACATTTCACTCAATTGCTGAGAGACAAACCAACCCACAAACCAAGAAATTGATTTGAAGCTTTAATCAAAAGAAATGAGAAAAAGCTTCACATAGATGGGCCTATACCACTGGGACATGATCCTCTTATAATTTCAGATTGCTATAAGAGAAATTTGGCAGGCCTCAGATAGCTTTTTTTCCCCCTTTTTTTCCCTCCTGGGAACATCTGAAGTCTAGAAAGAGAGTGCTTGAAATCACAGATGGACCTGTTCCTCCACAACAAATTTTGCACAACAGTCTCCAGGAAGTCCAGCTGGTACCAAAATAATTTTACAGAAGGCATTTTCTTGAACGTGGCAATTAATACCGTTCTCTTACTCCAAATTTCTGAAGCGACAAGGACAACATGAAGACCCATAGAAGCACACCTTACAAAGTTTAATAATCAGACTGCAAGAAAGAAATTATAATGCTAAATTAGTTACAGGGTCATAGGACACTTCAGGTTGAAAAGAGCATTAGGGGTTCTCTAATCCAAGCTCTTGTTTCTAGCAGAGTCTGCTGTGAGATCAGACCAACTTGCGCAGGGCTTTATATTGTTGGATCTTGAAAAAATCTGTTAAAATTTTAAAAGATTCTTATAGTCTTCTGTCTGTAAAACTTTGAAGTGGAACCCAGTATATATAATTTAACAGAAAATCTTAACCTTTAACATAGGAATGAACATTACATTTGAGAGATGCCTTCCATGTCTATGACCTAAAAAGATGGAAGGGTGGAAGGGAGTATTGAAATAATAATATTAAAAGAGTTTTAGCTTCTTCAACCCTGACTTCCCTAGAATAAAGGAAAACATCTTTGCACAGAGTTAGGTTCCCACAGTGTTTGATTTGGTAACTTGCAGTAAAAAAGGTACCAGAAACCAAGACATCTGAGAAACTGTTCTGTAGACACTAAATTTTCATAATCGTTCTGACTTCTATAGCATAAACCTTAATTCCATCCCCAGAAAGTCAGATTTTTTTAAGAGTTGCTGAGTAAGCTTTGTGTTGTAAAATACAGGCTGAATTCATCTTTGCAGCTATGAGATTAAGTAAAAAAAAGGTCTAATCCCAACAATAAAAACTCATCTGTAATCCAGTAATGCCTAATAGCACATTTCCTTCTGTGCTGGCTCACACTAAGTAGCTTGATGAGAAAATGACATTCAGGAAAACTGGAATGAGACTTTGTGCTACTTAAAAATCACAAGATGGAATTGTTAAACACACAGAAATATTTCTGGAGAGAGCTAATGAACCTATTTAGCAGAAGCCGAACGACTTCTCAGAATACTGCCTTTTCTTGGAATTTGCTACAATTTACAGTAGTTTCACGATTATAAACCGCGCCTGAATATAAGCCGCAGTTCTGGGTAGCTGGGAAGACCAGGGGATCTGTCCATACATAAGCTGCACCCGAATATAAGCCGCGCCTTTTTTTTTTTTTTTAAACTCCGCACGGCAGAGGGGGCGGGGCGCTCTGGCCCGGCCCCACACAGCCCAGCTTCCCAGCGGCAGGGGCCGGCTCGCCCTTGCACACCCCTGTTCCTGGCGGTCCCCCGTTCCCAACGGCTCCCGGTGGCAGGGGCCAGCCCGCCCTCTTGCAGCCCCCGTTGCAGGCGGTCCCCCTGCTCCCAACGGCTCCAGGCGGCACAGGGGCCGGCCCGCACACTTGCCACTCTGCTTGGCCGGCTCTCACTTCCGGGTTGGCGTTTCGCTGGGATTTGTCCATAGATAAGCCGCACCTGAATATAAGCCGCACCACTGGGGTAGACTGGATTCTTCAATGAAAAAGGTGCGGCTTATATTTGTGAAATTACTGTAAGTTAGTCTGCTGCTCGCTACCTACTTTTGTTTAACTCTTGGTGTGGATATCAGTATGTAGTAAGTGAACTGAATTAATTCATACATTTTAGGGACTCAGGATTTGCACAGTGAGTGTTAAGATATAGTAACTAACATAAATTAAAATCTCTGTTCTTCAGAGATTTTCCAGGGCAGCCCATAAAAGAAAGTTAAATTTAAACCTGTGTGAGCATAAGAATTAATGATGCAACTTTATCACACTGTTCTTAATACTTTAAAAAATCCTCAGATACTCAGCTAGAAGGAATATTCCTTGGCATAAATACCCTCCTTCTTTTGTTCTGGAAGCTGATCCAAAATAATAGCTACTGTCATTAAAATGTGAATCCTATGGCACTATAAATCCTTTTGTAGGGTGGTCTCAGCCTTGCAGGTAGTTTCCTTGCAGGCCATTCCTTATTGTTTGCAGCCAAGTCAAAGTAAAGGTGTATTAGAAAATTGTTATACTGTGTGATTAAGTTATTTTCTAGATTATCTTAAAAATTCCTCTGTTCTTTCTCCCTTAACTCCCTCTTTCTTTCATAGCATTTATTATTATAAAGGGAAACAAAACAGCCACATGGTACCTCTATTTTACTACCAAGTGTGATAGCAGATTTGTGCATCTGACCCTTTAAAGTAGTTGTTGATGACCAGGTTTTGAAGCAAAAAGGACGATTTACTCTCCCAGTCAGAACAGTGTTATTGCAGCATCCCTCCTTTGGAAAGGGAAAGAGACTTCTCCTAGGAGCTGTCAAAGTAGGAAAGATGATTTTGCCTCCATGAGGAAGCAGAAGAGGTCTGGTCATATCTGTTCATTGAAAAGGCAAAACCATGTCTCACCAACTTCAACAATTTTCTTTCTGTTGTCTCACAGACTGTCTACTTACTGTGCTTTTAATTCATTACCCAGAGTATCCATCCAGGAGTGATGCAGAAAATCTTTCCTTCTGGCTTTCTCCCAGTTACAAATGAGGTACTAAATGGAATCAGCTTCCTTATATATCTGCTTAGTGCTGAAATAATACATAATAGCCAGCAAATAAGAAAGTGGCTGTTCAACTCAGCTTGAGAAAGGAGTCTGCAAAGCATTTGACTGGTGGCATTTAATCTATAACACGAATGAAAGATGTAATCTCCTGCAATCTTCTTCCCTCTCTCCCATTTGTAAGAGCTGAAAGATAGTGCCCTTGCACTCAGATGCCTGGGAGACAGATCTTACTGAGTGAGTGATACACAAGAGTGCCTTCCTCTGACACACAGTGCAGGTATGCCACAGCATAATCCACCATTCCCAGACCAGTAAATGGATGCTCAGTGTCTTCAGTGCTTGACATCCAATACATCTTTTTCAAAGCACACTAAAGCAAGCAGTCCAGTGCAGCAGCAACTCTTTTTCTTCCAAAATCTGCATTTATATCTGCCCCTAGGAGGACACCAGCTCGCTTTGAAAGTTTTTATATAGCATTTGTATGGAATAAAAACATATGTGTTCTTAAGTTTTGCCTTACTGCAGACAGCCCTCGTGACTGAGGCAGTGCCCTCTGTGCACTTGCAGATTAAACCATGACCCCTTTGTCCCACTCGTGGTTACTTGCTCTGAACATTGATGACTGAAAAAAAAGGCAGACACATCATCACCTGCACTTAGTTTGTGAATGTAGAATGAGGAAGAAATCTCAAAAAAACCCTCAGACTACTGAAATTTTGGGGGAGCTGGGGCCAGACACTACTGCTGCTTGATGATTTTCAGGAGATGAACCTTTTGTTGGAAAAAACAAACCACAACACAAAAATTTAAAATCTGCCATAGTAGCTATCTCTGTCCTTCCAGAGCAGAGGAGAGTTTATCTAGCTCCCATGTGTGTATTTACCATATCTAATTCTTTCAACAAAATTACTAAATAGTTTTAACACAATAATGCTGTACTAATATAGTGAAAATATATGTGTCTGTATGAATGATGTGTTGTAAATACATTTTATTTTTTTCCCCCTAATGTCTGCATTGGGAATGGTGCCAGTTACCTCATTTGAAAAAGGACATTTTAAAATGCAGTTCATTAGTTCTTGACCGGTGTTAAAAATGACTCCCTAATGACTGGGCTCTGTTCCAGCAAATAATGACTTTCAGTACCTGGACACACTTCTGTAAGCTGTCCCATATGGATATGGATTCTGTAAACACAACCGAAATAAAAAGATTGTTTACCACTTTAGCTTTATCTAGTAGTTTGGATAAATAAATACAAAAGAAGGTGACAAAATTAAAACTGAATTGCATGCAGAATTATTCCACCACATCGTTCAAACAGCCCTGTTAAAATTGTTTTTATAGGGGTGCTCTGTTCACTCCTGGACAGTAAAAAATACCTGCTGTTTAGTGACATCTTAGCCTTGACATACAGAAATAAAGTCACACACACATAACTATCAGCTTTCTGATAATAATCTGGAGTGGAAAAGAAAGGATTCTGAAATATCATCTTGATGTTAATGGCAACTGTGCTTTGCTTCTTCCTCCCTCAGCTGACTACAAATCACAGTGTCACAGTGGTTCAGCAAGAATGGAGAACATGACTCAAGCAGGGATGTATTCACCTCAGATCTGCAGATCAGAAAAGATGCTGTTTCCTTGGGAAATTCCTAGTTTTCCATTTATTTGTTTTGAGAATCATTAATTATCCCGAAAGGTATTCTTAGTATTTGCAGAGGTGCTTCTCAAAGGCATACAAATATCTGCCCATCTTAAAAAATACTTCATTAAAAAAAAATTATATGAGATAGCCTTACTGCAGAACTGAATTGCTGTAAATATTGCCTCATTTCAGAGTGAAACAATAATTTTGAAGCATAAATGCTGAAAAAAATGGTGATACAGAGGAAAAACTGTAGTTCTTATAATCCACATTTACTCTTCCCTCAATAAGGTCAGAGACAGAGCTGTAACCCAGAAAGTACTAGATGGAACAGTATTACTTTGAGCTATATCTGGAAACAATGGTCCCAATCATATTTGTCCACAGGCAACAGTACTGGCACAGACTGAGAAGTAGCCAGCATCGTCCTTCAGTTCCTTTGAAAGTCCAGGTTTTATTTTTATGTTTTTAATTTCCTATGCCCACAAGCAAAGCTGAAAAGTCTTGTGCACAGCACATTGTGTGAGACTCTAGGATAGAGAACAGTGTTTTTAATAAATCCCCGACATACATCAAAAGATCACTTATGCCATGTCTTAAATTGCCAATTCCTCTTTGTTTTTCATTTCTCATCTCAAAAGTGATGAGCTATAATTTTCCATATCTCTATTTTGAAAGAAGGCTAAGAATCAGGAGAAAGAATGAAAGTTATATACTTGGAGCACTTCATGCAAAGATATAGCCTGTAATTAACAGCTCTAACTCAGTATTGAAAGTACTGAAAAAAGTCAATTTCTCTTGGTGGTTTAGTTACAGTTATCTCTGAAACAAGAAAAAAAAGATGTTTTCCTTTACAGCAATGTAACACTTGAATAGTCCTATAAAACAACATAATTACCCTGGCTCAGCTGTAACCTTATCAGATCTATCTGCAGACCCTCAGTGCAGTTAAGTTTAAGAACAAATGGCACACAACTATTGCAAGAACTTTTCACGTGGTAGTGACCAATTGCTTTTCTGAAAATGGATTCAGCTCTTTGGGTTTTTTCATTCTCTGTTTTTGGGGGTTTTTTTTAAGATGCGCTATTGGTTCTTCTCTGGAAATAAAAATCTCAGTCTGTGCAAAGCAGTTCAAAACCAGCCTCACTCTTCTGCTGTGCAAGGTGGGATGGTGTTCTAAAATTATAAAGCAGATGCCTTGGGTGAGAGTCTCTGAGCAGTTACCAATGCTGAAGTGAGAGAAGGAGTTAGAAAAAGAGGCAAGATGACTAAGGGGATTTCTTTCATAAGATCATAAAAAAAACTTAGGATCAAGACAAGTCCATAGTGTTATCCATGAAATCCAAAATACACAACTGCAAATAATTACGTGAAATGTGAATTGTGACATTTGTGATATGTGGATTGTGTTTTGTGATATGGCAAAACAATAGGAGAACTGATCACACAATCACAGGGTGCATAAAAATTGCTTAGCTTATGAAGGAGAATATTTGACAGTTCCACAAGGTTTTCAAAAGACTGCACTCGGTGACTAAATGTCCTTTATGTTCACTTCTCTCAACCAAGCCCCCTTTCCCCTGTTAGCTCACAAAATGGAAATATCCTTAACAGGATGCCCCACCGGACACTACTTGTTCCTGGATTATCTTCTGAGGTATTTGCTTCACTTGGCTGGAAAAAGAAATACCAGCTGGGTGTGTCTCACATTGCCTGAGGCACAGCTAATGGATTTGTAATCCAAAAGTCTCATTATACTATAGTGTCTCTAAAAAATGGGAAAAAAAATCTTCTGAAAACCTCAAAGAAAAACTAATGAAGCAAACACAGAAACTATTAAATCTGTAAAGATTAATTAAAAATGGCAAGAGTAATGCTTAGACAAAATTTCCAATTAGCAAAGTTACTTTGACAGACAAATATGAGATTTTATTCAAATCTTCTAAATCTTTTAAGAATGGTGTGAATGTGGAAAAAGCAATGAAAAAATATACAACAGAAACATAGAATTCATTATAGCTAAAGCTAGTGAGCAATTTCTGATACAGCAACTTTAAAACAATTTAAAACTAACATTTGAGGGAGGTTATATATTCAATGTTTCTTCTTAATCACAATGATTTTCTGAAAATGTGAGCAAAGTATTGAAATATATTCTTTAGCTGTTCAAGAAAAAAATTGGTAGCTTATTTCATTACTTGAGTTGTAGACATAATATTTATCTTTGAGTATACCTAAGGTCATAGGCTGTGAAAAAATATTCACGTATTTTACAAAAGCATTTTTCTAAAAGATTCCTTTTTTCTGAGTGGTTTATTTAAATTGTGCTCAGATTCCAACAATATTTGCTACCCCTTCCATCTGCTTTAAAAGAACATAACATCACAGATGTTTCCTAAAGGAAGATCACAGTATCTCACTAGCACATAAAAGGGGAAAAAAAAGAGTAATTTCAAAAAAATTTTTTTTTAATCTGTGCATGTGACCAGTTATACCTACTGCACTTGACTGCATTCAGTTCTCCTAGGGCAGATCCAAAATGCAATATTTCATAATGTAAAAACATTTTCTGAATTAACACTGTAGAGGGATCACTTATCCTTCTAATAAATACATTCCTGCTTTCTGACTTAAGCTTTTCCTCTGTTTGCTGCAAATATCATTCACTCCAATAAAAATCAGCAAAAATGAAGCAATACTCATTTCAGTGACCTAAAAGATGCAAATATGAGATGGGATTTCATCATTGATTTCTACTGATAACTTCTTCAGAACTTAACACAAAGCAAAACATTGTCATTTACTTTTTATTATGAAGTCATAAACTAATAGAAAATTTTAAAAAGTAAATAGCTGTCTTCTAATTGAAAGCAAATGTCAAACAAGAAAATTAATGTACAGTAATTTCACACTGATAAGCCACACCTATTTCACTGAATAATCAAGCCGATCCTGGAAGTGTGGCTAATCACCAGTTGCGGCTTATTTATGGACAAATTCCGGCAAAATGCCAACCCAGAAGTGCAAGCCAGCTGGGGAGGGAGCTGCAGCAGAGCCACTGTCAGCTTTTGTGTGAAGCCGAGCCACTTTGCCGCCGCTTTTTGCCGGCTTCACACTTTGCTGCCGCTGCTTTTTGCTGCCGCTTTGCCGGCATTGCGGGGTCATCCCGCTGAGCTGCTGCTTTTGAGCGGCGCGGGGAGCCGGGTGCGGGAGTGCCAGGGCCTGCGGCATGGGGAGGGTGCCTGGGGCTGCATTTAAATGCTTTGCCGGTCTGTGAAAACTGTTTGCAAATTGTGCACCTGACACCAAACCCTGCGATCATGCAATTCTGTTACTAACTCATTACTTTGTTGCACATGAATCCTCGCTTTAAAATAAAAAAAGTGCGGCTTATCACCCGGTGCAGCTTATTTATGGACAAATTCCGTGGTCTACCCGGCTACCCAGAAGTGCGACTTATAACCAGGTGCGGCTTATGAGTGTGAAATTACTGTACATCAAACAGAACTTCTTCAAAAAACACTTAATAAGAAGTCTAAGTGTATCTTTCTTTCATTGGCTCCTCCTCTCATTTCTTGGCTATGCCATAAGTTTTTTAGACTCTAAAAAAATAATAAAGCATCTCTTCCATTGTTCAGGAAAAAACCCTCCACAGTTATCAGAGAAAATTGACTGCACCAAGGAAAGCTGCATCAAAATATCACGATACAGTACCACTCAAAATATTGCCTGATGTTCAAAATCAAGGAAAAATAAATCATTTTTTCTCATGTAAAATATTAATACAATTTTTTAAACTAGCAGGTTAAAGACATCTAGAGAAAAAGTGAATTTTAAAATTAGCATTTTTTTTTCTAAAATCTAAATTTTAAATTATTACCAAGTACAGAATGTGTTTATTCCTCACATCATTATAAGTATTTCAATGATAGGCACCTTTGCAAAAGAAAAACAAGCAGAAATTTTAACAAGGCTGCTGTTAACTGTGCTGGA
Organism: Sialia sialis; assembly: GCA_009812075.1. NCBI lineage: Eukaryota > Metazoa > Chordata > Aves > Passeriformes > Turdidae > Sialia > Sialia sialis. The sequence continues at coordinate 35,471,828 of VRYO01001463.1, forward strand.
AAAGCCCAAAGACATCAAAACTGTACTGCTAAAGACTGGCCTAATTAACAGGCCAATTTCATTACCACAAGTTTTCGAATCTGTGATATTAATTAAGAAACAAAAGGAGACAAATGGCCTGCAAAGAGCTGCATCTGCCTTCTGGCCTACAAATGAGCACTCACAATCTATGTGATCAATACCAAGAATCTGGCTGGAATTAATGCCCAACCTCGAAGCTTTCTGCTGCAGCTCCTTCATTTACCTGACCTTTCAGGTAAACGTGTTTTGTGCTTCTCAAATACTCACTTGCACCTTTCATTATTTTAATCATCCACGTGAAAAAGAGTATGTAATTTTCAGCCTAAGACCACATTTGGATATATCCATAATTTCAGTATACAAAAGGTGTGTCAGATGGCTGGGAAATGGTACAATTTAAATTTAAATTATATTCTTCACTCTCTTTCAGCTGTAACAGCAACAGGGCTGCTGCTCAGTATGCCTCAGAAGAGATTTTACAAGATTATATCAAACGTTTTCTGATATAAAATAACCGGCTAAAAGACAAAAGCCCCAAGTCTAAAACTGATCGAACTTTCTTGAACTTCAACTCATCAGAAAAAAGAATGAAAAATTCCAGAAAAGGAACAAAAAAATCTGCCTTAGTAACATCTGCCAAAAAAATTGGAGAACCAATAGGTTCTTCTGAATGAAGACTATGAACAAGTCACATACTTCTTACTCTCAGTTAGTCATATCCAAAAAGGCTTCTTTTGACAGAGTAAATATAAAATCAAATTTCAGATAACCTTTCCCTCTATGTTTCATATATGTAGAAGGGTCTGTGAAGTGAGGGCACATCATTCCATTGATTAAAGGGAATCTAATTGCAGGAAAACGATCAAGGTTCTTTTCTTTTTCTTTGTTTTTTGTTTTCCCATTTTTTGCTTGTTTCTATTATTTGTTGTTGTTTTTTTGTTTCTTTTATTTGTTGTTCTTGTAGTTTTATTTTATTAATGGTTCAGAGCTGTGCCAGTGGAGGTTTAGACTTGGTATCAGGAAGCATTTATTTACTGAGAGTGGTCAAACACTAGAACAGGCTCCCTAGAGAGGTGGCTGATGCCCTCATCCTGCTAATGTTTAAGAAGCTTTTGAAAAATACCATTAGCAACAAGCTTTAACTTTTGATCAGCCTTGAATTAGTCAAGGAGTTGGACTAGGTGGTCATTGTAGGTCCTTTCCAAACAAAAGATTCTATTCCATTCTAAGTAAGCATTAATTTTTTTATATAAACATTAACCACTCCAAACACTAATTTATCATAACTGCACGTAATTAATGAATTCTAGCCCAGTTCTGATGTGTAAAATAGTTTTGAAGACACAGTTTGGGATAGCTCATGATCAGGAACAACATTCTGACCAAGAATGGTCTCTAGAGAAAGTATCATTAAAGTTTGTGCTCCTGGTCCCTTAACCCCTCACAAGCCTGTCCCAGCTGAAACATAAGTTTATTAGGTATTCTACTTATGCACCTTCTTGATCTTTCTCTCTCCTCCAGAATGTAATATAAGCTTGTTATTTGGGTAGAAAATGCCAATATTGTGTTAACTTGCTATGTAATATACTTCACATAGAAGTACTATGTGACACTTTCAAAAATAAAATAGTACAGTAATTGCATGATTATAAGCCGCACCTGAATATAAGCCGCACTTCCGGGTAGCCAGGAAGACCACAGAATTTGTCCATATATAAGCCGCACCCGAATATAAGCAACACCTTTTTTTTTTTCAAGTGTGGACCCATGTGCAACAAAGTAACGAGTTAGTAACAGAATCACGCCAGCGCAGGGTTTGCTGTCAAGTTGCTCAATTTGCAAACAGTTTTCACAGACTGGTGAAGCCTTTAAACGCAGCCACATGCGCCCTCCCCATGCTGTGTGGCCCGGCACTCCTGCCCCTGGCGCTGGCTGCCGCGGTGCCCCGCCCGCTCAGCAGCGGCAGTGGCTCTCTACACCGTGCGAAGCCGGCGGCTCGCCCCCTTGCTGCGCGCTCGAAGCCGGCAACCCGCTGCCTCCTCGCAGTGGGAAACCGGCTCCAGGTCCCCACCTGCTCGGCTGCGGCGGCTGCTTCCGGTGCCACGTGCAGCCTCGAGCCGTGCCGTCGTGGTGCCGCGGGCAGCCCTGAGCTGCGCTGCCGCGGGCGGCCCTGAGCCGCGCTGCTGCCGGGTGCCCTGAGCCGCGCTGCAGTCCTGCCACGGGCAGCCCCAAGCAGCACTGCCACAGGCTGCCCCGAGCCGCACTGCCATGGGCCGCCCAGAGCTGCGCTGCCGCGGGTCCCACAGAGCCCGTGGTTCGGGGCGGCCTGCAGCAGCTCTCTCATCAGCCGGCTCGCACTTCCAGTCTGGCCTTTCACCGGAAATTTTCCATAAATAAGCCGC
>VRYO01001463.1:35480269-35563033 GCA_009812075.1 Sialia sialis
CTTTAGCCCAACATGACATTCAGAAGCCAGGAGATCATCTTCAGAAACCACTTTGATAACCATTGCTTAGAGAAAAAACGATGAAGCCACTGTATATCACTAGAGTACACATGTATACAGCACTTAGGTATGTTGGAAATACATTCCTGTTCATGAGATATAAAATGAGGCACACCACCATACGCCATTACAGCACATGAATGTCTACAAAGATCATGTATAATTTCCCTTGAAAGTGTTAATTGTGGTAGGAGGCTTACATGCTCTTCTCTACCTGAGCAGAAATATAGTTCAACCTCAGCTGTGAGGAATTTCTTAGTAAACTTTATAACGCCATTCTCTGACTGTAAGTAAACAGCTTTTCAGAATGACAGTTTAAATCAAGAAAATGTCATATGTGTAGCAACAGGTCCAATCTTTTCAGTAAATTGCTGCTGTGATTTTCAGAAATGTAGTAAATTGATGGCGATTTGCAATGAATCTCACTGAAAGGATAACTTGACTTTTGCACATTTAACAAAACATTCTTCAATTATTCATGCATATCATTCAATGTTTGGGCAATTTTGAGTGTCATTGATTTCAGGGACCTGTAGTGTGCCTTTTTACTAAAAAAACATAAATCTAATATTTGACTTTTTGCTTTTCAAGTCTAAAACTGAAAGTCTATCCTGGTACCATATACAGTTGTTCAGACTATGTTTGTATATCAGGTACCTCGGAGTCACTGGCATCTGCAACATGGTGATCCACAACACTACAGAATCCATGTCCCTTTTAAAAACACAGTGAAGATTGTATTTCATGAGTCAAACACCTAAGCAATGGTTCTCTGGAAAGCAAGAGATAAAAGAAATACGTAGAGGTAAAATACACATCTTGGGGTGAAAAGCAATGGCATGAATTGGAGCTCAATGGAAAAATACATCAGAGCAAACTTTCTTCTGTGCTGGTAGATGGATGAGGTTGGACCACGGCTGGGAAGAGGTTTATTTTATTTATGGAAGGACAAAGAAGTCCTGAATATACAAGATGCCTCTGGAGAGGCATCTCACTGAGAGACAGTTTCCTACCAGCATTGCCACTGAGGCAGTGTCTTCAAAGGAGACACTCCATCCCAGCCCATGGGAGGTATGTGAAACCTGTGACTCCACCCCTGAAAATATATTGTGGATGTCAAGTTAGCTTTACATCACTGCCCTCCAGGGGTTTCCTCCTCAGAACAGGCAACAAACCCCACTCTCTCCTCTGAGGTTACTTTGCACACAAGTATCTTGCTTTTCATTAAAGAAATGTTTAGACAACAAGGTCAAACTTTTGTATAATCCATATGATTAAGGTTTCCATGCATTTTTCTTTTGCCATGTCAGTTTATACCATGTTGGCAGAAAGCCAAGGACTGAAATTTCAACAACTCACAAAATGAAAACCTGGGGTTTTTTTCTCCTAAAAATGGTATTTAGCACCAGCCCATACAGAAAAATGTGCAAGCATTGAAACACTATGTTTGGTTTCAGTACTATGAATAGCTATCATGTCATACCTTTAGTTTATTATCCTGCAACTTGTAATCTCCTGTATTTCTTTTCATCTACAGTGCAACCTGACTTAAGCAGTCACTCAGTGGACTGAAAAAGTAATCTATTAAGGCAAGTGGAATTACAAACACAATGAAGCGATAATTCTGCCAGAAAGAAACCAACCCTGTGAAATACAGATCATACTTATTCAATGCACCAACTTATATTACTGTTGGCAAAACATTTAAATACAGAAATACATATTTAGTTCCATGCTATTAAAGGGACTGAAAACGCAAGTACTAAATTAAAAGACAATCTATGTCAGAAAAATTATTTATTACGATATTCACAACCTTGGTGATGTGGTGTAGCAGGACAAATTGTAATGACTAAGCTCAGAACACAAAAAACAACATGTGCAGTCTTTTTCACACAAACCTAATACTGATACTAACAGAATACAAATTTCTTCACCTCTCAATCCTTTCTGGATTATAATAATGGCTTTATTACTTAGTGATTTTTTATTCTCTTTTAAAAGGATGATTCGTTTTTTAAAGTACTGAATGTTTCAGAGATGCGCTGAAATAGTAAACTAAGGCAGATGTTTGTTTAAAAAAAAGAAACATATAACACAAATTTCATACATCTACATATCCTTCCCTGCTTTCTTTTGACTCTAATTCATTGAATTTCTCTCACCTCCTATTATCTACTGGGAGAAGTTACAAAGGAAAAGCACAACAGAATCACAGAAGGTCACCACAATAATATATACAAGATCAATACAGGCAAATGCAACCCAGATTACTTGAAAAGGCTGATAAGAGATACTATTAGGCAATATTGTAATGTGCATAATACCCAAAGAGAATTATATAGATAGACCAGTGCATAGCACTCATTTAACACATTGTACATCAAATCTTAGAATTTCAGCTTCATTGCATAAGACAAGATTTTGGTACCTGATAAATTCCTAGATTTTTTTTTTCAGCTTTTATATCAAAGCCCCCTCCCCTTCTCAAACTTTATATATGAGAAGTGGAGAGGTCTATGGATTGCCTCTTATTTTAATGCTGATCCTGCAAACTACTTAAATGCATGGTAAGCATGTGAGTAATTTTATTGAGTTTAATGAGTCTACTCATGCATTTTAAGGTAATCTTGTGTCTGAAGCAGCAGAAAAAGCCCTCATACAGAAATCTAAGCAGTAGGAATACACAATGTTGCACACACCACCCATGTGCTTTAGGCTACAGCAGCTCATTGGAGGAGTGATGCTCTCCTTGCCTTTCTGAAGCAGAGTTTGTGCATATTAAGAACAGAGAAAAGACTTCTCAGTAAGGGACAATACAACAACACACAAGCTCTGGATGTTGAGGTGCACGAATACAAATAAGTTAATTTTTAATAAATCTCTGGAACTGCATGAGCCTGAAAAAAACTTAAAGCCTATAAAAGCTTCAGTAAATGCACATGCAATGGTTCAAGGATCATTAATCTACCTTTAGTCCCAAAGAAAACAGAAGAAAAATGACTTTAAAACATGCCTGAGTTCCAGCAAAAGCAATATAATTTATGTCACTCGATAAAATTTCTCTAAGACATTAGGACCTGTTAAATAAACTCTCTATTTGCTTCCAGAGGTTAAATGATGAGTTGATTGGAGCTGCAAGAAGGTAGTATCTATGATACAAGATCTATAAGGCATTCATAAATGAATCTTATTAAAAAAATTGAATGAAGGCATTCATAAAAGATTCTTATTGAAAAAAATTGAATGGCAGTACATTTTAATGGACTGAAAATTAAATAGATTGAAAACTAGCTAATTAACATAGTTTTCAATGAAAAATCATAGCTGAGTAAGAGTGTTTCTAGCAGGACTCCCTTGGGATTGATGCATGTTCTGATGTTATTCCACATTTTCATCAGTGATCTAGAAGTACATACAAAATCCCTGCTTGCATTGGATATTTCTGCAGATGACACAGAGGGAGGAGGGTAAATAATGAAAAGGCAGGCAGCTGTACAGGGCCATCTGGACTGCTTGGAAATCTGGGATGAGTGAAACAAAATCCATTAAACTACAGGCAGGCACAAGCAAAATGATAAAGCCTGGAAACAGGAAATGCAAGTCATGACACAGATCTGCATTCCAGAAAACAAAATGTTTGGATAAAAGTTAATATGATCCTGGAGTGTTTAAGCATAGCTACAGATGTAAAAAGGATCTTACCTAGACATGACGAAATTAATATTCTAGGATATTGATGGTATTACTAAAATCTAGGAATGTTTTAAAGCTCTCTAAATACCTTTTAAAACCATTTGGTTATTTCATGTGTTATAACAAGGTAAATTTATGTCCCAAGCATATTTTAAGATGTAGACATTTCCACAAAGATTAGCATATTGTATCAGAGTAAAGTAAGAAGTTTTCAAAGTAAATTATGCCACAAAATGATTTGAGTTTTTCTAGGAAATTGCAACTCTAAAGCTATTATATAAAGTAGATTTTAAACTAATCAGATAGTCAATTTATTCATAAGAATAATATATATATAAACTAAACCTAAAATAGATAAAAAATATCAAGAAGTACTAATTAAAATCGACTATTAAGAAATTTAGGCTTTTCCAAATTATTTGTTGGCACTGATTGTGCAAATGTTTTTAGAGTACACAATATCCATATGCCAAGAACATTTAAGAATAATAATAGCTACCTCATGTGAAAAACAAGACATAAGGATAGAAGATACCCTGAAGCAAACAAAAGTTCCAAATCAGAGAAGATATGAAGCCTATGAAAATGGTCCCAACACAGCATGAACTACTCCAAAGTTAAACAATGTGTGTTTGAGAGGAAGATTTAGTGAAAATCAGTTCCTTCACAGCTGGACATGTACGTTGATTTTTCCTCACTGACTACAGTCTTTTATCCAACAGCCCACTTTTGAAGTGGAAAAAATAAGAGCACTTGTGAATGCCCTGGTAACAGATAAAGAAACATCAATTTAGTCAAGATGACATGGATCAAAAGGAAAATAATCTGTTCTGGCAAGCTGGCCAGTAGTTTGGTCATATCTGATCAAACTGAGGAAAATTACTAAACTGAATAAAAAGAAAGCTGGAAGAAATCCAAATATCATTGATAATTCACAGAAAGTAAAATGATTCAACTGTTTTATATCTGCAAATAAGTAATCAGGGGGTGAGGAATAACAACTATGTCCCTTGAAGCAGAACTAGACAGACTTCAGTAGCCAGTTCAGAGAGATTGAACTGTCTCAGCATATAATATATCCAAGCCTTCAAACATTTTTAGATAAACAAGGAAAATCTTCAGCCAAAACTTTCAAATCAAACATGTGGTCTTGATCCAAGGAAGCACCCCCCACCCCCAAAAAAGGAATTTAAAAAAAATAAATGGCTTCAAGCATGCTGAACAGTTACCCGATAACACAGAGCAGCAATCCTCAGCAGATGGGTATAACACATTCTCCCCCTGGAAAAGAATACTTCATTCAAAACAACATTTTAAAGAACTTCTACATGCTCTCTAAAGAAATAAGCAGAAAGGGAATCTAAGTGTACTGAATACAATGCTGCTATGACACAGAGACAATCAAATTACTCACAAGCAGCATTTGCCCTTGGAAGGCAGTGTTATCAGGCACTGCTGCCATCCCTGTGACTTCTCTTCCAACATTTCTGCCTTCCCCATTCTACTGAATAGGCCAAGAAGATCCGGAATTATTCCTGCTATACTAAAGCCAGTCAGACAATAAACCTCCTAGCAAAGCAAAGGGCAGAAGGGCAGCTAAATCCCCCACAGGATTCTCTCACCCTTTCCCCATTAATCCAAACTGAAGAAGTCTGCTCAAAGGAATTCTGATACTCATGAATAATAAATTCAGTCACATCATCAACATGAGCAAGGAATTTCCCTGAAGGACAGCTGAAAAAGAAAGAGAGTATAATAACCTAGACAAGGAACAATCCCTTCAATTCCCTTGTGCAATTGAAAAGGAGTTCTCAAAGCCCATTCACCTTATAGAGGTTAAATAAATTATTCGATGAAAGCCAGATTTAGGGGGTAAACTTGCTCCAAGATTCAAACCACAAAGATTAAGAGAATACTTCCTATGACCCTGCAGAATCAAAAACCTTCTTCTAATTAAGACATTTTAACAACACAAATATAAAGCATTCTACAAAAGAAGAAAGGATTGCCAAAACAGACATGTTGGAAATAAATTTAAGGTTTACCCAAGGTTATGCTATTGAATTAGGGCTTTTTGTTTCCTGGAGCCTTCAAAAGAAATTAATACTGAGAGTAAAGGCAGGGACACTGCCATATTGTCCACCAAGAAAGAACCACTTAATAGAGCTGAAGTGAATTTTTTTTCAACCAGAGGCTCTTTTGAAATATCTAGTTAAAGTCAGTTTTGGGTAGAAACCCTACAGGTACAAGGTTTGTAAAATCAATTGCAAAATTACAACACCAGACTTGTGGACAGAATTAATTTAAGGAGGATGTTAACAATGAAAGTTCAGGATTATGTACATCTAATAACAAGACACTAGAAAAGAATGGAGAATAAGGAAAAAATCTGAGTGGATATAGAGGATCTATGTAGTTAGGAAAAATCTCCTTAGCTGTCAAATATACATCTATGAAAACTAAACCAAGCTTTCTCTCTTGCTTTTCCTCTAAATTAGAGTTTAGGTATCCCAAATGATGTGAGCAGTCACCTGGATGACATCTAGAGACAATAAACAATAACCTGCTTCTTGTATTTCTTTCCCAGTTCAAAAAAAAGCCCATATTAACACATATGTCTAAGTAGTATCTACAGAGGGGTCTGGATAGGCTGGATCAATCTGTCTAGACCATTTTTATGAGGTTTGACAAGGCCAAGTGTGAGGTCCTGCCTTTGGGTCACAACCACTCCAGGCAGTGCTGCAGGCTGGGGCAGAGTGGCTGGAAGTCTGCCCAGAGGAAAAGGACCTGGGGGTGCTGGTCAACAGCTGACTGAACTTGAGCCAGTGTGTGCCCAGGTGGCCAAGAAGTCCAATGGCATCCTGGCTTGGATCAGAAACAGCTTAGTGAGCAGGACCAGCACAGTGGTTGTCCCCCTCTACTCAGCACTGGTGAGGCCAAACCTTGAGTGCTGTGTTAAATTCTGCACCACTCAATCCAAGAAGGACATTGAGGTCCTGGAGTGAGTCCAGAAAAGGGCAGCAAAGCCCATGAAGGATCTGGAGCACAAGTCTAATGAGGAGCTGGAGAAAAAGAACTTCAGGGGAGACCATATCACACTCTGTAACTACCTAAAAGCAGACTGCAGTCAAGTGGGGGTCAGTCTCTTCTCCCAGGTAAAAAGTGACAAAAGGAAATGGCCTCAGCCTCAAGCTATGCCAGGTGAGATTTATTTGGGATATTAGGAAAAACTTCTTCACTCGTAGGGTTGTCAAGTATTGGGACAGGTAGCCCAGGGAAGTGGTGGACTCACTGTCCTTGGAAGTGCTCAAGAAATGCTTCCATGTGGTCCTTGGGGACATGGTTTAGAGGGGGACTCGGCAGTGTTAGGTTAATGATTGCACTTGATGATCTTGGAAGTATTTTCCAACCTTAATGATTCAAGGATTTACAATTATGAAGTCCCATAAGAAACAGCCAGTGTGCTTAAAAATCCTAGGAAATACAGCATCAAAATTTATGAGAATAACTTTTTCAGGTTCTACTCTCATCAACAACAAATGCCTTGTACTTTCATCAAGGTCTAGGACTGCCTTGTGCAAATTATTACAAAAAAACTTGCTTAAATTACATTTTCTTCTTAACAAATGTTGTCTTCTAATGGACAAAAAAACCCCAAGCAAACAACCTATGAATCAGAATTAAATTCCCTTCAAAACAGTTAAACTGTTTTCAAACTAGACATCAATTAAATCTTCATCAGAACACTGATGAAATGACAGATTTCCCCACAATTAGGAAGAAGTCCTTACTTGGCAATTTTCAGAACTAAAATCCCAAAGGATACACTACAGCAGTAAAAACACTGTATAGAAATTTTAGCAAAAAACGTAAGTTTTGCCTTAGCAGGCAACAAATAGATCTGGTAGTAGCACTAAAATAAGTGCATTTACCTATGGGTCATAATCTCTACATAGCAGTCACTCATCTCACTAGCTAGAAGATGCTGGACAGATAGCAGATGTGGTTGATCTAATGTCTAAACAAGAATTTGATTAAAGAAATAATCGAAATATCTTTCACTGCAGTTTTATCAGAAGGGCATCAGATTTGCAAAGAAGAAAATGAAATACCAGCAACAGCCTTTCCATTTCTACAAAAAAAGCATAACAATCACTTCAAATGTCAATAAGTAGATAAAATAAACCCCTCAGTAACAAAATCTAGGCTCACTCTTACCTGCAAATGAACGTGTCGTAGCTGTTCACAACTAAACCACAATTCAGGCAAATTTCCTTTCCTCACTTCATGAACAATTCATCTTATTTCAAAATCACAGGGTTAGAATAGATGACTGCATGGTCCTTTCTCCTCCTGTATTCTCTCATTCCTTATTCTGTATGTTCTTGGCTCTACATGTAAATACCCATGACTTTTTCAGACCCTTTGCTATGGGGTTCAGACACAAATCTTAGGTATGCAGGATTTACCCTCTCTGCAGCATGGATTCTTGAACCACAGGAATACTTTTCTATATCCAAATGTCTCTTTGGAGAAATATTGCCAGCGACTTGAGTTATTTACCTCCTTGCCATCAGACAACATTTTAGGGCTTTTTCCTCCTAATAAACTTCAATATCTAGAAATTAAACCAATGAAATCTAACAAACATGACTGTGATGTTTGTATTAATAAATTTATCTGTGCTGCTCTTAGCTAAGTAGATATATCAAACCCATTATTTCCAGAACCATTTCATATTAATAGTATTAAGTGGATTATTAAAAAAAAACCCACAGAGATATTACCTCAGTTATTTAAACCAACGAAGAAGATGGTATCCTCCACTCCAGATATCAACATTAGAATTTTGCATCATTGGGGGTTATAAAAGAAAACCAGTTCTGACTGAAACACCTATTTTAATGATGCTCACTGTATATAATAAATTGAACCACTGTAAATGTCTGAAAGGATAAAAAATTCAATTTTTGTATCATCTGGAATGTACTCCTGATTAAGTTCTTCAGCAGTGTGATTGCATCACGTAAACAAACTAATTAACATCAAGATGACACATTTTGCAGTTTCACTGCCATTTATCTGTGTCCCCATTTTTTCCATATAAGTTTTTTCCCAGAATGATCTTATGCTCAAACAGTGCCATGAAGCTAGTGTATGGTAATTCTTTTTCCAGGAAGAAGCATATTTTTCATTAGACCTTACACAAAGCGGCACCTTTATGCACTAGAGTAAAACAGACTGAACATCAAATTTGTTTTGGAACATGAAATCTGGAACATCAAAGTCTTTTCAGCTTAACAGCCACAAAGTCTCCTCAGCTACAATAGATTCACACATTTCTGTTCTTCAATTTCCTTCTCTTCCTTTCTTTTTTTTTTATTTTTTGCAAGAGAGAACATATTAAGTCATCTTTTATAAGTCACCTGAAATTTAAATTGCAAATAAAAAGAAAATGCTATTTTCCATAGCTTCATCATTATGAATTCACAGTTCATAGCTAATTCTTCTCTAACTTCATATGGAAGAAGTCATTGTATTCTATACAGAAAGTACCACACAGATTTTCAGCTCCTGCACGTACTCATGTTAGCCTAACACAACATCAAAAAATACTGTTTGCAAATACCATTGAAAGGCACCCCAACAACACGTTAATCTATGATTAATGGTACCTAACACCAGCCAAGGCCCGAGCTATTATTTTGAAGTGCTGAAATGTTGTTTCTGTTCAATATTACACTGCATAACTTCACAGTAAATTGGTTTCCAGGTTTATTGCCAAAGTAATTAAAAATTCAAAAGGCTGCTGTTTGAGCAGAACATTATGGAAAAGTATTAAATACAACTGAACCTGTAGATTATTTCTTTTTATAGTGAGAAAGCAGCAGGATGGGAGGAGCAACTTGAATAAGGAACGTCATACTAGAAGTCCATATTTTAGCAAACACATTTCAGTGGAACCTCTGCTGTAGGAAAGGGCACAAGAAAAACCAAAAGGAGGAAACTGACTCTAAAATCCTTTTTAAAAAAAAATCCAAAAAATTACTTCTGAGAACTGGTTCAAAGAAAGGGTGAAGGCCAAGTGAGTTAAATGGATTATATGATGCAAGCATTAAAACTTATATTTGGTCTGGTTTTGCATTATATTATCTTAACTCTATTTACTAAAGTACAGTAATCTCACACTTATAAGCCACACCTGCTCGCTCACTTCCCCGACACGGCTCCTGCCACCCGGGGACCGGCCTCGGTCTCATATTCCTGCTCCCTCGCTCCACTCCTGCCACCCAGGGGACCGGCCGCGCATTCCCACTCCCCTGCTCCTGCCACCCGCAGCTGGCCGCCCACTCCCACTCCCACTCCCCCACGCGGCTGCTGAGGGGTGGGGAATGACTGCTCCCCCCGCAGCTCGCACTTCTGGGTTGGCAGTTCTCTGGAATTTGTCCATAAATAAGCCGCACCTGGTGATTAGCCACACTTCCGGGATCGGCTTGATTCTTCAGTGAAATAGGTGCGGCTTATTACTGTACTATTTGATTAGCATTCCTCCTTTTTTAATGTCAGAGAAGATTCTGCAGCATTAATTACAAAACAATAATTTTTAAACCCTTTGGGAATAAGGTAGAGGAAGGAGGAGAAGGTGAGGGAGTCCAAATCTTAAAGAAACAAACCCAACCTTTGCATCAGGTTTAATTTCTGCAAGTTGAATGAATTTTACAAGTGCATATGCTTGGAAGAGATTATATTTAACTACTGCTATAAAATTGGTAATTTGTAATGCCTAGAAATTGCAGAAAGCCTACAGCCACATCCGGTGTTTCATCATGATCAGTCACTGTGCATATCTCAGTTGGTAGCAGCTGATGGCATCACCTGGAGCAAACAAACACCCAGTAGTGAGGAGAATTAGAAATGTGTACTCTCCCAAGAGAGATGGTGATCTGATGATGTGATGATGAATAAGAGGTGTGTTGGAAGAAATTCTCAGCTGAGCCGTACAGGAATGTATACACTGTGTACAGCAGCAATGAAACACACTATTATTACTCTTGCTTTGCTCTCAGTGGAGGCAATGATTTGTGTTCAACTCAAAATCCATCAATTGAGCAGACAGCATGAGTTTTATCTGTAACAGAGATCGAATCTCTACCAAGAGTGAGCAGCAATGACAGTTGTCTCCCTCTCGCTGTCACACAGCTGAACAATAAAATCCCACCTCTGCACATCCAAAATTTGCTGTCAGCCTCCCAGTAGCCTTCACTAGGGTCCCCTATTTTCTGTGTCCCTATACACCTTCTGGGGAGAAAAGCCAGACACTTCAAGTTCCCCAGCTGGAATAACAGTCATGATGAAGTGTTTAAAACTCTTAATTAAGAATGAGGTTTTGCGTCTTCAACTTGTGCTTATTTTTTAAAATTTAAACACTCCTATCCTAAACCACCCATGGACACTCACTTGGGCTTTTTATCTTGACAGAGGCTTGTTTCTACAGATCAAAAATAGTGGAATAGAAGAGTTGTCCATTACTAAGGCTTCATAACAGCTTTAGATTCTCTTCAGTGTCCTTATTATTAAAAAGCTTATCCTGGCTTCCAACCAAATCTTCTTTGCCATATGCTCAGCAAATTATTTCTTGCTCTTCTTCCCAGTGGATATGAAAAAAACCCCCTCCTCCACATTAAAGTCACTTACATGTGAGTAAGATGCACAATGACCTATCCTCTGCTTAGACTAAGGAAGTCCTTTATCCTCTATCTATTGATTTTCCATACAGGTTTTATGGATGCTGCCAACTTTGCCCCTGAGCTTTTTGGAGTGGGTAATTCTATGGAGCTAATTATGATGATAATTAAACCAAAATAATGGTCTCTGTTTTCTCACTTGCATCAGCACAAGTTAGAAAGAGAACCACTTTTTCTTTCATATTGTTAATGTAATTTCAACCAATGCTCTCATTTCACATTTAAAAAAAAAACACAAGCCCAAGCATACACCATAACATCTCTATTAATACAAATTAGCATTTGTTCTGAGCTTAACTTACTCCATTTGAGATGATTAGATATAATTGCACAACAATTAAGGATTGACAGACATGCGCCAGATGGAATAAATCTGATTTCACAAGTAGCCAGCATAAAGTCCACATAATTAACCCTCATTCTGATATACAACATTTTGTTTGGAAAAGAGCAGTAGGTTTCCAGTCTGTCAACATTTTAAAAAATGGATTATTAGTAATTTTTTCCTCAGATGGAAGAATTAATTACAGTAATTTCACAATTATAAGCCGCACCTTTTTCATTGAAGAATCCAGCCTACCCCAGTAGTGCGGCTTATATTCAGGTGCAGCTTATCTATGGACAAATCCCAGTGAAATGCCAACCCGGAAGTGAGAGCCGGCCGGGGAGGGTGCCTGGGGCTGCCTTTAAAGGCTTCACTGGTCTATGAAAAGTGTTGCGACTTGAGCACCTGACACCAAACCCCGCTGGCAGCGATTCTGTTACTAATTTGTTACTTTGTTACGCATGGATCCTGGCTTTAAAAAAAAAAAAAAAAAGTGCGGCTTATAATCAGGTGCGGCTTATATATGGACAAATCCCATGGTCTACCCGGCTACCAGGAGGTGTGGCTTATAATCAGGTGTGGTTATAATTGTGAAATGACTGTAATTTTATCAAATAATGCTTTCCTCCAACTACAGATCCACATAATAATCTGGCCTGTAGTTCTGTCTCCAGCTTAATAAAGCTGGATGGGAGCCCTACAAACTTTGATCATCCACTGACCAAAGTAAATATTACTAGGAAAAAACACAGGAAAAAATACTGTTTCATTAAATGACATACGGAAAACTTCCTTTGGCTTCAGAGGAAAGGCACATCAGAGAGCTCACGTTCACTCAATTTTGTAAAACTAAGGACAAGATAGTAAACGTACGCTGTTTAGAAGTAGTTTCCTACTGAATATATGAGTGTGTGTCAGGCAAATCCTCAGCTGACACAGAGCTCAAATTTTAGAGCAAAACTTAAATCCAGAATGAGGCATGGTTCACAGCAAAGAAGCATGCCATGGAAAAGTCATCCAGGACAAGTAGAAATATCCTGGAAAAAGAAAAGAGTTCACCCAGCTTTTTAGGTAAGGTACATGAAACAACAAGAAAGGTGTACACAATACCACAATGCTGCTATACATTTACCAAATAAAGGTTTTAACACATAGGAAGAAATGCCAGTAACTCACAAACACAAAAGCAGAAAACTGGTCTATAAAAAAATTGTAATAGCAAATGATAAATACAAATGAATGCAGCCATTTTCATACTGGATCTGAAATACGAGAGGGATGTTGATGCCTGGAAATGTAAACAAAAGAGTCATTAACTGTATACTCTAAGAGATGAAGACTCCTTTGTACAGGGGTACATACCATCTGTATTGCTGCAGATGGAGGGCTGGCTTATACACATTAGGAATTATGTGGTCCATATTTAAGCACATACAAAACTTCAGAAAACTTCAGTTTGTGTTTTTGTCTCCATACTTTTAATTGCCTATACTCTGGAATGTGACAATTAGAACTTCTTTTCATTTAAAGATTCAGAATAAGACCAAAATGATTAATGAGCTTATATATGGATGCAGCAAGCTGTCATCCTGCAGTGGAGAATTAAAAGGTCATGTTATAATAACAGCTTTGTTTCTCTCATATGGAATGGTTGACACTAAAAATTATGTTTTCAATTTCAGGAAAGTAGTAAATGAAAATAGACAGGCAAATGTCATTCATTTCATGTGAACAGTTTAATTGCTACCAAAATCTGAAAAAAAATACAAATAAAAAAGATGTCCATGGGTATATTTCTTTTATTTCCGATCAAATACAATTTCTTTAGCCCTGAAAAAAAAAAAATTACAATTTTATTTGCACATCTGTATCATAAATGAAAAAGGATCTTGACCTCTATGTTGTTTATAAGGCAGTTAAAGAAGAAACAGTTGCTTATTAGATTTCTCCTGACAACAGCCAGCTGTGGGAGAGCTGTGTTTATTTCCCTTTTGCACCCAAGATGACTTGAATCTATATCATCCTTTTCCCAGGAGACTGCCTTAATCACCATAGTGTAGCTATTGGAGGGTGCTTAGTTTATCAAGAAAATTATAACTGAAGGTAATTGAAAATATTTCAAACTTTCACAATAAATAGGCCTACATTACCTATGTCCTTTTTATTCTCATTAAAATTTTTCATTAACTGCAGTTTAACTTTCTGGCAGAATTCAAACAGTGAATATTCAAAGGAGATCCTCCTCCCCACTTCAGAAATAAGATCTGAGCAAAATTTCAGCAGTGGTGGGTTTCTATTACAACATTTGAAAAGTCCATCTGCATTGTATGCATACTCCATGGCCAGATACTGAATTAAAATTACCATTTATCATTGTACCAAATTAGATTTTCAGAAGTTTTCATGACTGAAGACTTAATAAACTCATGGGACTTCAACCAAGAGCTAACTCATTCTGGTCAGAGAAAATACAAATATGGTAGTGCTTAAAAACAAACAAACCAACAGAAATCAGTCACCTTCCAGACAGCATTACAATTTTCCCTGATAGTATGTCAACAGAAGTTTAAAATTGTAATCAATCTGTATTCATTTCAGAGACACAGTTTCTTTTTCTTTTTTAATGAAAAAACAGAACAATAGGAAGGGGAAAAAAAGCTAATACCACCTGCCAAGATTTCAATGCTGAATAAACAGTGATACTTGGAAAGCTTATTATGATGTTTGCTTTCCCAACCACACTAATGTACTCTGATGACAGCACTTTTCTATCATGTCTGACAGCACAGGAGCATTTCTAATGGAAGAAATGATGAATTTTTTTAACTAGCATCTTGGATAAAATGTGGGTCCCAATTAAAGTCGGTGTGACATATTAACCAAATGGTAAATACTCAGGATTTTATGCATATAGGGCAAAAAGACTTAGTCTCCTAATGGCCTAATCATGTCTAGCATAATTTTTAGAAATACCAATAAATAGACTCAAAATACCATGATGTACTGAAAAATTTTCTTGATTCTGTCATTGCTAAGTTGATCTCCATACTCACACCTCTGGCATAATTTATACAAGAGCAGTTAACGTCCATGGAAATAATTTTGTGTTTATCACCTTGTTAAGAAACATTTTTCAAATTAAATTATAAACCACAAAATAAAAGTTCCACAAAAATGTTGAGATTAACTGAGGTATACACAATAAAAGGGAATTTTGTCAACTATCTATTTGTATTTTTGCTACTATTTCTCTGCATTGTGATTTGTCATATATGCTAAGTAAGAAAAGCAAAAAGTGAAACAAAGAAGTGAAATTGGAAGATGAAGAATTTCAATTCATACCTGCTGATTTATAAACCTCTTAACTGAGGATATGAGCAGAATCCATTGCAAGCAGAGTCAAGGGTCAGACTTTGCTTCACTTCCTAGGCCCTTATATAAATATATTACTTACACATAAAATATAATAGTCACCACAAAAAGACATAATCCAACTAAATAAAAGTATACAACCTCTATGTATCATAAAAATGAACAATTATTTGGCTATTCATCATTTCTGTGTTGCTCCTCTGTTCATCTAATAGATTTTTAAGCCAGAATATACCATTCGGATAATTTATTTTGATCATCTATGAAGGGTACTAATTTCTTTATCAAGCCTGTGACTTCTCATGAGCTACATATTTGAAGGAAAAATAAACTATTGCAACTTCTCATTATAAAATTTTATCACCAAAGGAACCTATCACTGAAAGCTTAAATTTAAATGGAATTTCTACTGAGTAAATTAAATCTTATTTCTTATTAAATTGGTTTCATCAGTTTTCTCTGTGTTGTCAACCAAAAAGCTAGGAGCTTTAATGTTAGCAAGTGCACAGCTCTTAAATGTTCCACTCTGAGCTGAGTGGAGTGTACAATTCACAGAATCACAGAATGGGTCAGGTTGGAAGGGTCCACGGTGGTTCATCTGGTCCAACCTCCCTGCTCAAGCAGAGCACATTGCACAGGACTGCATTCTCTAAAAGCATTGCATGAATTAACAGTGATGCAGTTATATCACTAAATCTATAACCAGTAACAGTGACATTTATTCTACTGATAATGGCGGGATCAGCATGTGCCGTGGGCATACTGTGCCTGGAATCATTTATATGTGGTAAATATGGCAAAACAAGATCTGTATCGTCTGTGTCCAGCTGGAGGATAAAAACCAGCAGGTGGTGTATGAAAATCCCTGCAGACACAATGCTAAACATAACCTATGCTAATATAAGTGCTACCTTGAATGAGCACACATCTCTTGATAACTCCAGCAAACATTTCTGCTCTAATCAGAGGATTGAATAAAGAATTGGTGACTTAGACCACTGAGCGTCATATAAAGGAAAGTTTTATTCAGATGTGACAAAAGTCATCCTTTGCCATTTGTTCTTTTTTATAAAGAATTAACATTCTCACTGTGAGATCAATTTGCTCAACGAGTTATTACATTAACCTTCTTAGTAATTTTCTTTCAAAGCAGTCTTGGAAATTCACACTTTTTACATATGCTTGAAAATTCAAGCAAAATGACACTGCCTGCTTTTCAACAATCAAAAAGGACCTCAAATTTACAACTGAATACCTTCCCACCTCTCACCTTAGGATAGGCAACTTCAGAAGGCAACTGTAATTCAGATTCCTCGCATTTATGTAGTTCCAACCTGTGGCTATTTACTAGCAGGGAGCAGTTCAAACATTACGTTTCTTGTTGGAGGGAAACTCTGAATATCAAATTGTATGTTCAAACAAGCACATTTTTCCTCTGTGGTTCCAGTCTTTTAAAATCTGAGAGTGCTACTGTTGAAAAAACCTCCCATAAACCTGAAGAAGGAGAAGTGACCTACCTTAGAGAGCCCGCCTACTTCCAGATAGAAGCAGATAATGAAAACATTCCAGGTGACCCACAGGGCAGTCCACACCGTGTACTGAGCACAAAGCCAGATGAGAGCAAAAAAGAGAGAAAAATAAAACGTGAAGATGAAACTACTTCATGCTGAGCAGATCAATGGTAGAAAAACTGATATCAATAAACATTGTTCTTCTGGGAACAGCCAAGAACAGAGAGTTCAGAAAAGGAGCTCCCCCTGCAGATGTCCCATAAGATCCACCGGAAATTACAAATTCAATATTCATTGCTGTACTAAATAAATACCAGTAAAACAGATTTATTCTTTACAGTTTTACACTATCCTACTGATATCAATAAATTCAAAATGCTGGCTGAAATACTGGTTTTGGAACAACTCTGAGTAATTTTTAAATCATAATTTAGCTCTCTTAAGAAAATTTCAGATAAGTGAAATACCTTAAACAAGTAAATATTATTGAAATAACATTTAAATATTATGAAAAAAGGTGCAAGAAAAATAAACCATCACCAAATCACCATTTGTTAATCTAGATTGTTTTCTTTTTAAACAAATAGGTAACGTGTAAACCCAATCATAGTAAAACATACTTTATTTCATTAAGATTAGCTCACTACTTCTCCAAACCGTTTGCCATGAATCTTATCCTGTAAAGCACATTTTACAGTTGAAGGTATCCATAGCTCTCCTGGGTTCTCCAGCATTATTGAACTCATACACTACCCACAGCATGAATGGGACATTAATTCATCTACTTTAAATCATCTTTTGCATTTCAACTGCCAGCACAACAGACTGGCACCATTTCTTTATGGATGCACTGTTCACTGACATACAGCTGTACACTATTCCCAATGAACTCTCACCTCAGCAGCATTTCATCCTGAGGGGATGTCCACGTATCCATGCAGCCATGCTGGAGCTACTTCCACCAGAAAAAAAGCAGTGAGCTGCAGCATTGCCACTTTACATTGGCACACACAGAGCCTTCACAGTGGAGAACTGCTCCTAAGAGCTTTGGCAAATCTACTCAGCTGTGACCAGGTATTGTTTTGCTTCAATATAATCATTAAAGCTCAACATACTGATCTGCAATGCATTGCACAAGTGCCATCAGTTTGGCTTGCTTGGGCAGTTTTGGGTTTTGTTCCCCTCTTTGTAACTCTCCCTGTCATGTATAATGAAAGGTTCAGGTAAAGAGGATTGAATTTTTCCCCTCCTTGATTACTCCCCCTTGCATAGGGCCATTTCTGTACACCAAAAAGGTCAACTGCTTTGATATAATTTCTTCTAGGTAGGTAGGCAGTTGGGCAATGGCCCAAGAAACAGGAACCAAACCATTAAGAACTAAAACAAGAGTAACACTTCTGGGCCATTTCCTCTGTCTTGCAGAGATAGGCAGTGTGGCAGCTGAAGGCTGGGTTATTATAAAATAGACAAAGCTGTTGTGGTCTATGAGCAATATGAGGTCTGTACTGGTCATATGACTAACCTAGAGTATATCACATTTTACTACATTTGTTGACTTTGTAGTAACTTGATGCCATTATCAACTACCAACTTCCTAACATTTATATTCAGAACACTACGTGCAGAGAGTTCAAAATTAATGAAAACTCATACAATGCCAGTTGCACGTAAAAAGCAGAATCAAGACTATTTGGAAGTATTCTCCTTTCTAAGAAATAATTTTTTATCTCTCAGTGAACTAAAACTGTCACTACAACAAAAGGAATTCTATTTGATCTGCCAGGCAAAGCCAAATCTGTTAATGGCCTCATTCCAGCCCATGGGCACCAATGCTGAGCTGTGCAGGCAAAAACTTTCTGAGCCTGCTTTCCTAGGCTATGTTTTACATAGTTAGGGCCAGTTTGGTTCCTGATCCATCATGAGGTTTTCTGAAAGAGAAGTGCAGGTGCAAAGCAGGTATGCACCTTGAAACCTAGCTGCTGTGTGTGGAGAGACTCTTCCTACACTCTCACTGATCTGCAGAAATCTAAAATTGAGCTCCATTTGCTTTGTAAACACAATAATTACATTATATTACATAATTAGTACTATACAATTTTTTAAAGTAGGAACGTTATTGTCTTGGATATTCAAGGAGCAAATTCTTTCTTTGCATAGTTTTGTAGATACTTAAGAAAAGGTTATAAGACAGCAAAGGCAAGAAAACAAAATTAGGAAATGTCAGAATTTGGTGCGTGCATGCCAACTTAATTTTTCTATTTCATGGCTTTGCAATACAATCCAAATATAAATAAAATTATCATAGATGTATTTTTATTTTATTTTTATTACCTCCCCTAATACATTTTATGAACAGCAAGCTCAATAATTCTTTTCTCCTTGTGGCTCAGACCCTGCTCTGAGGACAGAATAATAATTTCCTCATGAGGTTTACTAAGATGCTCATCGCTGTAATGTGTGAGAGCTGCACAAACATTAACTAATTTATTTTATGTTATAAGGGAATGATACAGCTCTCAGAATGCAAATGATGTTCTGATACATGCAGATATTACATTCAGAAGTATTCAGACATTATAAGCATCCAACTTGAGGTCCTTAAGAGTTCATTTTTCAGAATGCTTGAGGTTATACACTCAGTTTATAAACTCAGTGTTCAGCTCTTTGTGGCTTAACATGCAGCACTTGTGCAAATCAGACCATAAGGTCTCAAGACAAGAATCCAGAATGCAAGGGGAAAACAAACCATGTGACAGATTTTGTTTTAGTGACACACTTGGTGTCAAGAGAGGTTCCAGTGGTTGAAAGCAGAGATAAAACTCCACTACTGAATATAGCCTTCACAGCAAAAGCAACCCTTTTTTTCTTGGTAGTTTCTCACTCTTCCCACTGTCTTCTGAAAATCAAGTTTCTATTCTACATCACCAGAAAATCCCCAATGTCTTTCCTGTCTGCTGAAACTGAGGCAACAATATAAGAATTAGTAGGTATCTAGTTAAATTCTTCAAATATATAAAAGAATCATAACAAGACTGCACAGAAGGGCTTTAATAACAACATTTCTAAAATTTTGAGTGCTTCTCTCTGAAAAAATGGTAATATTTTCTGACATTATATGCATTGTGTTCATTTGTATGTATATACATTTTAGTTTAAAAAACCCACCAAGCAATATTCCATTATGTGGCATCACACTAAAACCTGCTTGAGTCATTAAGGGTACAACTTTTAGATCCATGGTGCAGATTTCTTATTTTTGCTAGCAGAGCAACAGCCCAAATTGCCATCCTTTGTGTGAAGGGACACATCATGCATGGTGGCAAATTTCTCTCAGTGTAGAAATTAAGGTCTGAGACATTAGGTCCATACTCACCCTCAGGTTTGACTTCCCTCCCAATGCACCTAACCTGTTTCATGATCTGACTTGCCATTTAACCTCTCCCACTCCATGTCCTGAAAATTATCTTGTCCATCCTGCTGGGTCTGCTCACTCTTGTTTCCCCACACCCAGCAATTCCTGCCTAGTTTTTGGCCACCCACGTTCTGTCCCCCCCAGTTCTGCTAGCCTCCTACTCAGTGTCACAACCCTCACCATACCTGGCATGAAGAAGGAATTTTCCACACAGGTTGAATCAATAAGAAGAGCTGGTATTTTTACTTTATACCCCAAATGATGCACCACTTAAAAATCACCTGGACATTTTTGTAACAGATCCCTTCTAGAGGAAGGACCTAGGACCAGGTCATAAATTTTGCTCATTTCTACCCATGATGCACTACATCTTTTCTTGCTTTTGGTCTTTTGCACTAAGGACTGTGAGGTGTGAGGAAGTGTTTCTCACTATGAGGTAGGAGGAAGTATTTGAAGTGTTACCAATAATGTGGATAGAGTAATTACTAAACCTTACAGGTTAAACATCCAATAAATAGCCTGTTTCATAATGTCAGCCTCTCGACAACAGTGAGATTTCTATACTTCTTCACTCTACAATCATATTGAAACCAATGCAGAGATACATTTCATATATAAGTGAAATACAAACATTTCTAGAGTTAAAACATTTGCATTGGATGGACACAACAAGAACAACTGGTTAAGGTAAAAGAAAAAAGGGAATTTTCTAAGATTGACTATCACAAGGATTGTGGGATAAGTTTAAGGAATAAGCTATCTCAAGAGCAGCAACTACTCTGACAGTGTCATTCATGGCATTACAGGGAATGAATGTTGGCTCAGGGATACTTCAAGGGAAAGGAACAACTACTGAGTTGTCAAATCATCCCCCTGTAATACCTGGCATCAGCACTTACAGAGCCTTATTAGCCGTATTTATGAAAGATGGCAAGGGAAGTGACATAAATCAGCACAATGGAACAGTAACAACACAGGACTTACCAGGAAGGATATTCAACAAGTAATTCTGGAAGCCTAAATATTTCACATGTGTTTTCACTGTCTGTATAACATTTGCTGGAATACTGAATAAAGCAGGCTATACAGCCTTTCTTCTGCTGTTCTGTTATTTTATTTGTTTGGGGTTTTTTTAGAAACTCTTTCCTGGCTTTTCAACTATATATCATATTATTTATTGAAATACATTAAGGCCTGTAAAGCAGAGATTTCCACCACAGAGTCTCCCTTTTTAAGTGTATTATTTTCATTCCTCACTATTTATTAACACTTTTTTTTTTTAGCTTTGAGCCTGTCTTTTGCAATTTTAGCGGTATGACTCATCATTCAGAAGCCTTTTGAAGTCCCAAATCAGAAGTAGTAGAAGGAGAAAATCCCCAACTTTAACAAGTATCCTGTCATCATCATTAATCAATTTTAACAGCCTGAAAATGTTGCTGGTGATAGCAAGATCTATTAAGAAAGGAAAAGCATGAACAACGAAATGGATCATAGCAGAGCTCTGAAGCCTCATGACAAGGGTGCAACAGCATAGTTAGAACTGAAATTCAGCTGTTTCTTTCTTCTTTGCAAATGTTTGGGTAGGTTTCAAATGAGCTAATATGGGAAAACTAGGAATCAGCTCTGCACTTTTATGCCCCCTGGGAACTTCGTACAGATTTAATTCAGTCACAAAATATTCAAATACTGAAAATAGCGCATCCGCTTAGTGACAGGACAAATTGTTCACAACATTCATCTAAATTACTAATTAATACAAAACATCTTATAAATAATTATTGGATTTAAACTAATTAGGACACTTGGAGTTAGTTTTGTCACTCCCTCTCCATTTTATAAGCTCTGAGGACTTGGAATTTTAAGTATGAGCAAGTAAAGTTCCTGATTTATTTCAGAATCAACATCCATATAGTCCTGTATCTGAGGGACTGTAGGCAGTGAACATGAAGCACTATCTTTAACTACTTATGATAAGAATTCTGTTCAACAGACATGACTCATATATCAACCACTGGATGGCAGATCTTAGTTAGTGGGGCACTTTTTTTTGGTAGAAAGCTCTCATGACAAATTTTATATCACTCAAACTAATTTCTTTATTCAGACTTTTAATCTACAATGGCTATGCTTATGGTGCAGATTATGTGGTCACTAAATCCTAGTGATAAACTGGCCAGCCTAGGTTCAGGGCAGGGGAAGAGTCACAAGCATGCAACTGCAATTGTTTTTATCAGTTTCTACTGCAGCCCTCACTGAACTCCTTGGCTCTATGTACCTGCAGCCAAAGCCTGCTCAATTGTGCCTGCAGAAGCAGTTTCCTATTTGACTGCAGTATAGATGTGCTTCAAGTTATGGCCCTACATGTACTACATTTATTCACTTACTTCCCCCTTCCCTACATAGTTTAAAATTTGAGGAGACTGAACATGACACATGCAGCATAGGATGACACAGTGAAAGCTTTTGTGTGACTTCACTTGTCAGGAAATTCTTCAGGCACAGACTTCATTGCACAGAAGATAGACTAAAACATTCTCTTGAGGTTTAACAATGGCTCTAGAGCTGGTCAGCTGAAGTCAAGATCACCACCAGAGTATGACAGATGATCATGAGGACAATTTGTGTGCAAAGATTAATTTTGTGGAGACGGCTTATGGAAGTAAACCATTGTATCTGACATGATTCTCTATTTACTTCAGTTTTTTAATATTGTCATGAGATTATTGATTAGTTAAGCTGATTTCCAGGGAAATCTTCTGGAAAAGACAACGGATACTAAGCATAATTTTTTTGAAGCAATTAGTTACTTTTCCAGTTAAACTGGATTAAACTTAATCTGAATCTTCATTTAACTAGAGCACATAAAAGCATGACTCAAAATATTTCTTCAGCCACAGACACAGTACCAATTTCTTGGGATACCAGTCACTAACAAATCCAGAGGCTTAGATGTGGCTGAAAATGAACCTATGAATATGGAGGGCCATGAAGCTTCTCCATAAATTTAAGGCTTAATTCACTACTCAGAGCCTTGGTAAGAATCTCTCTGCAATGTGCTTAATACTGAAATTCAGGACACTACTGAAGATTTGCACTAAACTGGCTTTAAATTTAATGTCAGCAGTAAATATTTACAGGTGGCCTGTCACTTTTGCCTTAGCTAATATGCAGCTGGTAGTGCTAGGGGTCTTTACTGTCAGTATCACTGACTCCTTCTGGGGCTTCTGGGGACAGTGGACAAAGCTGAACTGCGGTTGGCACAGCCCTAGGAAGCCCAGTTTCTGGGCACCATGTGTTGATATAGACTGCAAGAACCTCAGGCTATGCTAAACAAGAACTTCAAGCTGGTGTAACCTGCACCGATGTAGAAAGACTCCATGCACTTTTCTCCTTCCTCTGGCTACTTGTGTCCATTTCCCCTCTCCCATCTGCTGGAACAAGCAGAAGATACCAAAGAGCTGACCTACTCTTAAATTAACACCGGAAAAGAAAATAGTTGCCTTTAACCTGGATCTGTTCTGGTTTGACATTTAACCAAGTAACTGAACTGGTACCTGTGCTGGTGCAAACACAGAAAAAGCACAGGGACTGAAGGAAGCAGCAAAGGCTTTTGCTGGTTTGAGGTATTCACTGACCTCAGCCTGAGGGCAAGGCTAGGCATGAGACAGAGCTGACAAGTTTGGAGCTAGGAACAAGACAAGTCTTGCAAGTGCTCCTTTCCCCTCCACCTCCACATTGCTGTTCATAAATACACAGTTCCAAACCCTGCCTTATGCCAACCCTGGCAACCACTTTAACCTCACAGACTGGATTCAGGTCACCAGTTTCACAAAAATTTCTCCACTTTTTGCTAGGCTGGTTTTGTGACAGCTTAGAAATGGAACTGACATACTGACAGGTCCAGTTAACTCCTGCCAGAAGTGGGAAAGAGGATCTGGGAAAGTGTTCAGCCAAGGAACAGGAAGACATGACAGCCACCCCATTCTGCTGGTGTTGATTGTGAGGTCAGCTGCAGACACATTGTGGTACAGACACCCTTCAGACTTCAGGATTTGGCTCAAACTACTCCCACTTCACTGTAAACCCCACGTATAATCACAGATCACTCAAAGAGGTGGTGATGGGATGAGTAAGTGAGTAATCACAGAACATTCTGAGCTGGAAGGGACCCACAAAAACCATTAAGTCCAGCTCTTAAGTGAAGGGCTCATACAGGGATCACACCTGTGACCATTGTCATTATTAGCACCATGCTCTGACCAGCTGGGCTCTAAAGCCTTGATCTTCCCAAGTAATGAGCACTGGCACCTGCTGAAGCTAGAGCTCCTAAATACATGCTTAAAGATAAATCAGAATATGAGTTCAGTTAAATCAGCATAAAGTATCTTTCCAGGGAGATGTTTCTTTAATTATCATTCTACCTCTACTTTAGAACAACTTTTGTACAGCCTAAAATGTTCAATTACATTGGAAAAGATATAGAAACAGTCAACATCTGCTGCATTTCATTTGAAAATTAAAACATCATTGAACATTGAAGTGCTGAACCTGAGGGGCAAGAAATTTTGCAGTGTTGCACTTCAGACATGAATTTTCCACATAATTTTACAGATGCTTACGCTTGCTTCTTATGTATAAAATGGAGAGCATGAAGCAGAAAGGTGAGTCACCAATACATGATTCCCAGTTCTTTAACCACAGAAAATAGATAAAAGCACTACTTTTAATACCAATCCATTTTCCATTCATTATAGCCTGCTTGTAAGCTTAGTTAACATGAGTATTATCTTGGATGCACTTTTTGTTCACTTTTTAAGACATGAAAAGAATTACAGGATTCCAGGCTTGACTAGAAAAGATGAAGCTTTTGAAATATTTGTTTAACAAGTTTTCCCCAGCAGAAATTTATTTCATTCCTTTGTGAGGGAAAAGAAAGATAACTTTAGCTTCTTAAAATCCATTACCGACAACATAACCAAGATGTTCCAAATACAGCCATTACCGGGAAAAGATATAATATTCTTACATTCAAAAATGAATGTGGGGGAGGAACAGGGTTCGGTGTTTTTGTTTTTTTTTTTTTTGGTTTTTTTTTGTTTTTTTTTTTGTTTTGTTGGCACTTTACTTCACAGCTTTGAAATTTCTTTTTAATCCTGGCTATATTGAGAACATGGGGAAAAAATCCTGAGAAGATTCAGGCTACAAGCATCAGAGGGAATTTATAATAACTTAGGTCAAAGCCATAAATACAGGTCTTGACAAAATTACTTCTCAGTGAGAAAAAGACTTCCTTCTAACCTATGGGTCATAGGACCAAAGAAATTTCTACAATCCTTGTTCCTCTCTCCTTAAGAGAAACATGTAGTTAAATATAACTTGGTGATTGCAAATGTTTATTTTAATTGCCATCGATTCTGCTAGTCTGTTACAAAAAACCCAACAATTTGTACTTCATTTATTTATTTACATATAGTCTAATTGACTTGTACCATAGTCATAGTTTTGGCAGTATTTTCTTCAGGTTACCTGTTTTGGATAATGTCCAAAATCTAAAAAAATTCACTTAGTACTAAATTTGCAAAAAGACATGGAGACTTCTACAGTTTCCACAGAAATACCATCTGGTGTTTTGAAACCAAGAAAATTCTGCTTTGAAATATAACACGTATTATGGCAAAAAATGAACAAAAAAAATAATAAATGAGACTTACCACGACTATATATCGAGGCCTAAACTGGATGGTTCCAAACAAACCCAAAATGACAACTATTATTTGTAGGAAATTGCCAAGGATAGGAGCCCACTGGAAACCCAGGAAGTCAAAGATTTGTCTCTCTAATGCTGCCAGCTGTAAGAAAACACAAAAACAGAACATCCACTTTTTAATTCTGGGTTGGACAGAACACTTGTTATTTTCTTATTTGCACCAGGCTTCACCAGTGAGTGAGCAAAGCTGTGCAAACCTTGCTATTGCTTCTGAAATACCACCATGCTCTCTCCCTTCCCCATGTCTTTGTTTTCTAAGAATTACAGTAATCTCACGACTATAAGGCACACTGGATTATAAGGCGCACTTCCAGGTGTCAGCAAATTTCCAAACGTTTTCCATATATAAGGCACTCCAGATTATAAGGCGCACTTTCTTTTTGCAGCGAAGATCCGCATAAAACTTTCACAAACTAATGAATTACTAACAGAATCACGCGATCAAGGGGTTTACTGGCAGGTGCTCAATTTGCAAACATTTTTCAAAGATCAGCGAAGCCTTTAAACGCAGCCCCAGGCGTCCTCCCTGTGCCGCGGGCCCCGGAACTCCTGCCCACCGTTCTCCCACACCCTGCAGCCACCCCCGGCACTGGGCTGCTCACTGCTCTCACTGCTCGCACAGCTCACGGCTCGCACCTGCTCACAGTCATTTGATTGCGAGGTTCGTGTTTATTGCTGTGCAATGTGAAACAGAACTTGTTTTGAGATCCCTTCAATACTCAGACTTTTTCCATATATAAGGCACACCGGATTATGAGGCACACTTCCGGGTTTCGATCAAAATTTTAGGCTTTAAGGTGCACCTTATAGTCATGAAATTAATGTACTCTCAACTACATTTGACTGCAAGCTCCTCAATCCGTCCCTAAAAGCCCAGAAGGGCAGAGCAGGCTCAGAGAAGTCCCAGATGTGGCCACTGTTCCCAGGAGTTCCTTAATGCAGGAATTAAGGAAGAATGCTGGGAGATCCCCACTACCTGAGGCACAGATGTAGCCTCAGGGGCTGAAAGGCAGTAGAAAACATTGGAAGACCTCAGAGCAAACTGCTCCAAAACCAACAGCCAAATGAGCCATCTGTGCTCTTCAAAAGCTGCTACACTACTTTTAGGCAACTACAAATCAGAAAGAAATGGTGGCAGCCATTAGCTCTCTTCCCACTGTCCTCATGGCATTTTGGGTCTAGTTGAGTGTGGACAAGGAGGAAGCTAAGAAGCATCAGACTTCATCTTTGCATCAGCATGTGGTTCTTAGGCAATTCCATGTTTCTGAACATTAGGCAAAAAAGAAAAACAAAAAGTCACATATAAAATTCTTCTGCAAACACATTTGCTACTCATTTTTGACAATCCAATCCACTGTTCTAAACACAGAAAAATGAACTTTCTTAGCAGCATATTTGCTGGAGTTTATACTTAGTTGAATATTTTTGCAGCTGTAGCAAGATATTCTTGAGCAGCTAAATAGAACCCTACTGAGAAACAACTGAGTTGCTAGAATTTATTAACATCTACTTGATTTTAGTACATTGTTACAAACCCTAAAATTTACTGAAATATTCACTTACAATATTTATAACTGAGACAGATGGAGCAAGCATGGCTCTATGAATACCAACCAAAGCATTATAATATGTGGGTATTTTATATAAACCATTTCATTTTACACATTATGGCCAGATTCAATCTTCACCTGCTGATGAGGCTAGGTGTCACTGAGAGCAGAATCCATTTTTCTGTACAAAAACTCTCCCTTGCAGCAGACATGAAAACCATATTATCTATGCTGAAGTTAATAAATATGATAAATCTAAACAACGAATTGTACAACAGTTGAAACATCAACTTGGTGCAGCTCCTTTGCAATCACTGAAGTTACACTGACTTTTATCAGCTAAACATCTGGCCCAGCATATATAAATGAAAAATCACACAGTACAATAACAAGGGTCCCACAAATCCCATGTGCAAGATGGTAAATAGAGTTTTGAAAGCTCTTTGGCACAGGCAGAACTTACAGTTTATGGTCTAGCAACAACATACTGAGTCCTGTATCACACAGGAAGGCATTTATGACATCCATGGCCAAAGCCAGAGACTTTTTTTATTCCCATTACCAGTGGAAATCCTCAGGGTCAGCAAAATAGCTAAAAAAATTCACAGTCCACTAGTTTTAAGAAACAATGCGTCTTCTTCCTGGATCACTGACATCAGCAAAAGCAAGTAGAGGCTGCAGCTGTCAAATGCGACTAGGATTTGCTTAGTGCCACCTCTGCCCTGACATTCACTGAAACTCTCTTGCAGCTTTGGTCTTCACCTGCACCAATACATTGAATATGTCCTGCCACACTCCAGCACTAAAGGCAGCTGGCTTAGCATTGTCACCATTAAAGTGTCCTTGGCTCTGAAACAGGGCAGCTGTGTGCAAACTGTACACTTACCTACTCAAAATGTCTCTTGGCCATGAGTTACCCACTCTTTGGGAAGACCACTGGTCACAATAAGCCTGGTGAATGTGACAGAAAACTCTAATGGCTCACTAAAATCCACAGTGTCCTGCCTGGCTACTTTCGCAGGCCACGAATGTGCTGGTGTCAGGAGCAGAGAGCTTGCCCAGAGTGGGTACTGAGCAAATTTACACTGGTGGGTCAT
The DNA here is from genome assembly GCA_009812075.1 of Sialia sialis. NCBI lineage: Eukaryota > Metazoa > Chordata > Aves > Passeriformes > Turdidae > Sialia > Sialia sialis. The sequence continues at coordinate 35,508,805 of VRYO01001463.1, forward strand.
GGAGGCCATTATGTATTTTATGTAGCTTTGAAACACCTAGAGCTATCTGAAAGACAAGAGCTTGCAGCTTTGCAGCAGATATGAATGAACTGTTTCGTATCTCTCCCTTCTTAAACTGACCCTTGGGATAAACTTTCAGATCATCACCTTAAATGCCCGAAAAACCTAATATTAGAACATAAATGAGCACAACCAGTGCACTTTGCCACCAGACTCATGCTAAAAGGTTTGGTGTTCAGCTCGTGCCTAAACTGGATCAAATAAAAAGCTTGCATCTCCCTGTTATCTGCCAAGCAAGTTCTGAATACACCCATCAGGCAGGTCTGGGCTCCCACAAAACAGCTCAGTGGCCACAAGTATATCACCAAAGATGTGAGTGCACATGTTTATATTCACCATAGACAGAGTTACACACACAAAAAAAAGTCTTTCCATGAATTACTGTGGTTAAGGTACCCACCACAAACACACAGAAATAAATTTCCATTTCCTCTCCTGCTGCCTATTGAGTTACTCATTCCTCTCCTCCCACTTCCTATCCATCAGGATACCAAGGGAAAGAGCTTCTCTTTGAAGCTGTGTCACGGGCAAAAAATAAAAATTTGTGTTTCACTAATCAAAAAGAGAGTGCAAGCAGAAACATGAGGGTACAGCGTGTTGCTTATGGCACTTACACAAAACTGGGAGAGTTGTTCGTGTTTCTTGTCTGCAGGGCTCACTCTTTATTTTATATACAGTGACAGCATGAAACAACTGAAGGAGCCCTGGAAGAAGGATGCCAAGCATACACTACCATTCCTTCCCCTCTAATAAGCGCTTTCACCATCAGGCTATGCAGAGAGACCTTCCTGCACAGCTAAGTCTAATTTATTTTGCTCTTGTCACCAACACAGAGTAATTTGTCTCATCCACAAAGCCCACAGAATACATTAGCAGAGGTGGTGTGGGGGCGAGGTGAATCTAAAAAAAAGAAAGAGGTAGGAGGCATGTCTTCCCTCCTCAAATTGCTACTCTCTTCTAAAGTACAAAAGGCAAGACAAGCAGAGGTTAAAAACCTATTAATTCATGACCATGGCAGATGAAACACATTAAGATCTGTTTTCTTTATACCATGAGCAATACGGACTAAATAGAGGAAACATCTCAGTGCTGCTGTTCTTATGTTTAGTGTTCACCCAGCAGAGCCCCTAAGAAATAGTGAAGGCCACAAAGCTTTTAGTTCTCTGCAGACAAAAAAGCAATCCCTAACGCAGGCTGTGATTCAGATAATTGATTTGACAGAATTCATCAGAATAAAGGGAAAGAAACAAGCACTTGTGCACATTTTTAGGCTGATTTTGCACAGATATGAAGAGCCCATACTGTTGATGTTTGCCCAAATCCAAAATCTCTGTATCCATCAGTAGCTACCAAACTAGCCTAGATTCTGTGAAAGATGGTTTCACTTGGAGTTACGTGCATGTGAGTACTTCCAAATGTTACACCAGAAACATTTTTATTATATTATATGTCCAGTTGAATGAAATATTTTCATGAGAACTCATAAAAATGTATCAAAGTTGATGAGAAATACCATTTTCTTATCATAAGAAGACTTGGAAAAGTATACATGATGTTTCTTATTAGGGCTGGCAAGGGAGCACTTTGCTATTTAGTCATCATCATCACTGACAATCTTGTAATGCGAAGTGCATGGCTCAGGAGACCAGGACTAGCAGTAAAATGCTCTAGTGGGACTTGAGCATTTCACTTAATGAAGTCTTGGGTTTTTACCTCTTTGTTTCACTAAGTCTTCCAAACATTTCCCATTTCCGACTTCCTGCAGAGCACAAGGAAAAGCTACTAAACTGCAAGATGGGGCTGCAATAAAGTCACTCAGGGTGAACTTTCTCTTCCAGCCATGCTCAAGCCCATTTGTATTAAGAACAGCAAAAACTTCAAGTGAACTACCCTGTTTGAATTCTGAGCTTCTTCACCTAGAGGGGTCAACCAGATATGCAGCACAATTGGAGCCCCCTGAACAGAAAAAATAATGCCACTGTAGAATTAATGCTTCACAAGCAGCTTAATGCATAGCAGTAGCAAAGAGGTGTTGTTCAGCAATGCTGCATTGGATCTGCAGAAAGAAATCAGCAAGATGTTCCTCATCAATAGAGAAATCAAAAAACATTTTTGAGAGAAGGCTTCAACAGGGTGCCCTGTAGATTAAACCCCTCTTTTAAATTCTCAAGTCCTATTATACTTCAGAATATATATCAGAAGCTGTCTGAGTGATGAGACACCACAGCAGAGTTACAAAGTCAACTTTTCAAATATGTGTTAGAACTCAATTTTCTCTTCTGTCAGAAACATCAAGGAAAACAGTCAGTTTTATATTTTAATAGAAAAGTTTTATAAATGACATGTTAGTTTGAGATTAATAAATAGAACCAAACAGAAGAAGTCACTGTATCAAGATGAAGAGTTTTCATATGTAACAGATATTTCATACAATAAAAGACCCAAAAGTGGAATGATATAAACAGAAGACTATAAAATTGCTAAATGTAAAAATAAAAGGTTAATACAGCTGCAGATTTGATACCCTACGAATCACTAAATTTTAAAAACTGAGAAGTATAATGTACTCTGCATATGGTATTAAAAAGCTGCTTCAATCTGTCATGTAAAACAATCCCTAGAAATCATAACAACCAGAAAAATACCAGTAGTATATCTAATAAACTTGTATTTGAGAAATCTAAAAAAATCAAAGAAATATTTAATAACTGGAGAGCTGTAAAACTACTTGGCTTTAAAGTCCTTTTTGAAATTAAAACTATTTTAATTTCATTTTCGAGCTAGGGAAAAAAGGAGAAAAATTATGACTTTGCAAATAGATGTTGTTACAAATGGACTCAGCCTTCAAAAATTAAAATAGTATACAAAAAATGGTGAATCAAAAAATTACAGTTCATAGTATTCAGTTTCTAAATTCAGGTCAGGAATAATCTGTAACATTTGAATTATGCATGTAAGACTCCGAGTTGGCTGATATTGCTAATACTTATCACAGAAATTCCAGGGCACACCACATCATCCATACTAACTGCTGCTCCTAAGGATAAAGATGGTTTCTTCAAAATTTTCATCCTCATCTTATGATTATAAATTTGACCTGTGGCTTCAGGAAGAGTTTCCTGGACATGATGAATCTCTGAGGATTGTTAGCATTTTTACCACTACCACTGGTTCCAGTGTGCTGTGCTGAATTACAGTTTAATCCAGTTTGGCAGATGCAGCTGTTAAAAACTGAAGTGGTTCACCATTCTCCTCCAAAAAAATCCACCTGGAGCTTTAAGTTCCCTCTGTTCTGAAGCCCCAGGATAACTTTGCTAAGCTCAGCAGTGCAATCACCTTTTCCTCCCCTTCCTCCCCTCCTTCCTTCTTTCCTTCCCTTCTCCTTTTCTTCACTGGTGGGCATTCCCAAAAAGCCACACACCAACACAAGGCAGAAGCAATGGCAGGAGAGGAGCAGTGGGAGCTTCCTCCACCACCTTGCAGCCTGAGCATGGAGCTGGAATAGACAAGACCTTGGATCAAAGTCACTCTTGGCACTAGCCACATTTCACTTAGTCTGTCTTCACATTGCAGGGCTCTCAGGTGTGTATTTCTTTTTGCTTGACAGATGTTCCACTGAGAAAACATTTTTGTAAAACCTTGGGGCAAACGTTCAGCTTTCACATTTGGAAAATACGCACTTTCTAATTTAAGGGGAAAAGAGATTAAACAGCTGCCAAGATACTCTGGATAAAACCTCAGCATTGGGGAGTAAAAGATTGACTTGCCACATGCTAAACCCCAGGATTTCTAACACGAAATTAATGGCTGATGAAACAAGATGGTTAAAATAAATAAGTAAATAAATAAGTTGTATCAAAGACCAATGGTAATGCACAAAACACTTTTTATACAAATTTTATACTCTTGCTGTGATTTCAGAATTTTACTGACCTGAGTTCAGCAGAAAGGAAGATAAGATTTAACACCAGGAAAATGCCAGGTTTTTAATACAGGGGAGAGCACTTAAACCTGAGGAGGAAGGGAGGTGTCAGATGTTCACTCTTAGCTGAAGAATGCTATTTAGCAAGTTACTGTTCCTCTAAATATTACAGTCTCCTTATCTGTAACTTACCATCCTTCAGTAGAGGCTCTATTACCAAACATGAGTGTAGTCAGTGTCACAATTAAATTTTTAACTTTGACTTAGATCACTGCATCACAGCTTTGGTGACAGTTAAAGGAATCATCTGAACACAGAAGAAACTCTCATCAGATTTTTAATGATCTGTCCAGGTGAAATACTAGCTTTTGTGTGATTTTAAGATGGTAATCCCTTATAACAGCTCACTAAATACATTTATAAAACTATGTGTCATGAATGTTATTGAATGTCAGGAAAGATTCTGAGTAAATCAAAAATATTTATAGTAAGTTCAGTTTAATGGAGCAAAAGAGAAACTTAGCTTTCTGACAAGCAATTGTCAGAGAAAAAAACAAAACCTGATGATCAAAAGTGCCTTTGGAGTTTTGGTCAGACAGATAGGTAATTGGCTGTCACTGGAGTAATTTTAAATAAAATATAAAGCAAAAGAAATATATGTGCTGAAGGAGCTCAATAAAAGAGCGACAGCCAGGATTAGTGAAGGCCAAAGTATAAAAACAAAGAAAAGAAAGGCAGGTTCAATAAGAAATATGTTGTCTTTTTAAGACAGCCTGGTCTGCTTTTCAACAGTGAATGTTATTCTTGTTCACCTGTTTGACTCATATGGAAAATACTCAGAACTAAGTAAAGGTTTTTCCACCATTCTGGTAATTGCTCTGGTAAATGAGTTCAGTGGAGGGTCATGGTAGTGACAACACACAATATGCTGAAGACATGATATATAAAGTAAACAAAAAAAATTTTTTTGAGGAGAAAAAAGTTTTACTCCTCATTATTTTACCCGTTGTTCTTTGATAAATGTTTAAGAAAAAAAAGACAGGTAAGGAGTGAGCAATGTATGTTCAATGATTTTTGAAAGCCAATACACTGCTCTAACAACTGAGAGCCAAAAGACCCCTCTAAATAAATGGCACAGAAGTTGATCTAATCAGATCATTTGGATCCTCATATAAAAAGGAGAGCTGGTAAATGCCAGATCTTTAAAATTTATACATTTAATTAGAGGGTTTTTTCTCCACATTTTAACAAATACATACATATATTTATTATCACTATTTAACATTGTCAGGCAGACACAAAACTAAGGTAATTCTTAACAGAAAACTGTTTTTCTAATTATGAGTACTACAAAAATTTTGCAACTACACTGGTGATGTGCCGGAAGATTTTGAGTGATAGATTTGATATGATGTTATGTATTTCACCAAAGTGAGCCCAACCCTCCAGTTTTGACAAAAGCTGACAAAGCTCACACAAAGTCAAAAGTAGCCATGACTACATCAAGGATGCAGAATCTGGCTCAGAAAAGCAAGAATCTCATCAGCATGAGAAGAGGAGTTTGTTAATATTTATTCTGTAGTGTTACCCAACTGCAGTGATATAAAAGGTGGCATCAAATAGCTCCAGTTCCCAGCACACTGTGGGTGCCAGAGTGATATACCCAAGCTGATGGCTACATCTGTACCAAACAGACCCCATAAAAATGCAGTTACAGTCTGTGGGTAGCCACAGACTGTAGGGAAGAAGCCAGCTATTGTAATAAAACCCCATAGCGCCAACTCGTTACAGCACAGTGATTTAAGATTGAATTTCAACCCTCCAATGAAGCTGTAACTGATCCCAAAACACTAAAGTCAAGCCCCTTGGCTGCTTGACCTATAAAATCCTGCAAACAGCTGGAATGAACATGCTTATAATGGCATTTAAGACTCCCTTGGTTGTTTCATTTAAATGCCAGCACACATACAGCAAAAGACAGTGTAAGACATGGTTATAGGTTAAAAATCTTTAAATATTTCTGTCTTACTATGGATGAAAAAGTCCATGTCAAAAGACACTAGAGAGAATGGAAAAGCAAATTACAATTGAGTTCTTTATAATTATATCAAGCTGCATATGTGGTGGATTTAGTCCAAAAGAAAGTTTTCATTTGCCACACCATTATATCCCTTCACATCTTCAAATACAAATTCTTGCAACTGTAATTTCTTTTTTTTTCTATTTCCACATTTGAACACATCCAGTATATCTCTGTACCTTTACAGGCTTCCTCAATGTACAGGTTTAAGACATGGTGAAGTACCTAATGACTAAGTAACAAAAGTGAAAGTTGAACAGGTTGACTATTTCTTTGAATTCTCAAGGCATAGTAGGCAAGGGAAGGAGGTAACAGATAAGTAACTTGATAACAATGAAGCTGACAGTCCTAGATCCTTCCCAAATCCTTATGACCATGGGATCCAATTTAAAAAAGAAAAGTGAGAGAAAAAGAAAAAGCTGGGAACCTATGCTGCAGGGTCTGTACCCAACCCATCCTCAGCATGTAGAGTCTGACTGTGAGAGAAGAGATGCTGAGATGGGCAAAGACCGCAAAGTGAAAGAAGGATTTAAACCTCTGTAAGGTAAACAGGTATAATAGTATTTAGAACCTCTAGTAGATGAATGCCATGATCCTTCCTGACAAAGAGCAACCTTCTACTCTTGAAATAACTCCTGTGACCCTTTAAAGCCCTCTAAACCTGTGTTTTAAAAAAAGACAGAAAATTAAACCAGATGGAGCTCTCCTTCCATGACTAAGGAAGATACATGTTCAGCGCTCACATGGACTTGGACAAGCTGGAGAGTTAGAGCTCCAAATTTAACTAACTAAAATTGTTTGATATGAGCTTTGGCATAAAATATCAAATGGCACAAATTGACTTGAGAAACATAAGGTTTCCCACAGGATGGTGCATCTTCTGTTTAGTTTGTGGTTCCAAAAAGGCAGTCAGTGTATCTTCAATCACCAACTCTCTTCAGGCAAAACAAAGTATTAAGCCAAGGCAGCCAAGTAATAAAAATCATGTGCTGGCTGTTACCCCTAATTTGAGCCACAGCACAGAGCCTATTTCCACAGCAGGCAGGAGTTCAGATGTCTGCCTGGATAATATTTCCTTTTTTTTTCCCCAGAAAATTTCTCTCTGATGCATCTCTTGAATATTGGCCATGCAAAAAAAGAAGAATAAGAGACTGCTCATATTCAACAGATGCACAAAGGGGAAAAAAGCAGTTTAGCACCAGCTCAGAAGTCTTATGATGTGTTTAAATAGGTCCCCACACTGCAGGTCATTTACTTGCTCTCAAAAGCCAATTCCAAGTATAATAGCAACACTCACAGATCCTTTGACTCTGTCATTGCGTATGATGAGATTGCACTGATGTTGCCATTGCACTGACAAGAAGACTTTTTGAATACTGGATCGTTTCATGTTGTCATATAAAAGACAGAAATATCCTTCTTTGTTTACAGCATAGCAAAAACACCCATCCACCTCCTGGGTTATTTGGCCAGGAAGAAGGGTTGGAATAGGACTGAATAGCAGCATGACAAATCATGCTCATGTTATCTTAAGTAATTAATCAATAAAGTTTATTGTATTAATAACTTTCAATAGAGAGCTATATGGGCACTTTTCTCTCATTTAGACATGCAAGTATGTTATGATTAAAATGAATAATAAGAAGTCTGAGATTACTCTCAAACAAAGAAGAACACTGTACTTAGAGGTGGGTGACAACATAGCCATATCTTGCTTTAAACATCACTCTTTTTTAGGCATTCTAAGATCCAGCCATTCCTTTGTAGAAATAAAACTCCAGCTTTCTGTGATTTGGTAGTGTACTCACATAGAATGAAGAATAAAGTTCTCAAAGTATATATATAACTACAAGTATGGTTTACTAGAAAGTTGTCAACAAGCAGTCATTCTGGAAAATTATTGTTATAGAGCTACAGGGAAATAAAAGATGTCTGTTGGGTTGTTTAAGCTGGATTCTTTGATACCAAAATTAACTCCACTCTCAACCTCTCTTGAGGAGTTTAATTTCTACTTAAACTGTCTTGATTCCCCTAGCCTTTTTGGAATGCTATTCCAAAATGTCATCATTCAAACAGCACCCATTTAACCTTGAATTCAACTTCCCTGAACGTGTGTCAGCACTCTTCTAAATGTGCAGACAAACTCCCACATGTTCTTTTTGAAATGGAAATACGTATTTCAATTTGGAATCAAGTAAGAAGATCTTGACTTCCGCTTGTTACAAACTGGTAATTCATTCTTCATAAGAGAGAAGGATGAATTATCACCTGACTTTAAAACAAGTATTAAGAAGTAGGGATGATACTTTTCAGGGTGATTTTAAAACTCAAAGGTATACATATAGAAGTGCAAACATCCTGTGTATATTATACATTTAGATTGCTTTCATAAAATAATTGTTCAAATTGTTTCATCTTAACTTTTTGCTCTGATTTTAACAGAACTTAATTGATCTCTCAGTGACTTACCTCCATTTGTCTAGTTATTTCCATTTAATCCTCCAACTTCTGCTCGCTCTCCACAGCCATTGGACTGCAATGCTTCAAAAAAGTTTATCTAGCCTTGTCCTTGCACACCATAGATGCAGTAATTATCATCCTTTACCTTCCCAGTTCCTGCCATTATCTACTAGCACCACTGCTGGTATTTCAGTATGCACTACAAAAAGATGATAACTAGTGATGTTCAGAGGAGCTGCTCATTTATCTCAGCAGTGGTCTCTCTATTTATCCCATCAGTCGAACCTTCTCCAGCAGCTCTTTTGTCCATTCCTAGGCACTGCCAAGACATATCTATACTTGTCAATTGTCTCTCAAAAGGCTTGGAGCAGAACAAACAAGTTGAGGAAAGCAGGGAGGCTACCAGAATGCCACAAAAGACACCAATGCTGTTCAAAGGCTGGAGGGAATTATTCCTAATTACCTAGAGATGCTCAGCATGACTACACAGGCAAAAATGAAGACAGAGACTGATCTGAAGTGATGTAGTATAATAGATTCCCAGGGTAGAAGATTTCTCCTTTGGTTTTCAGAATACTGATCCCCAAGATCTGCAAAATTCCTCAAATGTTTATCACTTTGTGTTAATGCTACTATGTACATTATTTTCCTACACAGTAGAGGTAAGAACACAACAGCCTTAATTATTTGCAAAGTATCACCTGGTGTGCTGTGCTTTTCTGAGCTGCAGCACAATAGTGTTTCCTCCAGACTATTTGGATTGCATAGGTTAATGCTGTGCAAATACCTCCTGGCTATCATCCAGAACTGTGCAAACTTCTCCAGGAAACATCAGGAGAGCGGACAGTTTTACAGGAGACCAGTGTTTAAGTTATGTGTTGGTCCTGCTTGAGCACTAGTAGAGCAAAATGGTTCATGGAATGGTAAAGGTCAGAGAGGACCTCTGGAGATTACCTGGTCCAAGCCCCTGCTCAACCCAGGCCACCTAGGGTTGTTTCCCCAGGATCTTGTCTATCTAGATAACTATTGAATATCTCCCAGGGTAGGGACTCCCCTCTGAGAGACCTGTGCCACTGCGCAGTCACCCTCTCACAGTAAAAGTGCTTCCTTTTTCAGAGCCTCTCAGTGTGTGATTTCTAGTGAATTCATCAGAAGCGCTATGACAATCTCTGTGGAGAAGGGGGAACTTTTAGAAAATACAAGAAACTCCAAGGCATGTTTCTGCCTTAAAAACATGCTGGTTTCATTGCTGTGGCAGATCTGATATTTATAAACTCGAGCAAGTTATTTTTCATAAGGAGAACAAAAGGAGGCAGTACCAAGTAAGAAGCTAAGACAAGTTTAGAGCAAAGGCCCTGGCAAAACTCTGAACCTGGAACCCTTGGTCTCATCAGCTACCCCAATAAAGCCAATAGGGCTCTTTAGGAACACATGAGCTCAGGATTACATCAATGATTGAATGGTAAGTGTGCGAAATGGTAGATCGCTCAAAATTCACCCTCAACTCTATGAGATCAAGGAAGATCTTCACAGCACTATGCTATTTCCTCAACTGAATCATGATAACTTAAACAAAATGAATGTCAGATGAACCAGAATCTAATTAGAGGTACTTGCAGTAAATAAATTTGTAAGACCAACCAATCAGTTGATAAGTGACTAAATATATAAAATAAGGATCAAAAAATAAACTTATCTCAAGCATCTGTAGAAGGAAGATAGTCTTGCTGGCTCCATGGCTGAAAAAAATGTCACTTGGGAAAAGCAGTTGCAGCTAGAAATCTCAAACATTTCCTACCACAACTATTGGGACCATAGTGAGACTTTTGGAAGATACTATCTATAGATACTTATTATGGAATATGGAGTCCATACTTCTGACAGCAAAAGCAGTCAGAACACTGGAATACCACTTGTCTCCTCTGTGAGCAGGCCATTAAGCATGTCTGAGGATGTTTCCTTTGCCTGCTTTTCTACAAAAGACACAAATTACTTGCGTGTACCTTACAGTGCCAGAATATATTCTCACCTGTGCAATACACAAAAGGCTGAAAGCATATCTCTACCAAATTTGACTTTACCAAATTCTATTTACTTCAAGACTTTCAAGGAGTTGTACTATTTATATGATGGCAGATTTTTGTCTACCGTTTCCCCATAGAACTAGAGTTGTGGTCTAGACATTTCAGTAGCATGACTTAATTTCAAGATTCAGGAAAAACAAAAAGGACATTATTCAGAATAGTACAAAATATTATTTGATCACAAATACTACCACAAGCTATAAATTATGATGAGCAAAACTGTGACTATCAAACTGGCATGTTTCACTTTAGTATAATTGTCTGAAGGTCTTACTGCTCTGAAAGTCATTCTTAAAATTAGTGAAAAGGATTTTTAAAAGACCAAGTGGATAAAAATGTTACTTGCTTTCCTCCCTTACTCACATTTTATCTACCCAAAATAGATGGATTAATATAAAATGTGAAGGGAAGCCTTTAAACCCAGGGAAAAAAATCCTGCTGCAGACCTTCTGCCTCATTTAATTTTACTGTGCAAATTCAGAAAGGGAAGACCGTGGAGAGAAAATGTAATGCTAGGTGTCTTTGTGAATACCAGTAACCACATTAGGCTGTCAAATACTTATACGTCCAGTAGATTTCAGTCACTGTAGCCTTATTCATTCCAGCTTCATCTCCCTGGAGAGAGACACCTGTTTTCAGCAGGGCTAAGCAATCAGTCTATGACAGGAAGTTTTCAGACCCCAGGGAAGATGTGCTGTAATCTCTTTTTTTATCATGCTGAAATAGGCATAAAGACAAGGTGAGCCTGCCTTATCTGATGCCATGGCAAGAAATGATAAACATGCATTATTATCTTGCAGGAGCTCAGGAAAATCCACTGTCAGAAAAGAAACCTCTTTAACCCAGTGATTCGGCAGATGGGAGTTATGTGGAGGAAGCTGATAAAATGAAAACCTACCATATATTCCTCCATGGGAGGCAAGTCCCCCATATGTCTCCTTTGTCTCATCTCCTTTATAGTTGGATAGTTGGAGAGGTGGCAAACATGTTTATTCCTGCTACTGCCTGAGCTGCCACACCTCCCATTTTGTCCTGCCATAATGCTGCCTTTGCATATTCACATACCTCCCTAGGGAGATGCTGCACCCCAAACCCACAGGTTTTCCTTTCACTTCTTTAGGACCAAAGTGTCTCCTGTGCTTCTACAATAAACTCTTCTGTAAACCCTTAATTACAATGACTGCTGAATTTTTGTATGACCTAGGGTATATTTCATCATCTGGTGCACTAAGTATTTCTAATGGATTCCCAGAGTTTGGGGTAAACCATATACACCTTAAGGTGTTGCTAGATTTATGTTTGTCAAACAAAATGGGCAGCAAATATATTGCTTAAGTTGATATTTTGATAGTTAATGCTCACCATTAACAAGGTGACAGATTGTTTGTTCAGAAATATACCACAACATGGCTGCTTTGACCATTAAATTAAACCTTCAGATCTTTCATTCCTGGCCTTAGTAAGAGTTGATGTCTAGCTGTTCTGCTCTAGAGTTACTTTGGAGACAAACAGCAATGATGAATTTTAATGACATGCCTCTACTTTCACTGAAAAACCACAGTGAAACACAGGAGCCAGGGAAGATGCAATTTATATTGTTTCTTGTGCCCTTTGCACCCTGCCATCTGCCCATCCTTTATCCCCTACAAGAGAAAAGTGGGGAACAAGATGCTGTTTCATGCTCAAGAGTCAGCTGCATAGTATGCTAGGAAGGTATAAAATATTTCTTACTTCAATACTTTGGTAAAATTAACTAAATAATTACCCATTTTTTTATTGTAAATGGGCAATGTATTAACACTGACAGTGTCTGGCTGTCAAATTTCCTCCCTGAAGTCCCTGTACATTTCTTGCACACCTTCCCTAAAAAATCTGAGCACTGTTACAGACAGGAAAACAGATTACCAAAGTATTTGCTCTGATTCAGTTCTTGAATTCCTGGGAGTAGTTTATTGCAATCTGTAACTACTTCCCAGGCTACTGCAACTCAATGAGATGAATAAAATATCAACCTTTATCTCTGTCTTATAACTACTTACAAAATACAGTGAGAGGCTATCATCACTACTTTCATTCTCCACTGTAGACTCATCAGATTTTCTTCATTATAATGTATTCTTCTCCAAAAGTGAGGAAACTGCTGCTTCAATTGAAAAACTGTTTGTATTCAGATGAGGACATGGAAGCATGCAAAATATTTATACAGTAAATAGGTAATTTCCTCTACACAAGAAAGAATGAGGACAAAATCAAAATTCACTTTCTCAAATGTAATTCAACTTTGTCATGGATTGCTTGCTCATGGTAGTTGATTTCTAGATCCACTCTTAAAAATAACTTCCACACAAGTGGCCCCAGGAGGCTTTTGATTTTCAAGGACTTCTACTTACCCTCATCCTCAACCTTCCTATTTCCCCTGCCACTGGTAAACAATAAATACTTACCAACCTCTTGAATGCTGTAAAAACACAGCTCCAAGATGCTGCAACACAGTTTGCACTTGTTATTTCAACCTTATATCTTGGACAAGAAGGAAACCACCTAAAAGAGCAGCTGCAGTTTTGCACCACAAGCACACCCCAGAAATCACAGAGTAGACTGCTATTCCCTCTCTCTTTGATAAAATGGCTGTACCCTGTGTTTTAGTTAGATTTGCACTTGCTCAGCCTTTTACTAGGCTAAGTTTTTAATATAATACACACAATGCACAGTAAGATAACTGCTAACTGTATTGCCTATTCTGCAATGAACACCAGTTTAACCAGGTAAGATACTCATCTTCTTCCTATTTTTCTCTGAGTCAAAGCAAATCCATGTCTTAAAAGAGAAAATTAAATGAGAATGATAGGACACAGATAATGTACGAGGCACGTATGTTCTCAGACACACTGTTAATCTTATCTCCATTTTGACTCTCTAATGATCCAACTTGTGGTATATTTTCTCTAATCCTAAATTCAGGACCCTACTCCTGATACACACTATATAAAGTGTCTTGTGGTTTAAAAAACGTGCTTGTTCTGATAAGCACATTGTACTGCCCACATAAAAGAACTGAATGCAGAGCTATAAAAATGTCTCCAAGCTCAACTGTAAATTAAAGCTGTCACTTCCTATTGAAGGCCTGGAGATGCTACATGGCTTTAGGAACACACAAGGAACCATTACCTTTCTATCTCCTTTTTCTCTTCACATACTAAGCTCCTGTCTTATGGCAAACATTTCTTTGGTAATAACGGTATTCCAGTTTGTTTTTAGTGAGGATTTATTCTCACTATACAAACACAGGATTACACCATGTGGCCAAGATTTTAATCACAAATCTGTGAAAAATGCTGAGTCTGCCTACTGGGAACACTAAATCATGACTGTGATTTTTTTTACTGTTTGCAAAGTTTATGTAACTAGATTATATTGTTGAATTACACTTTCATCCACATTCAATGTTCATTTCCTTTTTTCCATGACATTAGAAGTTACCATTTTGCATTCCCCATCTTAAATTTGTAAGAAGCCAGTGAAATAAAAACATATAATTGACACCAAAAATTTCACTGAAGTAATTCAATCAATTCTTTAAAAGAGCTGGATACAGAACAGAGTTCTTTGATTTCTATTTCTAAGCATTCCCTTCAATATGTCCCGAAGTATCTAAACCCATTCTTAATTATTAAGGAACAGTCTTTTAGTTAAAACCAAGGGGAGACACTTACAAAAAGCTCCTGCCCTTCTCCCCATAAAGCTGTGTATAATTTAAGAAAGCTGACATCAGACATGAACCCAAGTCATGTATGTTCATGCAAATGCCCAAATGTGCAGGGAGTTAGCTTATAACATATATCACGTATATATATAATATGTATATATTTTATAACATATATCTATACAAATGTATATGTAGCCATATGTTTATATATATGTGTATGCATGTATACATATATTTATGTGTATGTGTGTGTAATTAATTCAGTGTCCTTACTCTTTGGATAAATAAGCAATTACATAGAAGTCATTCTGAAAATCTGGCCCAATCACACATGCAATTTATCTAGATACAAAATAGTTACCTTTTCTCAATAAAAGAAGTCCTAAAAGTGTTATAAGCACGAAAATTTTAATAGCATAAGCATAATACAATTTAACCCAAAAGCTCTTCCCTCAGAAAAACTACTAGGTTCAGTAGAGGATGCACTCATGTGAGGAGAGCAGGATTATATCTGATGTCCTCACAGCAGCTCCCATGCCTGCAGAACCACACAGAATAATCAAAATGGTCCCTACACCAACACTGAATCCAGTCACCTCCCGGGAGGCCATAATTCCAGGGAAAAGAACAGTCCAGTGACTTATCACCATCAAGCACTAGGACTAACTCGTATCAGTCTGTGCCCCAACAATCCAAATCCTGGAGATGGCCACAACACCAGAATGTAGAAAAGGTGTTGCCAGGAGGTGGGGACAAGCTGCTCAGGGAGCCCCTTCTCACAACAGCTACTTGCACCTCCAAGTGATTTCATACTGCTGCAGTCAGCTCTGCCAACAGGCTTGAATGACAGAGTTATTGTAAAGGCTGAATTCTTGCATCAAATACAACTCTTTGGGTATTTTTTAAGTTTACTTCTTCAATATAATTTTTTTTGTCTTTTTACATTTTACATTAACTTGCTTTCAGAAACATTGCCAAATTGGCTCATATTTGGTAAAATCTAACACTGCCTAAGAATTAAACTCCTGTATTTGAAATAAAAGATTGTTTTGAAACCACCGAAGTTTGTGCACTTTATGTATTCCGAAGTAAAAGATGACATTTCAGTGATTAAATTAGGGTTCAACATTAATATATCAGAAGTAGTTCTTTTCAAAGAAGTTAATGTTCAAGTTCTTTTCCAAGAATTTAATTTCTTTCTTAAGAATTTAAATATCCTCTTTGATGTGAGGAAATACTTACTAAACTTGCAAAGTCTGCTTCTGCAGATACAATGGAAACTTGACATAAGACAAGTTACAGAAAACTGCCACATAAACTTTCCTCAGATGCTTTCTTTGACCAAAAGCACTGTAATTTGCCTCATACTACAAGATTAACTACTTCTTGGACAACAGTATGTCAGACATTGTAAGTTATTCTCCTTAGACGTGATAAACCCATTTTAAAAGCCACTGCAATAAAGCTCTTTTTTCAGAAGACACTAAAAAAGATACATCAAATCATGCGAAATTTTTTTAAAGACTCAAAAAATAACCAAGCAATCATGATACAACAGCTATACAATTCTAAATATTTTGGAGGTTCAAAGCTTTTTGAAGACAAGAACACTAGAATTTCAATATTTATCTTTGCTATTTGCTACTTCCCTACTTTTCCATTATTTAAAATCTTATAAATTATTATATTACATAGTGCTAGAAATATTATTATTCTATTGGTCTTTATTGAAATCTTTGGCATCAAAGGACTCAAAGCACTTATACAACCATTAGGAATTCAGCCTTTAAACACAATATTCTTAAACACAAGTCTCTGAGGATGTGGTTCTATTTGGAGAAGTAGAGATAATGCATTATTAGTGCATTTGAAGAATGCCATATAATTTCCATAACACTGTTATTTCTAGATTGAAATTTCATAACATTCCCAATTAAGAACACTGCTAAGCACTGAATATAAATAATTCAAATAATTTCCTTAAGACTCCTTCTAAACTATTATTATCCAACCTCTCTTCCAGAACTTCTTGAGTGTTCCAAAAAATGGTGAAAATAAAGATCAGATCCTGAGAGAATTCCTCACCTTCCTAGCTCTTTCAAAACCTCTGAATGATGCTCTTTCCAAAATGCCTATCATTTTAATATTCAGTACTAGGCATTCTCTCAAATTATCACAGGATCAGAAAAGATTTTATCATCATTATCTTTTTAAACACCTCTATCATTTACTTCTTTCGATTTTTGCCCAAAATGGAGAAGAAATACTAAGAGATCACTTCTGTCATTTATATATTTTTAAGCAATTTGACTACTCTAGTATTGCCCAAGAGGTCGCATCACTGTTAAGACTGGTTTTACTCCAAACACATTAATAGTTAGTTCTGTGCTCTATTTCCATTGCCACAGTTCTCTTCAGTGTCCTCTTTTGATGATTTCAGCAATTTCCTCACACAGCTACATATTTTTCTGCAACACACTGGAATATGCATTGATCTTTTCCTGATGTACTTTCATTTTCCTTTCTATGTATGTTTAAATGCTACCACTGGTTACAATAAATTTAATGACTTTTGTGTTAACATAAAGCTAAGTGGGTTATTTCTTAAAACTGACCTTCATTTCTTTAGCTTTAAGGGAAAACTAAAGGAAGACAAATTTTTTCCCAAGGGGAAAGATGTACATTCTGTGGTTTAGACAAAAGCCCAATAAGTTGTATAATGTGACCACTGTGTAGCCATTTGGGGTTTTATACTTTGTACATTGATTAAATAAAGTGAAACTGAAAACTTTCAGTCATTTCTAGTATAAGGTCTTGGTCATCACAGCATATCATAAATCTAGATCTCTATAACTTTTTACAGAAATGACAAATACTTCTAAAATTGTTAAAATACTTGTACAATTGTTAAAATTCTTTAAAATTGTTAAAATTCTATTCTGCTCTATAATTACATAAAATAACTGCACAGGCAATCTACTAGAACATTACAAAGATACCATGCTTTGGTCTTTCCTCATTATGATCCAGCTGCTTTTCTTAAGCTAAGAAAACTAAGAAGATATACTGGAAAAAAGCCCATCTTATAAAAAGCTATTGCTTCCTCTTTCCTTTTCTGGCAATTTCCTTTATTTCTATACAAGAAATGGCTACAGCAGGATACCAGTCACTAATCAATAACCAAGCAAGCTTTTGGTTGCCACAAACAGTTTTATGCTGGATAATTCTGGTCCTATATTTTATTGTGGACCTCACAACACAGCCCTAGGGGAACTAAACTACTACAAAATCTCTGCTACTATGAGTACATGCATGCAGAAAAAGACAGACAGGGTGAATAATAAACAGCTGCTGTTAAAAAATTGTATTTAACACTATGAGATGTAAAACTATAGGTTTCAGAGCCCATATTTTTAAATTTTACTGCTCTGCTTTTTTGCTGCTATGGAAATGAAGTGAAATGTCAGACAATATTTACTAAGTATCTGAATCACAGTCTCGAAAAGTACAATAAATGATTTGAAGGAAACATATTACAATCAAAGGCCTACATTTCAAGCAAATTATAATTCACCTGATACGAATCATTAAAAAAAATAAAGGACCTTGCATTTGGTCTAGTATCTGTAAAAATACCATATTTAAATAACTTGTTCCTGTCACAATGATAAAAAAGAAATCAAAGCTAGCGATGAAACCAAGATAAAATATCTAATCTAAAGACCAAACCTATTGAAAGGTCTGCATCCAGTCTGAGCTCATTTTCCATCAGGAAACAGAATACCCTCATTTATTTAAAGGTTAAAACAATGTATTAAAAGTTAATGGAACATTTGTGTTTGTTCAAAGAAACTCCATCAGCAACAAGAAACTTTATGCCAGCAGGCACCACTTGCAATTAACTGTATCCCTGGATTTCGAATTGGGTAATTTCAAACTGGGATTTCAAACTGGGATTAAAGACAAACAGATGACACTTCTCTTTCCTAATGTCCTATGGTGAAAATCAGGAAGTCTAATCATCTTGGAAGAATTGCCCAGATGTGATGAGACCCCAGGTCATGTTGACATAGCAATATCAAGCAAAATTAACCAAGTCCACTCCCCACTCCATGGGAAAAAGCCAACAATACTGCTCATTATTTCTCATATATTGAAATAAGTAAATGGTGTGATGATGAAGAAAAGGGAAAATAGTTACTCTCCAGGATCCCTCTGGTGACTAAATCAACATTTTGTAGCAGTTTATACTTCCAAAATGTGTGGGCTGCTAAAAATCCTTTTGTCCCCTCCGGGATTGCACATACTAACTTTGGCATGTCTATAGCTCCCAGACAAGGACATTTTTATCAATAAATTTTAAAATTATAAAGACTTATGAGAATTTATTGCAGACTGCTCAGCATACCACCATCCATTACAACTAACTCTTATTTGTCAACTTGCAGAGTTATAAATCTGGTGCTGATTGAAGAAATGAGCATATTCATCTGTTTCCTACATTGGCCTCGATGAAGATGGCATTGACAGGCTAAAGGACTGGTATTTTGTGGGCTCTGGTTTTAGAGAACTTTAACTCTATGTTAGTGCTGATGTGCAATCAATACATTTTAATTTAACTATATACTGGAACAGCAATTCAACCTGAGCATGGTGTGTATCCTGCATGTAATAATTTTCAAAAATGTCGGCATGAGCTTGGGAGAAGGTGTGGAACAGTCTCAATTTCCTCTAGAATGGAGAAGATGCTCTTTAGAATAAAACAGTATAAATATTACAGCTGCTATGTTGAAAACCTTTAAAAGGAAAGTAAAATAACATGAAAACCCTCAAGATCTATTTTGGCAAGCCATGCAAATGGCATCTGTAACAAGATTTTACACTGCTGCGCTTACTTTGGACTTCAGGGGTTAACCAGAAGTATTGGAGGCTAAACCAAAAGAACCACTCAACTTGAAGGCTAATTGTGTTTTCTCTTTCAGCCCAGTTCTTAAATGACTCCTACTGCATCATGTACTTTCAAGAAATTAGACTAATCCAGTAAGTATATTTCTGTGTGAAATTACAAAGGGGTTTAGATATGACTATAATGATTCAGGGATAATATATCCAATCTTATGGCACAGAGTGACATAAGCTATTAACTGCATGAAGTTCTTAGCCTCTTAGCTTCCCAATGAACAAGTCATTGAGTGCTATTTGTATTGAGACTGATTCTCACATATGGGAGAGGATGCTTTACATCATCATGGCTTTATAACATAAACATGTTGTAAATACATTTTATATAGTAAACAGAATTGAAAATCAGTGTTTCTTTAATGTTTTAGGAGTATGGATAAGTTTTATCTCCTCTCTACAAATGGGGGAGGACAAACAGACCATTATTGGCTGCAGTTTTGCTCAAACTTCACATGGGTGAAAGGAGATAAAAATTACAACTTTTACAGTTATGAAAGAGAAAGATTCCAAATACATAGAAAGCAAGTAACAACTTGCATGCTCTGCATCACATAAGGAGTGAGTGATACAAAAGCTTTAGCAGCTAAATGAAGCAGAGGAGCAAGTGTACATTTATGTTAGGCTTTCTGTGCTGGTGTCTAGTAGTTTTACTACAGACAGAGATAAGCAGCTGATTATTATCCCCCAAGAGCAAAAGGAAGCCAGTAAGCAATTATTCTGAATTGTGGTACAAGACACAATGCCTCCCAGAGCTATTTGTAGGCTGATGCAATTTACATACCATTGTTTGCTTAAGCTTGTGCTTAAAAAACGCTGTTTATCCAAGGTAATATTGTCATGCATGAGTGGTCAGGTCTGAAACCGAACAAGCTTTCCTGTCTCATCATGTCCTTGCTTGCTTTCAGAGATATTCCGCAGCTTTACTGGTGGAAATCGAGGATCATCTCTTTCAAACAGAAACTTCAAACAGTGGCTGAAGGAGCAGTGTTGCCCCTGGAGCGTTGGTGGGAGACAAAGGAGATGTGCATGCTGACTGTTGTGGAACACTAGGAAAGCAAGAATAATTGAATTTCCAAATCATAAATTCTAGTATTTGAAACATTTTTCTATTTTGAAATATCATAATATTCCCTTGTTCCAGTTAGGACAGAAATTCCTCTAGGTTCCAGGATGCTCCTGAGCTAGCACACAGAAAGGGGTCTGGGTGAACAAACAGGCACAGATGTAAACAGGAAGCAATTGTCTCATGTGTCCAGTGGAAACCTCTTAGACTTCAGTGGAAATCTCTCCAGTCACACTCAATGACACTTCTTTTCCATTTTTTTTCAGAAAAGTTTTAACCAGCCTTCAAAAATCCAAATGCTAATGGCATCTGCTTAATAATAGCCAGCTCAACCAAAATCTGTAGTTGGAATGTGTTAATATAACTCCTTGAAACGTGTGAGGCATGTGAAAAATCACAGGTAGGAGAGTTGTACATATATATAGATATCTGTCTATATGTAAATAGATCAAAAGTTGAAGGTTGTAGCAAAGATAGCATATGAAGGTAACATGAAGGTTTCTTTTATATACCTAATGTGTATTTTTATTTGGAAATAATTTAGACAAGAAGAATTTTTTTAACCTATCCTGTGGCATTGTCCTTTAAATTCTCATTTTATTATTTTCAATTTTTCATAAAAGAAAAGCAAAATATAACCATAATCAGACTATTTTCTCTGTTTAAAAAGCAGGTCTGTAGTCTGATATACAAAATGTGAAAGTCCAGACTCTGCACGAACATAATGGCATGTAAATTAATCTAGCCCTAGAAGAAACAAGAATGCATGTAATATAAATTATTTCATATTTATACATTTCATACAAATTACTGAAGAATCCATACTGTTATATAAGTGTACAGTTTAGCAAACTATATAATTTTAGACAGAAACAGTTGTAAGCAAAACTCGAGTGAAGGGAACAAGCTAAATTAAATTAGAATAGGTGATTTGGTAGGGTCAGCTTTACAAGGCATTCAGAGTGACCCCAGGTATTAGGTTCATTTGACTCTCACCAAAATGTCACATAGTGCTCATGTCTTACTTTAGACTCATGTCTTACTTTAAAGACAGCTCATATTTCTAACCCTGTAAAGCAAGTTGCCCCTATCCTATGGTTAATCTGAATCACCATCTTGCTACTAAAGCAAGGAAAAGGTCACCCTGATTTTAGCCCATCACTGTGGCAAATCCATAGTAACCCCTTGAAATGTTAAGCATGCTTATAACAATGTAAATGAGAGAAGAATTAAATCCCAGGAGACAGGTCAATGCCTGATGTAAATATCAAACTTCATTTAAGTAATTTTATGTATGACATTATGCAGTGAGTGAGAATTTGCTTATATGTTGTTTCCTGCCACATCCCATCCCCCAAATAATTGTATCTTATATATACATCATTAGTCTCCACTCAAAAGGTACCCCTACTAAAATAATCTGCTCTTTTAGTTAAATTTAGCACTGTAGAAGCTCTAAAAGGAAGTATGGGGACAAGAGAAGGGCTAGAGGGGAAAAGAAGACTCAGAAATTATCTCTCTTCATCATTGTTTCTCTTGTTCCTCATAGGTAAAAAACTATATTCCTCATCTGTTAAGACATGATTGTATTTTTGTAATTATTTCCTCCTGTCAGGAGACAACTTGAGAAAAGACCTCATAGTCTCATTCTTTGAAACAAACAAAACTTCATTAGTAAGGTTGCTTCCTTCCGTTTAACCTATCTAGTGAAATTAGGCTGCCTGCACAGATTCCTACTCTGCCAGAAAATCATCTTTGCCCTTTTCTGAGGCTCATGATGAATCCCACATGAACCATGCCTGTCTTAAAACCAGGTGTTTTTGTTCATTTTGTGATTGTTTTATTATCAGCATGTCTGATTTCCTTTTAATTCTCTGGGTATTATTTGGAAATACTTTGACAGTGCAGATCCTCAGCACAAGCTTTGCTGAGAGCAAATTGCAGCTCATTAAGGTTAAAACCCAGCTCCATTTCCTTCCAGTTTCTCAGGGTTGTTATCTTCTGGGCTGTCTTGAATGTTAAATCAAGGAAATTCTATCTGAATAATGTCCTCAAATACCTGCATTGTAAATAATAAATATTTCAAGCCAAGGGGATGTTCAAAATGTTTGTTTCAAGCTAAGATCAACAACATCTCCTCAAAGCAAATCATTCATATGCGGGAGCACTGTCTATTGCACAAGTGCAGGATTGATTGGGTTGTCTCCCGTAAAAGCCATTGAGCAATAGTTATTTACTGAAGTAATCTGAAAAGAAGCACTACTCTGTGATCTGGAAATATACTATGTTTTCTGAGTGCTAGACCATGAACCATGGCAAGAGAAAAAAGTTGAAATTTTTTTGTAAGCTCTGTTCCTCAAACTCTTGAACAGAAGCACAGTATGCACGGATACACAATTACACAGAAGTTCAAAATGCTTGTCATAATCCTGCTCCCCACAGCTGGGCATCAGAAGAACCTAAAATAATCATAAAAATACAGGGTTGGTGTTTCAGAGATGGTCCATGGTGATTTAATATCTAGGGATGCAGTCAAGCATATCTTAGGAGCCTTAGCACATTAACTGTAAATTTCTAAAGACAACTCTATAACTTGCTCACTAGAAAACATACTATAGACAGAAAGTGTAGAGATTCCTTTGATTTAGATTAAACTTCCCATTTATAATAAAAAGATTATGACCTGAGGCTGTTTCTCTCACTAAAGATACTGAGACACATTTAGCAGCTTTTCACTCTTTTATTCTGCCTTGAACTACAGTTTAGAAAACCATCAGAAGTTTCTATAATTATGTTCTAAACCATGCTTAATAAATAAATGCTTGGTTTCAGCTGTTTTTAAATCATGCAAGTTTTGGGGGTGGATTTGTTGGAGTCTCATTCAACATATCATTTATGTATTCCACTTATGGACTATTTGATTGTGGTTTATTTGTGATCTTTGCCCCTCTCCAATTCAAATAATCAGCCATGGCAGTTCTGAGATATCCTCGAAGGAACTGAACTCAGTTCCTCTGCAAAGAGACAGAGGGAGCAGTTTCTGCATCATTACATTTCAATTTAACCTTCAATAAGGCTTGAGTAAGTTTTGAAGGGATGTATAAGCTTTGTGCTAACCTTCTCCAGAGGAATCAAGTTCATTCTACTGTGATAATACTTTACTGTATATCTGTACACCTGTAACTCACTGACCAATGTAAACATCCTTCTTAGCACAATGCTCTAGACAGTGCCGATAAACATTTCATTTTTCCTTTTGATAATAATTTGATACAAGGGGTCATTGCCTTTGTGCTATTGGGTTTTTTTTAAAAGGACTCTTACCACTGTAATGAACTTTGTAATAAACTATCTTTTCCCATAACATTAACAGTTTAATTCAAAGTTCATTTTTCATGCATATGCATCCAAGCATTATTATAAAACCATTTGACAACTAACATTTTAGCTAAAATCTGCTTTAACGCCATAATTTGACTAATTCTATTGACAAGCCACAAAAATATATGCCCTAAATTCAAAATACAAAACTAATACACGTTTTTGTTTTTTCAGACTGAAGGAGACAGATTCTCTGTCTGGATCAATTTTTACTTATATTCAACTTTTTAATAGCAATTGAAAAACAGGTAATGAATCATTGGCATCACAAGTAAAAATATCAAAGAATATTGCAAAATTCATAATTCTGTCTGACTGTAAAAGAGTGCCAGCTTTTTCTTCCTCTGCTCCTTTCATTTCTCATGCATTGATACATACTCTTTCATGACATGATTAGAAAGAAATGCTAACCTGATGAAAGCACCATCAAGACATATTGCATGTGTTCTGTGAAACAAGTATTTTTCACAGCCATGACGGCACTGGCTTAAAAAAATGCTTTCGCTTTTCAAAGATACATCCTGAAAAAAGAAAAATGTCAACATCTCAGTATAATCAGATGGGACTGGAGAGAAGGTAGGCATATATCCCAGCTACTTGCCTAAGAAGCTGCAGTAGAGATCCTTATTACTATTTCAATTGCAGCTGAAATATGTTTCCACGCAGACAAATTGTCGGAGTATGCGCACGGCACTTAAGTTCTGCTTTAGCATCCTAAGTGAGGCTTATTGCTAGAGCCTCTCCATTTAGGTTATTTTCACCATGAATGGGACATGCTTTATATAATTCAACATATGGCAGCACAGACATATCAGAGAGGTTTACAGTGATGAGTCTGACAAGAAAATTATTTCTGAAACGAGCTTAAACACTTGAGTAAGGTACTCTGAGTTAAGAATTGCTATTGCTATTCTAGTGGCATAGACATCCAGTGCACACACAAAGGAAGAAAATGATTAGGAATCATTGAATCATTCTGCTGGAGCAGACCAGCAGCCGTTCTTCCTGTTAGCACAAACTCGCTTTGTTTTGCTAAGACTGTCTCTCCTGCATGCAAACAACCTACGTGCTTTGTACTATACACACATACATAAATATACATATGCACATATTGATCTATCTCAGCTATGAAAGCTATTTCAAAGTACTTTTGTGTCTTAAAAAAATAACTAGGCCTATACACTAGAAGGTAACACAAACCAGTGCTGTGATAAGAGCACACCTATAGCACTTTGCATGAATAAACTATACATTTTATACTTTAGCATCACATTTTTAATATAATTTGCTAAGGAGATGTGTGTAATCACTTTGTTCACAAACATTTTTGTGCCCATTCCATATCCCTTCTCCCCATTTCCTTGCATGGTCTGTTTTAAATGCTTGATGGAATACGAGACAGGAGGAGAGGTCTCAAAAATTAAAATATCTCAAAGCTATTTCAAGACTATTAGGTAAAAGAGACATCTTAGCAGGAAAAGTCTACAAAAAGTCCCATTTGGAAAAATACTGGGCAGACCTTACAGCAAAGCCTACACCAAAGTCAGTTAACAGGAAGACAAACCTGAAGAAAACCTGGCTCCTCCTTCCAGAGCTCACAAATCTCCTTGCAAAGCCTGGAGAAGGGGAAAGATGCAACTCATGCATTTCAGCAGCTGGACGGAGAAAGGCAAGACAGCTCATCTGGCCGACATTAAAGGAGGTTGTGCTTATGAAGTTGAGTCTGTTTCTTGATCTACACCAAACTGCAGTCTGTGAACTGAGACAACCAGGATCGGACACAGGTGCTGAGAGGACGCAAAAGTAAGAGTTATGGCCAAGATTGTGAGTGAAAGCATTGTTAAGAGATGGGTTCCACTCCAGAGAGTGTCTTTGAATAGTGTCAATTTTCTTTGAATAGAGATGGGTTGTTTTTGATGTTTTATCTATTATGGAATGCCCCTGTTGTTCTAAAGTATACGTGGCATTCCACTATCCCTATGGAAGAGAAACTTTTCTACCACCTATAGGCCTAAAAGTGTTGAGCAAAAGAAGACAACACTTAACCTCTTAAATTAGAGCCAATGAAGCATGAATTTGGCAGTAATTTATTACTATTTGGTATATTAAGGTGAAAGTTTATGATGTAAGCTAATAAGAGTATTTTAATATCTGTATTTAACATCAATAATAGGGAATAGAGAAGATAAAGCTATTTGTTCACTTCAATATCTCTGTTGGCTTGAATTTCATGATCAGAAAGTCAACAGCACAGGTCAATGAATGGACAAAAATTTCATTTTCAACATGCTGAGTTTTACTGAAAGGAAGTTGTAGAATCTGAAAAAATACTAAGATGCTTGAATTACATTCCACACTACTACTATTAAGTGATTCATACTGTATATTATAATCAAAGTAGGTGCTGAATAATTATCTCTAAAAGGTTATTAGAGAATAATGTGTTTATGTGAATACCAACATATTGAAACATGAATGTTAAAATGAAACAATGTGGTAACAGCAAAAAATTTGAAAAAACGGCTTAATTTTTGAGTTTCTAATAGCCATTTATAAAGTAATTTAGCATATTCTAAATACTCCTTGGAAATTTTTTCTCTTTATTGAATGCATATTTACTGGTAAATGGAAAGTGCTTTCTTTATGGTTGACAGAACTGTTACTTAGAGCCACATTCAGGACTTTACCACAAAATTGTAATGCTTAGCCTGTTTGATGTTTTCCATAAAATCCTCCAAAGACAAAATTCTGTCCTATGCTTATTCCACAGCATTACATAGCAGCATGGAAAATAGTCTAAGGCAATCCTATATAAGTCATCAGAATACATTACACACACATCTCAGACTTGCTGATAAATAAGTTTGCTTATATCAGAGAGTGTCTTTCTATTGCAGATACTTAGTATTTAAACTATTGTAAAACTTGGTGAGTTATACCATGAGCATTCAAAATGGTAAAAAGGGAAAATATTGCAAAAGACACAAGATGCCATTTTGCATCAGGCAGTTCAAGAAAGAGCTGTAATATACATATATATGTGTGTGTGTGTGTCTATAGGTGTGCTAGTGAAACAGTCTATTGTGGAGTAAAATAAGTGAATAGAGCAATTCTTCTGCTCCAGGCTGTATGATTCCTAAATTGGAATTAAAGGGGAAAATATGCCTTTGTTAAGAACATGCACCCTGTGAAGACCAATATCCTTGATGTTCTGAGGTGTACATATCAATCCAGTAAAGCATGTGGTGATTTTGGACATAGATGTGTTTAGAGTAAGAAATGGTTAAATAATATTTCACTGAAACACCCACAACACTCCCTGAGTATCTCTTAAGATCAGCAGGAGTGAGAAACACAATGATTGTGAATACCGGAGTATTATTTTTAATAGTACCACCTCCATGGTAAAAGTATTGCAAATTACCATAGCAGTGTATGGTATAGGAAAAATATAACTACAACCACAGCCACAATGGTATATAATTACCTGTTCACAAGATGTACACACACAAACTCTTTCAAGTGTTACCCAATGCAAGGTGCTGGGACCATCTCCTTCCACTGACCACTGTGGGGTACTGAGGCCTGACATCCTTAAACATCAATCTTAAAATGCCTAAGCCACACGAGGGTAGATGTAACAACAGACTGTGACGGGTGTGAGGAGGTCCCTAAGTGTTAGGCATCCAAATGTGTTTGACTTGGAGAATACATTTTTGTTCAGTTATCACTGTCCTCCTTCCTGCAAATGTGACCCTTTAAATGACCTCCTTTTCTTGAACGTATCTTACTGTGTCTTCTCTTTCCTTTCTTCTGCTAGTTATTCTCCCATCCTCTTCAGCCCTTTGCCCTTACCTTTCCCACACGCTGTCAAGCCTGATATTTAAAGCAAAAAGGAAGTCCTATTTAGTGCAGCTTAAGTTAGCAGAGAGTCCTTTTTCTACATTTTCTCTGCTCTTGAGACAATTAGTGTCAGAGGAGGTTGGTTGAGAGCAGGTGGCTGCTCCCACCTAAGAGATTCATGGGGACTCTGTCAAAATTTTATGTGGAAATCAATATTACATTAATATAATATTATAACATTACATTAATACAATATGATAGGAAAATCAGTAAGCGAGCAGAATCTTTTGTATAGGGCAGAATGGAAATGTTTAAAGGCAGGTTTCAAGGTTGACAAGTCTTTCTTTTAACACCAGTGGAAAACTCTAAACAGTGTGTTTTCAGAACTTCTTGTTTCACTTGGAGAAAGAAAGAAAAATCACTGGTTATCAAGGGAGTGCTGTCTGAAATTCCTAATGATGGCAAGGGCAGAAAAGTAAGAGGAGAGCAGATTCTTTACAAGAAATTGATTTTTTTTTTTTAAAGTAAAGATGCTTTCAAAAAATGCTTAGAAAGAATATGAGTCAAAGCATCCATGAGGCTGCTGTGAGCTTTCTTAAATTGTACTACAAGTGGACCAACTTTGTTCATAATATGCATCTACATAAAATCTCCATGGAAATTGAACAAGCAGTTACTTCACTGTAGTGTCAATCTATATTCACCCACTTAATACTACCAATCCCCAAAATCAGGAATATCAGACCTGTCATCTATGAAAACTTGGTTCACATATTATAAGAATTGTTACTGTAATATTTACATTTAATAACCCAAAAAAATAACCCTGGCCACCAAAAATAACCAAGAGCCACCAGTCATTATCTCTCCAAATATCCTTTTTCACTCTCTCACACCTTTTCCTTTCTATGTGTCTGTCATTTCTACAGGCTTCCCCATTGATATTTACAATGGGCTGCCTCAATTCAGATGTCTATTGTCTCACAGATCTCACCAAGAAATGGTGTTTTATCTGCTGACACATTTGTACCAATTGGGGGAAAAGCAGAAACAATTTGGCAACAACAAAGAAGTGCCAGTGCTGCCCCTGTGATGTCTTCCAGAAGTCCTTGCTCCTAAAAGCCAGAATAGAAGCAATTTTGGTTTTGTTCCTCTCAATTAAAGGATAATATAACTTCAGCAGAATCAGTGACTTATGTAAATTTGCAGAAACAAGTTTATATAGATGTCTATAGGAAACTGAGCTAAAGCTGAATATATTAACACATATTTAAAAAAGGCACAGGTGCCTCTCACCCATCCCCTAAAAAATCTGTATCAGCATGAGGAAAAAGTAAATTCTATGCTATATACCTGTCTAGTAGAAAGAAATGGACTTTGACCAATTTCACAGGAACCAACTCAGACTATGGACACCAAACAAATTCTACCAACATTGCCATTGTCTTCATCCACAGGTTAATTGTGTAAGCTTGTATACTGAGAAATAAACCCTGGAAACCAGGGAGCTCAAACTAACTCCAGTTGGTGCAGGATTTACTTGTCAGTGTAGCAATGTGATGTGTCACCTTTGCATAATTGAGCACAAACTTCTTGGTGAAACTCACATCCAAGTTCTTGAGATTCATTTGGGATTTGAGATCTCATGCATACTTCTCTAAATTAGAAATAGGCACTGACCAGAGGTTTCACACTAGATGTCTCACACCATCTGGCTCCCTTCCACCCCAGAAATTTCAGGAAAGGCAATAATGCATTTCTTTTGTTCACAGTGAGGCCACCTCCAGGTTTGAAGTAGAGTAAATGGAGCTTTCATCTCTTTGCAAGAAGGTAATTTCAAATGCTAGCAGAGCTCACAAAGTTTTCAGCACTGAGAATTCTTCAGTATCCCTACCCTCCAAGTCTTAGATGGCAAGCAAGATAAATATTCCAACTACCTGTACTACACTACATGTTTTTTTCATGTATTCAGAATTGCCCAAAAGTTCAGAAAAACAGCCAAAATAAATAAACAGCTTGAGTCAAGTAGTGGGATGAATGGCTACTAAGTACATCTCATTATGAGAAACTTGCCTCAATGCTTGTGTTTAGGCAAGCAAGTACAGAAAGAGAAAAAAAGCACTGAAAAGAGTAAAAGACCACGTGGGTGGCTATCCCAGGAAAGAAAGCCAACAAGAACACAAGTATGGAGTAGAGAGAAGAAGCAAAACATGGGAAGAGTAAAGTGCTACAAGGGCAGACATGATATTTTCCATTGCCCATGAAACCTGTGTACTGAGTAGACTTAGACAAAGTAGACTTAGGTTCACTTAATGGGAGAATGAATTATTAGATTTCACAGTGTATTTCTCATGTACCTGAATTCAATAAACGCTAATCACAAATATGAGGTTTCATTGTGATTTATCCCCAGTGGTCTTCTCTACAGAAAATAATCAACTTCATTAATAACAAGATCATTAGAGTTACCATGTAAAAGAACTTCACAAACCACATTTACACCACATTAGCAGTTGGAAGTCACACAACCTAGACCACAATTTCCAATATCACATCTCTGACATTAATGTTTATTGTAAAAACTTGGACACTGTTGGTGGCTGCACACAGTTAAGGCACAGGCGCTTCGTAAGATCGCGCAGTTAGGGCACTGGCGCTTTGAAAGACCTTTGCGCTGTACGGGTTAGGGCACTTCCCCTTAGCAACATCGGGGTCTGCAACGTAAGCAGACGGAAGTCACGTGCCTAACCTGACCCTATAAAACCCCACGCAGCATGCCAATAAATGCCATTTGCCGTCCACCATATTGGTGTGTGTGAGCAATTGGACCGAGTGGTTTGAGGTAACCACCGTGCCGTTCTTGATCCAGGTCGCCAGCCTTCAGCAAAGGCAACAGGACACCCCAGTCAAAGGTCTACACTTTGCAGGAGGCACTTAGAAGCACATCACAAGACAATGATTTCTGATGCAGAAAGCTTTTCAGCATGATGGGATTTGTTGTATTAATCTTTGAAACAGAGGTTGGATTCACTCAGAAAAGAGGAAATCAAAAAATATGACTGCAAAACTACGGTTTTGCTGTGGTAGTCAAGAAGGACAGACTCAAAGAAAGCAAAATGCTCCTTCTCTTCTGAAAGGTGAGCAGGAAACCAGATCACAAAAGCATACTGCACTCTGAAGAGTGAAAGCCTAGCTAGGTACAGAGAGGGGAATTGAATTCATGTCAAAGGTTACAGAACAAAATATTTATTTACAGCACTCAGAGAATCAACATCTTTTCATTTAGAGGCAAAGGAAGGTCTGAATATGTGATGAGTATAAAACCACTTAGAAGGTCTGAGGTATTTTACAGGATCTTTGTGTAACCTAAGAAACAAATGTATTCAACTTACACTTTAGACAGACATGAGAGGTCTCACTCTCACACAGTAAGTGCTCAAATCACAAAAAACTTGTGCTTTGGCAGCTAGCTTGAGCATTTCTTGATTCCTCCTGGAAGCATGTTATTTACATACTTGCAATCTATCACAATTCACACTACCAATGATATCTTGAGAAGACTTCTGTTTTGTCCTTTAAGTAGTACTGTCATCGAATGCAATAGGCATCATAGAGTAGGATTTTGAACACCTCTGCTGTTATATTTTGATAGAAAGCGCTTTTCTGTGGGAAAACCACAGATAACAAATCACTGAAATACTAAACTATGTTGATAGCACATCTGTTTTAACAGTATGCAGTGTCGCACAGTGTGCTGTGCCTCTGAAAGAGGCTTCCACATCTGTTAAAGGATTTTTGCACACATTCCCCTGAATTCACGTTTCATGTTACAATTTCTTTTCTGAAATTGCACCTGCACAAAAACACCCAAAATCTTAGGGACAGGTATGACTGGGACAGAGTAGAGCAAATTCAAAGAGTAAAGATACAGTTTTCTGCTTTTTCTTCTTCCCCTCAGTCGGTGAAATCAGCAGGAAATCAGGAGAAAACCGGATGATGGGAGTTTAAAAGAGGCCATTATAGACCAGAAATGACATTGCAGGAGACAGGGAAGCAGAGGAAATCCAGAAAACACAGATATCAGCCAAGAGGAAAAAAGTATTGGTCTTGTCAAAGACATGTTAAACTTGAATTCACAGAAACCTCTTGTTGATTCTGAGCTGTTGGCACTGTGTCCTTCCATAACCTTGATCATATAATTCTACCACTTTTCATCTCAACTCTAGGCACATTACATGGGGACTAACACTTTCCTAACTACCCAAAAGTAACACTGCCAGGATAATGGCAATAATGACTAGATATGTCTAGGCATTCAGAAGGACCCCATTCCCAAAGTCACAGTCATGAGCAGAATACTAAAAGCTGAGAGTGGCACTAAGAACAAAAGGAGCAGGGGAAAGAAAAAAAAATAGTACAGGTCTCATCAATCAATCAATCAATCAATCAATCAATCACTTTGCAAATATATTCCCTTAAGAAATGTAAGATTTTTTCCTGAACTATATTAAATAGCCCAATAATGTTCTACTTAAGACAATATATTTTTTATTCCTTTCATAAGACCATTTTTTAGGAAAAAAAATCCTCTGAGTGTCACCCATACTCAAATGAAACTCATAGGATTTTGGCAAAGCTCCAGTTTTTCATTAATTTAAGTTTAGAAGCCTTAATAACAAATTTAAATGTAATCCCTACTAACCATGACAAAAAAATATCAGGATTGTCTTGTCACCGTCTCATTTTACACAATCACTAAACAAACTAAGTACAGGCATATACAATGTATTCTGACTCATTGCATATCATCAACCTGAAATGTATGGAAAGGGAGGGAATGGGGAAAACTACCAGTACAGGCCTTGTCATGCTAAGGTTTAATAGGAGATTGGCCAAGACTATTCCAGATGGCTGAGTTTTATATTAACTGTTCACGGAGTGAAATGGGATGTTGCTGTGAGTGATGTTCCACATTAGTAAATGTTGGTCTTTCTCATCACATAAATCATAAGTCATAATTATCCATCTTCCTGATGCTATCAGTCCTCTCAAGATGCCTCAACCATGACAAGAAATAATGAGAGATTAATTGAACTGTTAACCTGTTCTGTAGTAATAGCCACTGGGAGAGGGAAATATGGTCCTTCGTGGAGAATCCTGTCACCACACCACATTTTGGAGAAAAAATGCTCTGAATTAGCCCTGGACTCTACAGAATATATAGAATTAGCAAGAATGACATTCTGGATAATTTTATAATAGAAGGTTTAGGATGCTGGGATTACAGCTCAAGCATGAAATGATCCACAGCTTTGAAGGCATGACAACTTTAGCAAAGTTGAAGGTACCCCTTAGGCATCTGGTAATTTTCCAGCCCATGCAGTATCTTCCAGGAATAGACATATGCTGCAGCTGGCAGGGACACAAGTAAAACAACAAGGTAAAGCTACTTGAATATATCAAATACTCAAAAAAATCACACACAGCAGTATTGGCTGAGATTGGGAATAAATTATTTCTGTTCCTTGTAAAGAAGAATACTTAAACAAAATAATGTATCACCTTGTCCATTTGAACTCATTACTAGAACAAATAAGCTTGTGTGTGCAATAGAAGCAACACAGCAAACAGTGCTGTGCAGCAGAAGCAGGTGTAGCACGTGGGTGCTTACTTTGAACTAGTCTGGTATCAGGGAATAAATGCTCCTGGTTTATTTCATTTGAAGGAATCCTAATTCATGGAATTCAGGACAGAAAGCAAATGCAGTCAGAGGAGACAATCAGGATATTCCCTCCAGAAGTGCTAATGCTAATATTGACACAAAGTTTGCTTTCAGTGAAAAAGAAGGAAGCATAATACATAGATAATCGGTGGGTTTTTGTTCCCATAAGAATGAATTAGATCCTCAAAAAGATACCCTAAAATTATAGTTCAGTACCACACACATGAAAATCCATACTCTCATGGATTCTAAGTCTGTACAGGTTGGCTTCAGTGGGACTATTATGCATTGTCATTTCAGCAAAACAATTAGAATCCATCTTCACAGTTACTTGCCCTTACCTCCATTGAGGCTTTCAGTTGAGTTACCTGAGCACAAGGTCCTGAAAGACTGGTCCTACAAAGCAATGCAAAATCACATGCTGATATACCTACATGAATTCAGCACTACGTATCATTCATGTTTCTCCGGGACTGTCTGCATTTGACTGGATAAACATGCCCTTCTCTGTCAAAAGGGCAATGCTCAGCTAAGTGGATGGTTTAAGATTTGCACCTTAAACAGTTTTGAGCACTCTAAGCCAAACAAAATGTAGGGGGAACTATGGAACAAAGACTACATCATAAATTGATTACATGAAATAATTATTGCTTTAAAGACATGAGAGTACAAGGTATAAACTTCCCATATGTAAAAAATACAATCACTTGAATTCACATATTTTCTCTGTCTCTGTTTAGCTGGAATTCAAAATTTGGTATAAAATCCTGATACAAATAGCTCCTTGCTATTTGCAGATGAGTAAATTGAGCCAGTTTCTGGGATCGTGTAAAGCTGATGGATTCAAATGAAGCAACATATTAAAAAACTTAAAGAAACTTCCTTACTAGAATATCCACTTTTCATAGAGCAGTAAGTGTAGCAAGGGAAATGACTTGGGTTTTTCTTACTTAAAAATGACTCTGAATCTATGCCTTCTTAATTGTGAAATGTATTAAGAGTTTTCAGAAATGACATTATTCTCTAATGCTCCTGTCCATTAATGGAGCACATTCATTGTGCTTATTAAGATGGGGAAGAATCATTAGACTGGTGGGAATGAGAGAAAGAAAATTGAAACATTCCCTGCTAAGAAACTAATTTAACAAAAAAAGGACGGGAAGTCAGTGGAACTGAAAAGCAGGAGATATTAGAATCAGGTCTACTCATTTGAGTCAAGTTTGATGCCATCAACAAAGATTGCTTTGAAGAAAATCTTCCTGGTCCTTCTGCACTCTGTATTTTTCCACAGAGTACTCCCTATTCTTTCTACTGTCTTCTGACAATGTGTGTGCCCCTACTATATCCTTTGTAATGTTTTCTGAAACAGGGACTGAACCCTTCAACAGTGCTGGTGTGTTTGTACTGCGCTGCCTCAGATGGCTTTAAAAGGCTAAAACTACATTGTATTCTGGATATAGAAATGAATTCCAACCATTCCGTTCACCAAGGCATACAAAAGTTTGTT
This sequence comes from Sialia sialis, assembly GCA_009812075.1. Lineage (NCBI taxonomy): Eukaryota > Metazoa > Chordata > Aves > Passeriformes > Turdidae > Sialia > Sialia sialis. The sequence continues at coordinate 35,543,595 of VRYO01001463.1, forward strand.
ATCTATCAGGGCCTGGAATGCACACCCAAAAGGTACTGATAGCAGGAACAAATGCAGCAATGTAAGGAGGGAAACACTCACCCAGATATTTTTTTTTCTTTTTCTTTTTTTTATTTTTTTTTAACTCATCCTAGTATTTTGGGAAAACCCAGGGATGGCAGATGCTGTGCTAGCAGTCATCTAGCAGATTGGGAATTAGCCTGGGATATGATAGCTGAACATGTACTTGGATTTGACCTGATTAAGATTCAAGAATTAGATCTTGCTGTTCTGCATATACGGGAAGTGTCCTAACACAGATAAAATACATCTGTGGTATGGCTTTTTTTTTTTTTTAAGTGGAAAAGATAAGACAAAAAGACTGCCCTAAGTTTTTAGTCTGGAGTGGCAGGTTTCATATAGAATACTAGATACTGATCTTTTCTCCCTAGTCCTAATTCCTAATACTGAACATCAGATCCCCACATCCCGGCTGAATTTTCCAGGTTCCAAGTATTTCTGGGGTCTTGGGTTTCTCTGCTTTTGAGGGGGGAAAAAAAAAAGCACTCGCTTTTAGAATGCAGTATATTTTTTCCCAAAATATTAAAAAGAAAGGAAAGCAGCTCCTACCAAAAGGGAAAGCCATTATCAAAAGATTCCTGGCTAGCCATGGTCTGTGGTAAAACAGTAAATACAGATGATTTCCAAAGTTTGCAGCAGTCTCAAGTCTTCTAAAGTGGTAAGGTAGTTGGTCCACTGAATTTCACTGTTTCATAATTTCGCTGCCCAAATTGTTACTACAGAAGTGAACTATAAGACTGACTGCACCTATGGGACAGCCTCCACAACAACACAAGGACACAACTACTAGAATTCTCTTTTTCACATCATTACAGACAGTGGCCCAACAGTTAGCTCAAGATCCCAATTTCCAAACTTTAGTTTGCAACTCAGGACCTTGGTGCTGCTTTATCCTATTTCTAGCATTAACCTGCAGACATATGATCTGAATCAAAACACAGCAGAACAGGGACAAGAGAATTAATCTTCCTTTCACTGGTCGGCTATTTTAAATTCAAGAATGACAGCAGCAGTAACTGAAGAGCTGGAGGTGTGGGGAATCAGCCCTGGGAGAACAGCATTAGCATTGGCTTTAGACTGCAGGCTGCTGGGAGCAGAGGATTCAGTAAGTGGGTTTGAGCAACCGGGGTGTTTGGGGAAGGGAAATCAAGCAGGTGGTGAACAGGAAAGCTGGATCAGTAAGTGGAAAAAAGCTGTCGGGGGAATCATTAGGCGCAGTTGCCTGGCCAGGTCCCATTTAGAAGCAGCAGCTGTGCCAGCCTGATGAGGGGAGGGGATCTGCTCCACGCCAGATGTGCACAGCGTGAGCACGCTGTGCTGGCTGCCAGACACGGGGAGGAATAAAGACGGGAGCCGTAGGGAGGGTGGTTTGGAGAATGAGGGAAGCAGCTGCCAGGTTACTCCAGGAGACAGATCTCTGAGCAGTTCCTTCCTAGGAGTAAGGGGTTAAATAACTGTCCAGGGGAAAACATATTTCAGGGGCTGTAGGTGCTGATTAGGCTGATTCTAGGCCTTTGTGATCGCTTCCTGCAATCAAGATGAGCTGGTATTTTCTGCTTGCACTACGGCTTAATTTTATCACTGTAGAATACCTAAGAATTATTTCTTGGACTGGGAACTGGTTTAAAACTGCAGTGAAGGATATTAGATTTGTTCTGCGAACTACCCCACAAAGTCTGATTTTTCTCTTCATCAGCTCAAGTGTAATTCATGAATTCACTCAGAATGGACATTTGACTCCTGCTGAAGCTGAGCTGCGATGAACACAGAACCAACAGACCAAAAGTCTCAGGACAGGACTATAAACATTTCTTTCAAGTTCTCTTGGTGCTTTGTGCTGCCTCTACTCTACATTCTCATTTCTTTGGCCATTTTTGCTGAAACTCTTGTAACATATGGTAGAGATTACATTTCTGACCATATGGAGAGGTCTGAGCTTTAGCAGGAATAGTAGAATCCAGCAAAATGTTGTCTCTTCTCCTTCACTGCAAAATTTCATTGTTTCATACTTGATTTTCTGCATTTTTCATTAAGTTCCTGTTTTGCCCCAGTTTCAACTGTTGCATCAGTAAAATACTCCCTGTCTGTTTGAAAGGCCTCAATTATTTTTAAATTGTAGTTTTTTATATCTAAATCTTTCAAACAGAATTCAGACACCCCATTTCCCTGTTGCTGTTCCTGGCATAAAAAAGTACAAGCGTCTGAACTAGGCTAGGCTAAACCAGCATTTTCTTTTCCTACTTACATTACACTTCATCAAAGGGAGCATATCTGCTTTATGGAGCTTCTCTGTGCCTGTTCAAAAGTCACAATATAAATAAATATCTATTTTTATTTCTCCCAAGAGATCTAAGTTGCAATAATATACAAAGAAAGTAGGAGCATGTTTTATGCAACAGAAAATTGTATCAACAGCATTGTACAATGAGAAGGATGAGACAAATAATTGTAGTGATTATACTATTAGAGCAGTTTAATCTGTCTATTGTCTAAGGCACCTATGCCAGGAGACTTCCAGTCTTTTAAATATATTCAATGTTTATGCAATTTTTAAATGTCCAAAGGGATAAAAACAAGCACATGCTAATACTTCCTAGTTATTATTCATGGATTGAGTTATATTGTAACTGATCAGAGATCAGCACACATTTTGAATCTGGATAGAAGTTGCATAGAAAATCATTTTAAAGCAAAATATGCACATGCAAATATGTTCTGCTAAACTGGGTGCTTTGAAAAAATTTCTTTTTAGTCCAGTAAAAATTTAAAAATAATATAAAAACATTATTAAGATTACTTTTTTAATGTTTTAAAACCATGGGGGAAAAAAGCATCGCAGTAAGTTTTCTTAGGGTATTTTTATACAGCTTTAAAGAAAAACATTATATTGTTAAAATACTATGGACTGTTTTATTTATGCAGACTAACTGTAGTGATCCACACATCAAATTAAAAAAAAAAAAGAAAAAATGTGATTCCCTGTTATATTATTGTGATTATTAATATTCTTGTTCTTGTAGCCAAGACCTCAGAAAAGTTCTACAATCACCTTGTGCTCCAAACTCAGAACTACAGTACAGCTTCAATTTTGTCTTTGATTTCAATAAAATTGGTTCTCAAGCTTATAGTCTGAATTCATAGCATGAAATAGAGAAGACCAGGCTGTGGTCCTAGCTCATGACACCTGAGTAAATAGTCCTTTGTGAGTTTTCAGTCTGAATTAACAACAGCATTCACAAACTTCTCACTTTCACTAAGATGAAACTGGTGAGAAATGGTGCAGGTGGGTCATGGGCCATTAGTCAAAAAAGAAGTCTGCTTTTCTAGCTAGTAAGTCACTCTTTCACTGCTTACTCCACCCTGTTAAAACCCCCACAGAAAAGCTCTTTTCTGCCGGACACCAACCCTCTCTGACTGATTTACTGCCTTCACTTCTCCCTCCTAGTCCATATATAATTTGAAATAGGCAATGAAACACTATAAAATGCTTGGTTGAAGCTGATGGGTGTAGAATAGAGCCCGTCATCAAAACCACAGGACAGAATTCCAAGTTGCAACATTAAGACAGCTTAACAGCAGCATCATTATTGAGCTCACCATTGAAAGATGCTTTTGGACTTCCCAGTATTAGACAATATTTAAGCAGCGTAACTTGCTTTTCACTGAAGTCAGTATTTATATTAGTGATAACAGTTATCGTATGCTTTTACAGAACTTAGCTTCTATTTAAAAACTACTGTGGGGTGCAAATATATCTATTTAACTAAAAACATATGATAGAAGGATGTCCAACATATTTGGTCAATCTAGGTCTGATATAGACAACATTTAGTCAGATGCTTAATCACATGTAAAGAGTACAAATGGACTCAAATTTTCTTCTTTGCTTTTATTTACATACAAGACTTGATCACACAGACTGCAACTCACAAGGAATTCTGTTCACCAAGATATACACTGAGGTCAGCACAATGCACTAAACAAGTATTCAAGCTTAAAACTTTGCTTCAGCTCTCACACGCAGCACAGAAAGGGAGAATTGCTGCTTGAACTGGGGAACTGAGACAAGTCACTCAACCAGTAACAGTAAAATGAAAGAGGAAAGTAGTGCAAACCTTTCTCTGCCTTTATTTATCAAGATGAAATGGAAATAGCCTTGTTTCAGAGAAATTTGCATAAAGTATCTTTACCATTTCATTCAAAATCTAAGAAAGCTTAACATAAAAGCTTATACACTTTGCAGGATTCCCTCCCACTAGAAAGAGGTAAAGATGATACTATATTGTAATTCTCTTATATCATTCTGCCAATTATAATTTCAAAATAATGTTCTATTTTGTTTTCAAATTGTAAATAACACTCCTCTAATTAATTTCTCCTCCAAAATAGCAGATTTTTATCTATTTGACCACCATCACACAGACAGAAACAGCTAACTGAGCAGTCTGTGTGAAACAGGGAAAGCAGAAACACTGCCTGTACAAGCTACTTCATCCAACACTTGACTTAACACACACTCTCAAAGAAGCTCAATTTCCTATTTTACACATTGTTTATATCTTGTTTTCTGCAAATAATTGGAGACTTCAGTGGAATTAACCCCATGACACACTTAAGTCTGACTTGCCAGTCTGATTTAGCTTTTCTTCTGCATTCTACTATGAGCCCTTTCCAGAAGGAGTCAATCAGAGAAGTACCTGAAGCACAAGACTCAGAAATATCGGCATCACATAAAATTCACTTAGCTTTTATCATTCATCAGACTACAATATGCATTCCAAACTAATCTTCTGAAAGTTTCTCCTTATTATCCACCCTTTACAAGAAAGAATATTTCCCTTGGTTCCAGCTCTCTCTGCCATAAAAGACAGTTCAGACACCTTCTGAACACATGTTGTGTCACACCTCAGTTAAATAGAGCGAGATGGTAAAGATATAATTTATCTCCTTAACCTCAAAACCCTTTGCATTGACCCAATAGGAACTGCAGTGAAAGAGATTTTATTTTTTAAGCTGCCCAAGCCTCTGATAAACGTCTGGGGGTTTTGTGGCGTTTTCTTTCAGAAGTTTCCTAAATATCCATAAGAGCCTGGTTTGGAAAATTCATCAGGAAATAAAAAGATTAATTTAATTTTCCTTTTTCTTCTCATTCTCACCCTTTGCCTAAGAGCTGTCTTGGTAGTTCTCCTCATTTGAACAGTAATTTAGTACATATGTTTATTCCCTCTTGTATACTTAAAGCATTTTATAGTTCCTAATTTCCTAGTTATAAGATTATACCCTCTGATTTCCATGGCTCCCTGCCAAATATAACAGTTCATTCTGTATTATTGAAAACATATGCAGAAGCCTCAGCAAGCCTGATTTCCCATCCGCCTTTCATTTCTTTCACAAACGTTCTTTCTGAACAGACCGATGCCTTTACAGACTTTTTACACTCATTTCTTTTCTTCAGGGACTCACTGCAGTCACACCATCCCTTGCAATATTAACTGCTTCAGAAACTGCTCACCAGACATTTAGTAAAGGTGGCAAGTTCTGAGCAGAAGTAAATTGTGCAGATGGTGTTCCACGAGTTTTGTGGGCTCCCCTAAAGGAGGAGGCTTTGGACTCCAAGCTCTCCCAGCCTGTGAAAGGCACTACATCTGAGAATCTGCAGATGGGGCAGACTGATGAAGCAGTTGCACCAAGCAAAAGCAGCTGCTATGGTTATTTCCCAGCACTGCTCCACTTATGCCCAGCAGAAAAACTGTTTGCTTTGGGTTTTGTCTTGCGCATCACCCTCCCTAACAAATTTCCTTATCTATTAATGTAGTGATAACACATCATATAACTCATGTCTATCAGAAAAATTTTAAAGATTTCATGCAGCTCACAAAAATCCTTTCTGAATTTGTTCCCACTAAAATCCTATAGGAAACACTACAATTTTGACTCAAAGGACAGTTGAACTTGTCCTCTGTGCTTAGTGTTTTTAGCCTTTCCAAAAGCCTCTGCCTCCATCTGCATAAACATTTCCAAGTCTGCCTTTTTATTCTGCCCTCAGAGATCTGTAATAGCTCCCTGTGATTGCTCTTATGCCTTTCCTGCGCTTCACTTCAATCAAAGCTGTCTCTGGTAGCCAAATCACATGTCATTTCACCCTTCCATCAGAGTGTTCTCCTTTGTCTCCCACGGTGGTGCTGCATTCCATTTTAAAGTGTCTGCGACCCCGTTAGACTGCACAGGGGAAAAGAAAGGCATATAATGTGTAATCTTGGAGAAAGGGATAAAAAAAAAAAAAAAGATGACTGAGGAAAGAATGAAGTTTACTTTATCTAGTGAGGCAAAGCCCCCACCATCTGCAGAGAAAGCCTGCCCATGGAAGGAGTCTTGTGTCCCCTCAGGGCAATCATCCATCATCCCATCCCACTCTGCAGGTCACCAAAAAGACACAGCCATGCTTCTGAAATGTGACTCACACTAGAAGTAACACTAGGAAGAAGAACAGAGGTAAAACTGTCCTGGGCCATGTAATTCAAATAAAAGCACCTGCTGGTTATCTTTTCCTTAAGCCAGGCATATTAATGGGACATTGACCATGATGCCACTCCCTTCAGCAGCTACAAGAGGGGTCTCAAGAAACACCCGCATTTTCACTGACCACAGAGTGATTTGTCCATGTTTCCTTTCACAGTTCCTTGCCATGCTCCATTAGTACAGTAATTTCATGATTATAAGCCTCACCTGAATATAAGCCGCACTTCCATGTAGCTGGGAAGACCACGGGATTTGTCCATAGATAAGCCGCACCTGAATATAAGCCGCACCACTGGGGTAGGCTGGATTCTTCAATGAAAAAGGTGTGGCTTATATTCGTGAAACTACTGTATCTTAAACCTAGCTGGCTAAAAACTCCACCGAATATATTTCATTTAATTAAGTAATACCCTGTTAAAACTCCAGGTAATTGACAATTATTTTTTACAGAACTAACAATGTGAACTGGTTTGAGCTCCTCACTGTCACACACAGCTGCCTGCTAAAGAACCACACTCACACCTGTCCTGCACATCCATCTGGAGTGGCCATGGAGCCCCAACCTGAACACTCCAAACATGCCTCCTGGAAAGAAATTCATGCTTTTCCTAATACAAAACATTCTTCCTATGCCATGAGAAATCTAAAAAAGTCTAAACAGCTCATGTTGAACAGCTAATGAGGTAACAGGGAATAAACATCACTTGTGTCCATGTATCAATTTATGGGGGTTTTATTATAACTGACTTTCATCGCTAATGTGATCAGGATGAGCTGAGTTTTGAGATGTACCCCAGAAGGTCTCAACTGCCCAGTCCAGCTTTAGCAACAAGTATCCTCAAAAACTACAACAAATATTTTAATTATGTTTTGAAGCAGAGACTGTGAATCAAAAACATGCTTGCTATATTTTATACAGTAATTTTGTAGAGAAAAGAGTTATAATTTGAGGAGAGACTAAAATTAGAATGTTAGGAAAGACAAGAATTTGTTAGATGAAAAACTTAATCTGTAAATACTGCGAAGTTATTTGAAATGGCTACTGTTTGTGAAAATTAATTCTTCACACTGTGTTGCCTTTCCTGATCAAATTATGTACCACTTTTTCTCAAAGAAGGCTGAATTACAGTGAGCATGGAAGCAATGAGGGGAAGTCATCCAAAGATAATTCTTAGACAAGGTAACCAAAATTACAAGAATGCCCACAGACTCTGAGTCTTTATTTCTGGATTGATTTTAATTTTACCAAAAGACTACACTGACTGTTCTAAATAATAACAATAAAAGAGGTTTACAGTTTCATTGGAAAATCTATTGGTCTGTCAAGCTAATTATCTGACACCACTGTTGCAGTACATTAAATTCTGCAGTAACAAGGCACTTGGCATCCTCATTAGTAGCTACGTGACTCCTTGGGAGGCTGAACATTTGCTAAACAGCAAGCTATGAGGCAACAGCACTTCTGAAATTCCTGCTTCCCAGGATCCACTTCCCTCTCAGTGTACATACACTATGCTTCTCCCTGTGCACACCATGCATCCTACATGGGGAAGGAAAAATGAGCTAACAAGCAGGTGGAGTAAACTACCGTTCCAAACAGAGGTGCCCTGGGGTTTCCTGTAGAGAAGAAAAATCACATTAAACTACCTCACATCTAGACCAGTGTAATCCTCTTCTTTGACTCAGTTAACTTTGCATGTGTGCTGGTTTACAGTTAGACATGACACTGTTTAAAGCCCTGTCATCCCCTGTGCAACATGCAGGACAAAATCACTCAGGGGGATTCACTGAAAGCTTCTTGGGTCTCCCCTCCGCACTCACAAGTCCAAGGAAAAAGAAAATTATGTAGGAAAAAGCACTGTCTAATATCTTGGTATTTCTCCAGTCAGGAGGGAAATTGTCTTCTGATAACTTGGGTTGGCTTTAGTGGTGCTTTGTGAAGTGAAACAGTACTAAAGCTACCTTAAGTGTACTGTGACACAGAGCTGGGAGCTTGGGGCTTCACCCATCTTGAGGTACCAGCTGCTGTAATATTCTGATATCTCAAAAAAACTCATTTACAATATAAGAGAGTGTTAAGAATCAATTTAATGTCATAGGTTGGACAAGAGGAGCTCTTAAAAAATTTATTTGGCAGTTTGTTTCCATAAAACTCCATTTTATATTTTCACTGTTTTCACTATGTTTTACAACCTTGCTGAGCTCAGATACAGGCAGAGATGATGAGCACATAGCTTGCATATAAAATGAATGAGCTTTCCTAATTCTTGCTGATAAAATAAAAACTTTCACCTAAATTGGGTTGAAATACTCATCTATTCTCCTGCATTTATGTGGCTTTATTAAAGTGCCTCTTTGTACTTCAGTGAACAATTACAAATCATTTTACCCATTTCTTCAGACACTCAGCCATGCCAAGAGCTAATTAACTAGTGTGACAATTGCAAGAAGAAGCAACATAATTCAGTTTTTTAAATGGCTGGAAGGTATTTAATTTGAATAAAAGAGCAATTAAATAGCAGGAGTAATAAATGGCATTGACAGGTAGGATGCACATATCAGAAAGGTCGCTAACAAAGTACTTGCAGATACTTTCAGAAACTCCTCTTTGGAGTTGTGAAATTAGGATTAATTGGTTGGAGCTGTTTTATAGACTATTTCACACATTTAATACCTTACAATCTATCGAGGTAATCAGCCATGTGTAAAGAACAAGTTTTGAATCGATTCCCTGATTAAGTATAATACAAAGTTCTTTGTATGCAAAATGTAGAATGTTAATGCAAGATTCATTTGGCACAGTGGAATACAAGTACTAAAGACCTTTTCAGTATAGAAAATCCCAGAATTTATCAGAATTTGAGTGTTCTTTGGCACAGCTTAGAAGTAACTCCTGCTTTTGCTGTGGAAATTTGGTAATATTAGTCACCTGTCATGTAAAATTTTATTTTGTATAAATCAGTAATATTCTACATCCACCTTTTTTTGCTTATTTAGTTTAAATAAGCTTTCACTGTGTCTTTTAAATACCAAAATTTACTAGTAGGAAAATATTCTCTCTTTCTTAGTACAATAAAAAAATACAGTAATTATGAAGTTCCACAAGAAGCTTGCAAAGCAGAATACAGGTAATGAGCTACAAATGACATTGCTCAGAAGCACTGGCCCTGTGGGAACTGGATTTTGCTTGACATTCCACCTCAGCTGCCACTGTCACATTATGGACTCCAATTACAGTAATGTCACAATTCTAAGCCGCACCTGACTACAGGCCACACATCGGGTAGCCAGGTAGACCACAGGATATGTCCATATATAAGCCACACCTCAATATAAGCCACTTTTTTTTTTTTTTTTAAAGTGAGGAACCATGTGCAACAAAGTAACAAATTAGTAACAGAATGACATCAGTGCGGGCTTGGTGTCAGGTGCTCAAGTTGCAACAGTTTTCATAGACCAGTGAAGCCTTTAAACGCAGCCCCAGGCACCCTCCCTTGCCGGCTCTCACTTCTGGGTTGGCATTTCACTGGGATTTGTCCATAGATAAGCCGCACTTGAATATAAGCCGCACTACTGGGGTAGGCTGGATTCTTCAATGAAAAAGGTGCAGCTTATAATTGTGAAATTACTGTACTCTTTATCCCGGGCAGTCCACAATTCCTGCCCCAGTCTGTGAGCTCCCATTATTGTCCTTGCCTCAAACCAAGTATCTTGTAGAAGCAAAAACAGTTGAATAAACTACCTGATGGATTTGAATAATTCCCTACCAAAGAAGAGTCAAATAAGCTTAGGCAAAGAGGATCAGTCAGATCTGGGAACGACCACCTCCACCAACATGTGCTATGAAACCCCAGACCCTCCCTAGACATCAAACAGTCCTAAAGATATTTAGTAAACTCTGCAAAATCTGATGACCTCTGGGCCTCTTATCCTCACAAAACTGTGAAAGACAAATGAAAACAGTTACAGTGTAAAGAATGCTAACAAATCTTTGTCCGTGTTATTTCATCACTCAATATTTGGTAGAGTGATCCACTGAAGACTCACAGACTAGAAAGCAAAGACCAGTTTTTGCCTGAAGAAGCTTAGGAAATAGGTAGTGGGGATGTTAGACCTGTAGGACAAGCCTAACTCCAGCCTAAAGGAACTGATATCTTCTATGGTTCAATGGAACAAGACTTACACATTTTTAAACACATTGTTTGTTTTTTTTCTCCTAGCTGCTCACTTAAAAATGGTTAGAGGTTAAGAAAGGCAAGTGCAAACTCATCTCTGTATTAAATTAGATGAGAAGTATTCTTATGTACTAACTCTTGCTGGGAACAGATGGGCTTGGTAACAGTTACTCTAGCTGGGCAAACACTTTGCACTCAAATAATGTATCAAACATTATTTAAATTCTGTGTTGGGAATGTAAGCACAATATGTTAAACCAGTAGCAAAACAACAATCTTTAAATTTCATTGTGATACAAAAATCAGATAAATTAATATTAGAGTCAGTTGAATTTTTGCTCAACTGTCCTTGATCACAACTCCTTGCCAGAAGATCAACACACAAAGTAGTTCCTGATCTTCAGGGGAGATACCAAAATCTCCTGTTGTCTAGTCTGGCTGGTATGTGTCTCCAGGAAAAAAGAGCATCAGCGTTGAATCAGTTAGCTTCTCAAGAGGATAAGTGATTTGGTAAGAATAAACTTGGAAACATTTTGTGTGTTGGACTAGGCATCATGTGACCAACAGAAACATAATTACCTATCTGGGGTGTGGGTGGTGTTGAAAAATACTTTCCTGGTTTGTTTGGATTATTACAGAACAAACTTATTAATAAATTCACCATAAACTATTACATAATAATTGTATACTCTCCTCACATTCTGATAGCATGTTCTTTACAGCTTTTTACTTCTTAGCCATCCTTTGATCTCTAAGCTGATTGTGTTACAAGCAAAAAAAAAAAAAAATGCTGCTTATTTCATGCTTGACCAAAATACACAACTTGAGATATTCATGAATCACAGTTAACCCACTCCAACTTAAGACCTTCTTAAGAACAGTTCAACGTCCTCATTAAAATTGAAGCAATCATGTTTCTTCAGAATAAAATGTAGACTCTGCTAGGAAGTCAAGACATTAAAAGCAATGAAGATTTTTAAACATTTTTTTAAAAGTAAGCACTTCAGTAATATTTTTTTTTAAAGTTGTCTTTCTTATAATGTGTACTGCACTTAAGACAGATTTTCTTGCTTTAATTTCAAACCTTGAGTTCCATTTGCTGTTTTGCATTCCCCATTCTGAAACAAGAGGCTGGAAATGACAATTAATAATGGCACACAGGAGTCATTTACAGCATTGCCTTTCTTTTGCTTCTTAGATGTTCATTTTCTTCTGTAGAAATATTATAAATATTTTGAGTCATTCTAACACATCTCTTTTTTTGCCATTTCCTCATTCAAACTACTGGAGTTTATCATTAGTTTCTCCTTGGTTTTTAAAGACTGTCAAAAAAGTATGAAAGAAAGATGTGTGTATCATGAGGAAATTCCCTCTGAATGAAAATATATGGATATATTCAACCCTGGTGGCAGTCTCCTAATACATACTGAATTTTATCATGAGTGAACTTATTCAACTTTGAGTGAAACAGACTGAAAGAAGAAAAATCTTTTAGGCCCAGGAGATGTCTTTCTTATTTATTCTTTTCATTTAGGCTGGAGTGGGATAAGATTACTAATCTATGAGGGACTGAAAATGTGCAGTTAGAGGAGATTGAAAAAAATTCTCTTGTAAAATTACTCTTTTACTATATCAGCCATAAATTTTGCTTCTGTAGGAACCAAATTTGCAGGAGACCCTCTCAAGCAATTTGAAAATAGAACTAGCAAGAAAGAAAACCAAAGCAAACCATACAACATTTAAATTTCAAGTGCTAAAATCGTGATGAAAACACTGTTGAGATAAGAAAAGGCGCACAACCTTTCCATATTTTCGTATTATGTGACCTTGCTTAATCCCACAAACACTGCACGGCAGCATGGAAAACCTCCCATAATTTCCCTAATGAGGTGATGTGCACTTCATAGAATAGACAGTTGTTGACCTGTTGTAGTAATTTTTTGGTTTCCAATTGCACAGCCAGAAAAATATGATGTCCTTGTGAGAGTACGTAAATATCAGTCAAATGCACCTCTTATTGCTTCACTGTAGTGAAGCTATTCTAACAGAATTACATCATAAATTGATTTTGTCCAATGTATAATTTATCCAGTATATTTTTTACAAAAGAAAACCAGAATAACAATTAGCTGTTTTGAAGAGGAACAACAAAGAATATTGCAAAGGGCATTCCATTATTTATTTTTTTAACTTTGGATGCTCGCCAAATTCCAGAACTCTCTAAAATGTTTGCATTTTGAGGAGACACTAATGGAGAAGTCTAATGTGTTTAATGTGACCCTACAAAGACTATACAAAGACCTGTTACTCTGAATTCAGTAGGCAATGCTTTGCTGATGGCTTCAGCACTGTTAATTAAGTGTTCAGCTCAAGAGCTGCCCCTTGAAGTTCCCACCTCATTTTCCTTCTCTGCCAGCAAGTAATGAAGCAACCAAAGAAGATGGAGCCAAACTCTTCTCAGTGGTGTCTAGTGGGAGGACAATATGCAGTGGGAACAAATTAAAAAATAAGAAATTTTATCTGAACCTTGAACCCTTTATCTGAACACTTTCATAGTATGAGGGTGGTCAAACAATAGAATTGGATGGCTGGAGGAGTTGTGGAGTTCCCATCTTTGAAGCTATTAAAAAACTGGATCAACAGTGTCCCAAGAAATCTGCTCTAGTTGATCCTGCTTTGAGCACAGGATGGATGGGGTGGTGGATTAAATGATTTGCAGACATCCCCTCTAACCTTAATTGTATGATTCTGTGGTTTATATGTAGTTTAGCATTTTTTCTGAACTTCTTGTTTATATTCATAACCAACAAGCAATTCCACATTCTGAATATCCTTTACCTTTTTCTCTCATCCACATCATTCTTAGAGTTGCCATACCTGTCCCTAAGAAATATTTTTCTTCATTACACTAGCTTTCCATTTGACTCTTGTCTGCTGCTTATCCTTCTCTTCATCAACTTCCAGTAATATTCCATCCTCATTTCATGACTTCTACCTACATACTGATAATTACATTCCAGCTCCAGAGAAATTCTTAGTTCTTTAATATATGCCTGATCAATGTTAAATTAATAGGCCAACACTTGGGAGAAAAGTTTTCATCTGCATTTCTCTCTCCGCTATTATGTATTTGTCTACCACCCTTGCTACAAACTTTTTCATGAAAAATTCCACAAAAATGGAGCAGGCATCCTTCATCAGCAAAGCACTGGACAACAATAAATTACAATACCCAGAAAGCATCAACCATCACAAACAGACTTGTTATTACAAGTGGACAGTTAACTCATTTCTCACTCTGACTACTTATCACACAACCACTGGGAAGAGTTCTTGTAGAATTTCCAAGATGCAGATCTAGCCTACAACCATGAGAGACACCTTCATCAGGTTTCAAAGCCTTTTCAAACTTCTTTGTAGCACCCTCATCTCTCATCATCCTTCCCTGCAATTATACTTTCTTACTAGGGGAACAGTAGAACTACTTATGGAATCAAGAACTCTTCTACATGATTGGACTACAAGACTCACTGGGCACTTAGTGAAATAAAAAAGTATTAATAAGAAAAGAAGAAAAGCCACACACATACCTGAAAGATACTTAGAAAACTATTTTTTCTCTTGCTATTAAGTAATGTGAAGAAGGGCACATTTGACCTATTGTATCAAATGTTTCTTTTCAGAATGCAATTAAGAAAGTGGGAAATTGCAAAGATACATGTTCTAGCATGCGCACACAAGATATTCCCCATCATTTTCTTTCGCATTATCAAGCAACTTTTGTAAGTACTAAAAATTTAACATCGCTAACAGTATGCCCAGATTCCCTTTAAACAAGTTGAAATAAGTCCTAATAACAAGATTAAAAATTTGATAAAGTTCTCTCATAAACACTTGCCTTTCTTCCATGTTGCCCTTCAAGCTGTCAATTGATGACTGATATAATTCTCTCAAGAAATCCAGTTCACTAAGAACTGGACTGAGGAAAAGTGATTCACAGAGTAAATTCGAATCTGCATCAAATTTTAAGCAACATTTGGACAAGACCAAAGTGCACAAAAGGAAAACCAATCACTAATATGTCAGCAGTTGTCTCAGATCAGGGTGCTGTGTGAAATGCACTTTTGTGCACTTGGACAAGGTGAATCTGGCTGGTCAAAACTTGTACAAAGTTACCAGAAACCAGAGAACAGCAATATAACTGCATCTCTGTACATTGGCACACCTTACAAACACTATGTCCAACAGCTCTTTGATATTAGTACCCCCATATTTCTGTTTAGCCTTTTTCCTGCCTGAAATCCAAATTCAGTGAATGATATACAGAAATTATACCAATGAAGAGAAAAAAAAAAAAAAAAGAGAGAAAAAAAAGAAAACTTGACTTTATATTGTCAACTTTTCATGGACAGGAAAAGAAAGTTTAATTAAAACAATCAAATTCAAGTGCACAGACACATCTAGACACCATTACTGAAGCTTTTTTACAACTGTTCTTGCCATAAATGGAGTTAAATAGATGTGGTTTATTTCTAAACTTCTCATAGAGATATAAACCAAACAAAAGGGACAGAAAATCACTATATGATCAATAGTGAAAATACTGTAGTTGCTCAGGTGGTTTCTGGGCATTTGTCTAATGCACAGAAATAACAAGACACTAGCACATGCTATGAACTACCACTCTATCACAGGGCAATTTTTTATTCTATTAATGAAACAAATAATTTTGAAGTAGAAGTAGAAGGTAATCTGCTAGGTTTTAAATGTTTCTTTGCCTTATGTAAACTGTGACTCCTTGGTGAAAAGAATTGGGGATGAATTCTTCCTGCAACCATTGCATGAAACACAGCTACAGTGAGAAGCAAAGATTTTTTAGTGAGAAGGAAAAGGCAGTTTTAATGAAAAAGAACACACCTGTGTGGGTTTTTTACTTAGCTGGATGAGAGGAGTCCTGCAGTCCATGTTTACATATATATAGCTTTAGCCAAAACCAGATCTGTTAACTATAGATCTGTATAAGATAATAACCACATTGTCCCAAATATTGAAGGATGCAGAGTATTCCAATGAATGGTAAATTTTATTTAGATATTTTTCAGGAGAAATAACTCTAAGTCATGGTGTGCTGGCAAACAAGACTTTCTAGCAAGCTGTTAGTGTAAAAACACTGTGATTCTGTCCTAATGACTCACTCCACCATCATTTTGTGTTGAGCTAAGATCCTTTTCTCAAATAATATCTTATTCATTTCAACAGGATAAGATATTCCTCCAAACAGGGCTTCTTGTCACTAACATACAACTCAAAGAGACAAATAGGGAATAATCTATTCCAAAGTAATTATCACATAGGGGGCTATTGATTATATGATGCTGAAATATTGGCATATTGTACTTCATACTCAGGTAAGTCTAAAGCCAATGGCTGTTAAATTACATGATCAAAAAAACGTCTGTTCATGTCTGAAACCAGGCCAAGAAATGTTATAAAGTTAATAAACTGTCATGCTCCTTCTTCTATGCCATTTGAAAGAAGCTCAAAAAAATTTCTTTGCAAGAAAATGTGCAATTAAATAGGACAGAAAAATTACAGCAAAAAAAGCTTAATCAGAGAAGCAGCTAAACAACCTTTTCTTCTGTTTAAATATTCAGACATTTCTGTGTCAGAGATTAATATCCAGTTCATACTCTCTTTCAAAAATAAAAAAAAAACAAAAAAAACCCCCAAAAACCAAAACCCCAATGCAGTAGAAAACAGCAGCTTTTTCTTCTATTTCTGCTTGAATTGCCCTATTCAGTAGAGTGAATGAGTAATTTAAATAGAAGTTCTCAAGTACACACAATATGCTTTGATTTGCACCTTCAGTAACGTCACTGAAGCCAATTAACTCAACCAAGGTTTTGGCTTTTACCTGCAATGTACAAAAAGATATGAGATTCAAGTGATTATAAAATGAAAAAGCGGTATCTACCCAGAAAAGAAGCTGGCTAAAAATGCAGAACTGCTTTTTCACAAAACACTTATGTTTGTTTAGAATTTCTTTTTAATCCAACTTGAACCTTTTCTTCCTTTCAAATAATTTTCCAGTGAACTAGAAGTTCTCAGAATAGCCTTTTAAAGCAACAGAAGGAAGGACTTTGTTTTGTTTACCGTCTGCCTTTTTTTCAGTTCTCACATATGATCAGTTCTTATCTCCTCAGGCAGTGATAAAATCAGTAGACAGAAGCCTCTCTAACAGTAGAATGGTCAAGATGCTAAAAAAAGTCACCCATCACATAGGACTAAATATGA
Organism: Sialia sialis; assembly: GCA_009812075.1. Classification (NCBI taxonomy): domain Eukaryota; kingdom Metazoa; phylum Chordata; class Aves; order Passeriformes; family Turdidae; genus Sialia; species Sialia sialis. The sequence continues at coordinate 35,560,643 of VRYO01001463.1, forward strand.
ATTTTAACAAGATATAAAATATTTTTTATCTTAATTTAATTTCTAATCAAATTCTGTTGTTGGTAGTGGTACAACTCATACAGTCCAACTTCAATTTCAGCAGGCCAGCAACCCACAACTTCCACTTTCTGTGGAAGTTTCCAACATGCCTAGTCATGACCTATGCTGATGGAGAAGAAAACATCTATTTACACCTTGAAGATTGACAAAGAAAGTTATTTTGTGGGACTGAAAGGAGGCAGGGTCCCTGGCAGCACGGAGGAGAAATGCTCCAGCTGAGGCACTGAGAAAAGCTCTGAGAACCACTTTAGTGCCATCAACTCTCAGCAGTAATGGCCTGGATGTGCCAGCAGGAGCATGCAGGTCCATCAGCCCTCTGCTGACATCCACATGGGTGGTAAGGGTGTTAAGAACCTCTGCTGGCACCTGCCATTGCACCTTCACAACATGACTGGAACAATATGGATTTGCACCAGCTGACAGTCCAGCCTAGCAGCTGAGCCTTCCATGAAATGGGTAGAAAGGACCTCGCTCCTATGCTGAGATAGCCCCAACATCATCTCACTTGTGTCAGACCTCCATGTGTGCAATCTTGCTGCTACAGCTGAGCTAAGAGCTTCCCTAAATCAATTTCTGGAAAGAAACATTGCTGGAACTTCCACTGTGGGCTCACAGGAGATTCAGTCAAGTCAAATATTTGACCTTTTACATTAAAAAGGGTAATTGAAAAAACAGCAGCAACAAAAACCTGAATGTGCACATCCCTACAGTAGCTTCAACATACTACTTCATTAGAAATGCAGAATGTTACCTAGGAAATCTCAGGCCAACTGGCACCATGGTTATTAAGGAAAAAAATCCCAATGGCTGCAAAGAGCCTTCTTATTAACAATACTTTATATTACAAAATCCCATCCTTCAAGCAGAGTGTTATTAGTAACTGCACAGGACACATATTTTGATTCCTTTATTGAACCCTTTGGTCTTCTGCTTTATTATTAGGGGATTTCTCCACATTGGTGGGTCTTACTAAAATCCTGTTTAATTCTTCTTAATTTTTCCTTATTAAGCCCTTACACATTTTAAGCCACTACTTTTTTCTGTTTTCTGAACTCTAGACAACTTAGTCCAAAGAGCCAGTACAGGAAGAGACTGCAGATAAGCTACAAAAATTCTAAATATGCTTTAACTGGAAACTTACTGTGGGGGGGAACTTAAAAGACTTTTTTTATTCAAATATCCTCCACTTCTTCCTTTGGGACAGTAATACTCTTCTGATTCTGCAGCTTCTATACATGCCCTCCCACACATTTCTGCTAGTCAAAGCTTTCAGGCTAAGCTGATGACAGGTGGCAGTCCTATCATGAGTGGACCACATGCTGTGGACATTAATGAATTTCCATCAGGCCCAAATGGAAGTCTTATAACCTTAGGTTGACTTACTCTCCTCTTCAGTTAAATAAAAATATTTCACCTCATACAAACAGCTCAGCAAGATACAGAAACAGCAAGAGCCAAATGAGTGGAGGGATTTAGAGCTTTTCCAAGATGTACTTCCAGATCAACCATTGTCAGTCACTCATTACAGAATGTAGTAAATCTCTTACTCTGTTTTTTTGGAATTCAACATGCATTATCCAAAAGCAGGTGAGAATGGGAGACTGGGATGGTAGGGAATATTCCAAAGTTTATTTTTACTTCTGTGAGGGACTTCAATGAACTATGACAAAACAGCTCTTCTGAGCATAGCTAAACTCAGTGTAATGTCGCACTTATGGAACAGAGCAGTCTGGAGCTTGCAGTGCCTTACAGGCTTTAGATATTTCATGCCTTCGTAATCTGTTAATGTTTCCAGTCGAAAATGTAAAGAAATCAGAAAACAGCAAGTTGCCTAAAGCAGCAGATCATGAGGACAGAAATATCCATAGGAAATAGAAGAAAGTTTTAATTGTGGATTAAAACAACAGAGCTCTGGCTTTCCTTCATCCAGTTGGACTTCTGAAAAAGTTCAAAAACCCATTAATTCAAACCTTAGAAGAAAAGAAACATAATTTCTGCTCATGATAATCTTCTTTATAACATGTCTGAGAAAAGAACAAAGTCTATATAACACTGTTTGGCTCTAAATGGCCTGCAGTAAGTACTGGATATATAGTCTCTCTCATGGTACTCATAATTCACATTTATTGATGACCTCTGGTCTCACAGTAACCATAATAAAGATTAGGATGCTGAAATCCAGACATAAAAAACATCTGGACAAACAGAATATGTATCAGAAAGGTGGCACTGTTATACTCAAAGAGTTTTAGCTTTCTGCAGGACATCAGAGAGCAACAAAGTCTTTACATCTATTCACTTTATCTTCCTGTTTTAAGTACAGTAATTTCA
>VRYO01001463.1:35566118-35617355 GCA_009812075.1 Sialia sialis
AATCAGTCTGAATGCTGAACTTTTTCATGCATTATATGTGAGAATGCAACGGATATGTTTAGTCAGGAGCTGGAAACCTTATTTTGTAATTGTATCAAGGGATGTTTGACATGCATACTATGAACAATATACATGCACGCTTTGACAGAAAGGGCTTTTTATAATAGGCATAATAAATGGACATAATATATAAACATAGCACGTACAAGGAGTAGATCAGAAATTAAAACAGTTATAAATCTGAATTCCTATCAGCAAGGAATAGAATATTTGAATTATGCATAATGTGGGGAAAAGGAAAACAGAGCAGCACAACGCACACACTAAATTACAGGATGAATATCAGAGTCCATCATATTTCATCCTCTAACTCCCCTTCACTAATAAACCCTGCCAATGAAATAAGCCTCAACAAGTTTTTCTCCTGCTTTGTCAGTTCCTCTTGTTCACTGCACCTTACATATCATACTGATTTACACGTCTTTTCATAGCCCACCTCGCCTGAAGAATAATTTTTCCTCAATGCCCCAAAGAGGCAAACAAATAGCATATACTAAATTTCAAGACATATTCTTCATCAGTCTTTGCAGTACATCCTGCCTTCCTGTGTCTTCATTTAGATTTTGAAAGCACAGGTTACATATTTTATTTTTCAGCTAACATACACAGTGACAATTAAGAAAAACTCAATCACCATGATAATAAGCTCCTTGAGCTGGCAGCCAGAGGCTAATGCTAAAGACAAAATACATTGCCCAATATCTACGAGCTCATACAGAAAATTCACATATAATCTCAATAGAAGACAAGACCAGTCCCAAAACTGTTTACAGAGTAAAAAGCAAAGGCAGGCACCCAGCTGCACAGAGCAGACGCTGCGTCTCCACCATGACAAAGCAGGTGCAGGACACAGCAGGGCTGGCCCTGGCCCTTGCATGCAGCTGAGGTTGCCTGGGGGGTACATCTACAGGCTTGCTACAGGAAGCTTTTGACGTTCAAGGGGACAAAAACCTGAAATTCATCATTTTCCCTTCTGTCTTCCCCACCCACTCAACACAATTGCGAAGTCACAATTGCATTGCGAAGTCAGAAAAACATTTTTCGCAGTTTAACTGGCTGTTATGCTTTGTATGGGCACTTCCTTGTTGCTCACATGGATATCCTCTCAGCCAAATGTCATCTGCAGGCAGAACAGGCACAGACAATGCAGTGTGACCTCCAGCCTCTCCCAGCCTCTGGCACCAACAACCTTGTTCATGTTCATCCATTTATGTCAAAATGTTTACACTGTTCAAATAAACCTAGTTTGACCAAAAATGGTTTGATTGACCAAACCATGACTGGTAGGTTTTGATCACATGGACATAGAGTTGGGCATTATGGCAGCTGTCTCCTGGTGGAAAGAGATCTTTGTGTATAAGAAATTTCTTTTATACTTTATCTTTTTGCCAGTCCTCAGGGATTATGTCATTATTGATTAGATGCAAAATTAGACCATAACCTGATTAAGTAAAATTTCCTTTCATATGACAGTTCTTTGGTCTCTGCTTCCCATGTCATTTTATTACTCATCATGCAAATTATATTAAAATTTTAATTTTCCTTTTCATGTAAAAAGAAAAATCAAGATATCAGACTGCATCCAATTTGCATCTATCATTCAAAGTGACAGAACAAAAATAAACCTGTCTTCACATTACAAATGAGCATTTCTTCACAGTTTTGATTATAAAGATAATGTGATCTCTTGCATAAAAAAACCCTCTAAAACATGCTTTCCCACTTCACTAATTCTTCTCTAAGTCTACTTGTCACTATTTGGCAATTCCTGACACTTAAATGGAGGCTGTACATTGTTGCTAAGAAGAACCTTATCCCAGAACAGTACAGTGTTAGACATTTTGACTGTATTGTCTACACAGTATCTCTGACTTTGCACATGGTCAGTAAAATAAAATAACAAGTCCTAGCAGGAACAGATTTCCAATTAATACAGCTCTGTTCTACATCACTTTTTATCCTTGTTTATTATGCTGACTGATGCAAGCATTGCATGGCAAAGACCAACAACACAGAAGATTTCACATGAGATATTTGGATATCTGGATATAAAATATTCATCGTTATTTCCTACGAAGAAAGCATCTTGAAAGTATCTTATTCAGACAGTGAAGTTGTGTTTATCTGGAAAAGAGGGAACAGGCTAAAAGAACTTCAAAATATTTTAAACTCAAATTTTGAAGTTAAAATTTAGGTGAAAATTCCCATGTGATACCATTGCTCACAGCCTTACAAGCTCAGCCTGTTAGCCTCCAAGCAGTGTGAAATCCTGGGCCTGTTCCAAAAGGGAGTTTTGGGAGAAACAAAACCCGTAACAAATGGAAAGAAAATTTGCCCTCTGCCCTGATTAAAAGTCCATTTTAGAGGGGAGTTGGGTTTTAGCCATGAGCATGTCTACTGACAAGTGTATTTGTAAAGCATAGGCTTGTCTTTTTTGTCCATATTGTTCAGCTACAGGTATGTTAAACAATTCAAGACCATGGTTCATTTCTTCACCAAACTCACTTAAAAGCTGCAACAGTAACTAGGGTACAGAGGGATGAATATTGTTATTATTTTTATGTGACAGTGAAACCTGGAGAAAGAACAAAAAAGGACTTAAAGAAAAATCTAAAGCAAAACCTGAAGGAAGCAGAGAAATTATAAAATTGCAAACGGAGAATCAGAAACCACTCCACAGAGTAAGCCATCCTAAGTCAACAATGCAAGTCATACTTGAAAAGAGAAAGTACACCTTTGTACAGAAAAAGAACAGTCTATTCCCTTTTTAAAATCTCATGATCAGAAACACAATGTAAAAACAGAAGGAGTTCAGCTATTTCTGTGCTTCTCTTTCAGTTTTAATAGATGCCATATCACCAAGAAACAGGAGCGAAAAAAGGTCAGCTGAGCTAAACTGCATGAGGGAAAGAATAACGAAAGGAGGAAAAAGGAGAGAAGTGATGAGGAGAGAGATGTGTTGTAAAGGCAATACCTTGGGAACAGAGAAACCTGCTTTTCATTTCTCGTGTTTTGTCCCTGGCCCATTGTATAAATATCAGCAAATCACTGAATCACTTTGCAAATCTGAGACAAGTTGTGCTTCTTGCAAACTGGAGAGAGGAAAGATGCAGAGGCAGAACAGAATAGCTCCCACAGCATTGCTGGAATGAGATTTCTCCTATCACCAGCAAATAGTCCCAGTAGAAGATAGTTTTTTACTTTTGGGGCTGAAATATTTATTTTGCAGATGCATGTAAAAGCCACTATTGTGGCTTGCTTAGTTCTTTGGTGTAAGGCAAAGCACACATATCATGGAAAGCTAACCACTGCCCCAAGGAGGTAACAAACCATCCATAAGGTAGGAGTAGCAAATGGAGGCTTCCCAAAACCTGTGCGGCAGAAAAAGGTGACAAAGCAATTATAGATAATGTCACTTCTCACCACCTGCCAAATCTTCACTGAGTGTTCCTTGATCAAAAATGCATCTATTATTACTATGTTAGCCACAAAACCGACAGAGATGTAATTCCCTCTCCTTTGCCCTGGAAGGCTGCTGCAAAACCCAGGGAAATTTCAATTCATGCAAGATTCACACCACTAAGTATCCAGGGCTTACTTTCAGAAACATCTTCAAGAAGAAATTGTTCCAGAAACAAGCCAATGTGATGAAAATTAAGTTCTACAAAAATATAAATTCCATTTTGTTGTGGTTTTTTTCCAGCTGTGTCCACAGCAGGGTTAGCAACAAATTACCCTGTACAGCTGTTATGATAAAAATTAAAACATTCCCCCTGAACATGAAAATTTGTGCAACAGTCTACAAGCTGTTCAATTAGTCTTGAAGACCCATGGGTACACATTTAGAGTCAAGTTAGTGGTCATTGTGGATGGGGTGACCTGTTCCACCTTCATAACTAATAAACTTCACTGGGGTGGGAATATGAGTCTGGTGTGCCCATGTGTCCAGTTGTGATGCCCTCTGGATCATGGTGCCTGTCTCACATGCTGTAATAGTAAAATGAAAATGTTTCAGCTAAAGACATTGAGAAAGTGAGGTTTCCCACTGTCTTTGGGATGCTGGAACTCCTTGTCCAGGTTTCTAGTTTTAGTCAGTGTTTTAATTATTGATACAAAAATAGGTGGCTATAAATAGTCGAAACTGAGGATTATTCACCCTTGCTCATAGTTCGGTGGGTAAGTGGGTAGGAATGATTTGAGTCCTGGATTTCCAGTATGTGCTTTTGCAGCTGCACTACTAGTTCCGAGGGGGAAGGACATGCCTCTTCACCTAAGGGGTTTGCAAGACAGAAGAAACACTCAAGAAAGAAAAAGACAAAAAAAAAAAAAAGTAAAAGAAAAAAGGCTGACAATTTCTTAGAGAACACTTAAAACATTAAAAGCATCTTTTCATCCAATTCCAATTTTGGTACAAGCACATGGTCTAATTTTCAGATGTATTCACAAGTGTCATCAACCATCTATGTCAGCAAGAAGGGAATTTGAAGTGAAGATGAGGTCATGACACTTCAGGTTTTCTTCCAAATGCAGAAAAGTATAATGCCTAGCTTTGCTTTGCCTGGCTGCTTGGTTTGAAGGGGAGGCAGGAAATGGTGTTTGCTTTTGCTGAGGCTTTACTAATTACCTGAATAGTATTAAGTACTTTTAATCAGCTAAAAAGAGTTAGAGAAATGTAAAATTTTGAACTTTTACTCTTCTGAGCCCTGTTGGTGACCAGTAAAGAAAGATAAATAAAAGGATAACTAAGTTTTGCCAAATGAAGTAAAGCTTAGTCTTGTAAATGCTTAAGACCTTACACACCTTTCAGAAAAGGAGCTTCCACACTGCTCCCTGTTTTTCTACCCTCTAGAGATCTAAGTCAACATTCAGCTCAGAAGATTTTTACAGAAGATTTTACTAAAGTAAACTGTTTACTTTACAATATGAAGATGTCTAAAGTTCATAAGAAGAGAAAAACATAAATGTCATAAATGTAAAAATGAAAATTTTTGTTAACAGTATTCACAAGTGAGTCTAAAATCTGGAGGCACCCAGATCACTTGAATCTTTCATTGCAACAAGAGAACAATTAGAGAATCAGGACTACTGGAAACGTGTCAAAGTCTTAAGTAACACTTTGTTTGTTACTAGTCCAGACTTTTAGTAGGAACAAAATATCTTCTATAGGCCTGGGATTTTCTTAACAATATCTCCCTAAAATTTTTCATTACTCTATGCATTTAACCTCATAGTCCTGGTAATGCTTTTTTTTGTTTGTTTGTTTGGGGTTTTTTTTGGTTTTTTGACAATGTTTTTCAAATTTGAGAATAGTAAAGAAGATTATTTAAAAATAAAATTTATTGACTGCATTCTCCTACTTTTTTCTTTTTCCAAAGAATAAATACATATAAACAATTTTACAAATTCTATCTAATATTTTTTCTGAAACAAAATGTCTTAGTGTACCATTTATTTGAAAATATTACAGATGCTTATGTAATATTATTAAATTGACATCTTACTCCTCACAGTGTTATTGCCATTTGTTATTTGAGCTGTCATGTTACTCATTAGAATGATAGTACTGCATCTCCTGACATGATGACAAATTGCAGTTCTTACATGTTCTAGCAGGGACACATTACTGGCCAGGAAAAATAGTATTCACAGATAAATGAGTGCTTCTTCATTTCTGAAACATTCTCCATACTTTGATGTTAACTTAGTCAATGTTCATTAATATTTTAATAAATTCAAATGACTCTTCATCCATTCAAAAATTTATGAACAATGACTGAGTGCAAGATTTGAAAACTCATCGAATGGATCTCACTGTTTCTATTTATCAAAATATTCACAGAAAATGTTCTGTACATAGACAGGATCTTCAGCTCTCACTGGGTAAAGATAGGATTTGAAAAAGCATGCGCTTACTGCAACATCTGCAGGCACAGATGAAAACTAGACTACATTTCAGTCTGCTGGAATGGTATAAATTAGGATATAAAGTGAGAGAGGGTCTCAGCACCAAAGGTGAAAAGTACAGGCAAAAGGAAGGAGAAGCACAAAATCAGGAGAATCCTGGGAACAATACGAAGGAGTTAGATGGGCTTTTCTAGTAGCTAATTCTATGCAGCCATATAATAAAAGTTCTTGTTATCTTGTATGAAGACAGAAGATGAAGTTATCTAATATCAGTCTGGGCACATTTCAAAACTGAAGGCAAGAAACAGTGTTAGCAGTGGGATCAGTATCAAGCACTTACTGATAAGGATGACAGGCCTTACAAAACCTGGCAGGGAAGAGCCGAGTCTCACCCACGCTCTTGGCACTCCCATCCTCTCACCCCTTAAGACGCCTGCCAGCTCTCCATTTTAGCATCTCTTCATTCCAATAATCCCAGCAACACCGGCTTCAAATTCTAAATAAATTTAATCAAAACTGGTGGCAACCTTTCATTGATTTGGGAAAGAACTGGTCAGGCCTTTCAACTGGGAGAAGAGTGAGGCAAGAACTAAGCATTTCTTCATGCGTTAATTGTATAATAATTAATAAAAGTAAATTAGATCAAATATAACTTAGAGAAAACCACTCTCCTGAATTATGGCTGCTGAAACATAGCCAGAGGAGCACTTTCAGGAGCCTGCTTGGCTGTGCAGTGCTGATTTAATTTTGGTGTTTAGACATGGTCTACTACAGAGATACCTGCTGTAGCTTGCAAGCTACATCAGAGCTCAGACAGATGAGCTGATGTGGCACCAGTTGCAAGACAGAAGTGCAGCACACCACTGTGTGAATGAGCATGGTTTTCCTTTCAGAGGTTTGTCTAAACTGTTCCTTCAGTTTGGACCCACAAAAATTCAAACCAGTGATTTAAGTCTGAATTCTAAGTTTTAGAGAAATTTTGCCAAAACAATCCTTGCACGGTTTTTCTGCATTCAAACATTACTGTACATGATTTTGCAGATTCTCAGTGATTTGGACATAGAATCTATCAGTCCATCTAACTCAAAGCACTAGAGTCTTTCAGCCCTAAAGTTTCTTCCAACATACAACTGCAGAGTTATATCAAATAGCTACAGAATCTACGAACATAAGTTCAGGGTTATAATCTCATCATTTCAACAAAAGTAAATAAAGCCCATGAAAAAAATCCACTAAGTGCTAACTTTAATATACATTACATATTTTTCTGATCTCAGGAAATTGAATCCAAAAAGCAACCCATATTTTCTTTCCTACAGCTGTCAAGGTGTTTTGTTTTTGTTTTGGGTTTTTTTTTTTTGCTATTTTTTGAGGTTGTTTTATTTTAACTAATGAAAACATGCAATCCTGTATTTTGTTTCACAGTGCTTCCCTGGGGCAAAAGATAAACTTCACTCTTATCTGTTCTTCTGTTGCTCCTAGAATGATTGCTCTGTTCATTATGCTGTTTGATGTTGCCATCTCAGCTTTCCAGTGCCTGATTTGTTCACTTCATTCTCAAAGTTATTAGGCTCTTCATTCCAAAAATAAGCTGATTTCCTCATTTAAAAACCAATGTCATCTTTGTGTATCATAGATTTACGGGTTCACAACAATAATAGATCATGGAAATGGTGACATGAAATATTAAATTATGAAAATGTATGTCACTTTAATAAAAAGGAAACAAGTGATAGTCCCATATAAACGAATATAGATCGTTACTGCACAAAGATCATCATCAATAGGTACCCATAGGGCACCTGAGTTATTGCCCTCACAAGTTCACAGAATGTGACAAAACAAAATTTGAACTTGTGAATTATGAGCTTGTTCCACTCTCCCAGTGTCCACCCATCCAGCTGCACACTGAATTTACTCTGAGGTGAGAATGATGATGACTGTATCTCACCCATTACACCTGTGCATATGGATTCTGGAGTACAATAGGAATCAAAATGCTGTTTCTACAATTTTGAGTGATCAGTCCCTTCCAAAAACAAATACAGTTAAGACACCACTGTTTTGGGGGTTTGTTTTTAAGTATTTTATATATTCCAAACCAGCATTTCTTAGGAGGACTTATGTGTGACAATCAAGCAAAAATATGGTGATTCAGCTGTATTTTGACTTGAACTTTCAAAACTGTAAATTTTCTTCTTGAAAACACTCCTCCAGACATCCTCTGCAATGGTAAAAATAAACAGAAGTCCTTAAACTCTTTCATAAGATATTTTCTAAGTAAAAGGGAGAATTGCTTAAGAAATAAATAAAGCTAACAATCCCAAAATAAAATCTCCAATCTGCTGTTATGTGTTAACATACTGGTTTTCTTATGTATCTTTAAATACCCACCAGAAATAACAAGGTACATTGGGATTGTCTTTTACAATGCTATATTTACGTAATTGCTAAACTTCAATTTCATATGGAAGAATATGCCACAGAATAGCCTGACAGAACGCCACCTAGCTTTGCATTTTTAAATGATCAACACAAATCCTACAAGATCATGAATTCCCAAAGACTAAAGCAGTAATAAAGCTTGGAGGCCAAGATCCCTGTTGCCTTCTCAAGGTAAAGGAGCTCAAGCACTGCATGTGGAACTTGCTGCAGCAGCTCATCCTCTTTGGTCTATGTGCACACAGCATGCCAATCCACTGCTTGGGTGTGCAGACAAGATCAATGCAGAAAGAAGGCCAGCAAGTAGTTATGTAACATTTGGAATCCCAAAAAGTCCATATCAAAGGGCTCTCCACGACCATTTCAACCTTCTTGTAAAGACACCACACTGAACCTGGGCTGAACACACAGGACTGGCTTTAGGCTGTGGGTGTGCAGGTATCTAAGGCACACTCAGCCCTTTTCCTGTGTACTTCATAACTGATGCTGCTCTGACATATTGTGAGCCCATTCAGCTCAGTGAGCTGGCATCGAACTGTGATGTTGTTCATTATGGGGAGCTAATTCTATGCCTTATCAGTGAGCTAAACTTAGCTCCCACTGCCAAATTAAGAGGACAGTTCTGTGCTACTTCTACTAGAAATGGGAAAATTCTGTTCGCCTTTGTTACCTCATTCATATCCAGGCACCTTCCAACCCAAACTATATGAGGATGTCAAGCAGGGCAGGGATAGGAAAATAAAGACAGCAACTGCAGATTGAATAGCAGGTCAATTCAAGAACATGGAACTTGAAAGTCTTTTTTCAAAACTATGTCATAAATGCTTGTTAAAGGAAAACTTACAAGCAAAAACCATCCTGCTTATCTGTATCTCATTAAACATTTTAAATGGCAGGAACATCTATAGCTGAAATTTATTCAAATTTAGAACTATCCATTCTGTAATTTCAGCAACCAGAAGTATGCAGTTTTACAGAAATGAAAGCAATTTTGCCCTAGTTTGCAACACTCACACTGCATGCTTTTATTTCCTTAAAGGGTGCTATTCCCAGCCATGAACTCTGCTCTCCAGAAAGGATGAGAGACAGCATGAAAAGCATGAAGTCTGAAACTATTATGACAAGGTATCAAGTATCATGTTAATATGCAGTGTCCGTCACAGATTAATTTTAATGCACGAGCCCTTGGGTCACATCAACATCACAGAGTTTTCTGGGTCACTAAATTAAAAGGCACGGCATCATCTCCTTTTGACACAGAAGCAGTTCATTAAAAATATTTGCAGAGATATAGGAAAGTAATCTTGGTCAGGCACATGCTTTGAAAACTCTTCCTCAAGTTACGCTGGCTTGAGCAGAGACTCAAACAGAGACAAGGTCTTCTGGGAATAGAAGTCAAATTTGAAAATTACACTAGATTAAAATTCTCAGTTGGACTTTGTTCTCAGAGGTGAAGTACATTCTGAGAATGTATAAATTCCTGGCACATCCTGTACAGACCATAAATGCTGATTTTCTGATGAGGTTCTGAACCTACTTGTACCACTGACTTATCATGAGAACAATAGTGGTGATCATTCAAGAATGAATGAATTTTTTCTCCAACTAGTGCTCTACTTCAAGTGTAAATATTGATGAATAGTCTATCAAATCATGATGCAGTCAAAAAATTGAAATAACTAACATCACATGGTGTTTGTTATTAAGAAAACCATTTGTACTTTCTTGAGCATCGCATTCATTTGCTTCTATTTGTGAGTAGAGCTACACAAAAGTATTGGAGTTTCTTGCATTATCTAAGCAAATTACTTGTAAACTATAAGCAGAAAGGTTATATGTGGCAGAAAACATTAATTCACTCCTTTTCATAGAAGTTGTTTCAAATATTTTTTAATGTCTAAAACAAGATAATTAGAGCTCAATGCACTGCTACTGTCAGTCTTCACAATATTCACATTAGCAGAAAATAAATGAGATTCTAGTGCCAAGCTACCTGAATACAAAAAATATTGTAGCTGATTAAAAAAAAAAAAATGAAACAAAACAAAAAAGGCACAGAGAAAATCAATATAACACAACCAAATAGTGATTTCAAGTACAAGACTTTGGAGAGGACAATTATAAACATCCAACAGATATCTTCCAAAATCTTAACTGTATCTAAATGGAGACTTTACTTGCACATCAAGCTGTTGCACCCTTGCCTCTCACATGTCAGCAATGGCAAACTCAAGGACTCATTACACAGCTCTGAAGTTGACCAGAGTTTGCAGAGAAGCTTGCCTTGTATGTGTCTGACATAACAAAAACTTGACGGAAAACATTACTGAAATGTTTATATAACTATTATGATGTTTGAGAGATTAGTCAGTTTATAACAATATTGTGGTTTTGCCACTCTGTTTTACTTTTCTACACCCTTTGCTTGTTCCTTTTATGTCAGTGTCTGTGTAAAAAAAGAAGAAAAAAAAAAGAGTGTAGGCACATCAGAAATTATAACTGCTTTAAAAAGTCTTTCATTATCCATTCTTTGAAAGACAGGTTGATAAGGCACCTGAAATCACAGCTATTCCGCACAAAGTCATTGTCAGCACATTGTGTTGCCAGTACCTTCAGAGTTACATGGCAAGAGAGACATTGTCCATTCCTCTTGCACCCTTTTCTGTTGTGCTCTGCTCTTAAGAAGAATCCTGAATAGCACTTAAGTTTGCACATGCACTTCATTTTGTGAAAGTACTAAGTACACCTCAAAGCACCTGTTTGTCCTTTGACAATTAGTACTTTCATTATTCTTATGATCAAGCTCTAGACACTTGTGGAGTTTTGTTTGCCTAGTTTCACTGCTCTTCCCATAGCTGGCACTTATGAGTAGATAGAATAGTCTAGCAGTCATCTAGCTAGGTCTCATTAATTTTGCTGATGATAAACTACAATTTTCCACCATATTTGTAATACATCACCTAATTAGTGATATGTAGGAGATCCCAAGGGATAAAAGCATCTTCCTGCATTCTTCACAGCTCTCCTCTGGCTAATGTTCGTCCTTGTCTCTTCCAAAAAAGAAATCTATTCTACCAGATGCTGAAACAGCCCACACACCTTCAGCAACACTAATACTCAATACTTCTGAGCTTGTATGACACGACAGCTTACTAGTAGAATTACAGCAGGATACTATTGTAGAATACTGCAGTTTCCACCAAGGCTACGGCATCCAATCACCTTTTTAAATTTATAAAAATAAAAACCAAATAATAAAAGTATCTTATCAACTATTTACATAATTTATAAATATTTGTATTATTTGGTAAAATTATTTTAGAATAGTAAAATAAATTGTAAATATTTTTAAATTAATGATCTGGTGTCAGATCTGGAATGGAATTTTTTAAAGTTTTTTTTTTTACAAAGATATAAAAAAGTTCTGTTTAAAGGCATCTACTTTTCAATTTGTCGCCCGGAGCTTTCATCTCTGTTCCATCTAGTTAAAAAGCTGTTGGGATGCTTGGACAGTTGGATACAATTTTCAGCTATGATCTTCTCATTAATCCCTTTCACTCACTGAGGACCATCTCCAATTGGATTTGTAAGTATATACCCATTTTCTCTTGGGAATTCTTTTTTGTAGTCACACTTCCCTGAAGACTAACCTTGATAAATAATTACAATATCACATTCCTCTCCCAAGGCAACCAGCTGACCTATAGCTCACTCTAGAAACACAAATATCCCTTGGCAATGGTTAGGCAGAGACACTTCCTAGCTGGACCATGAACAGCATATGAAGATTTCAAACAGAACAGATTTCACCAGTGGGTAACTCAACTGATACACGTACTTGAATGGCTTGCAAGGCATGTTCAGACTGGTAACTCTGACAGACTGAGAATGACCCCATGCCAGCACATGAGTAAGAGAGAGAAACATCCAAGTTGCTCAATACTAGCAACTGGAGAGAGAATCATAGCTAGAGTAAGACCCAAAGTTTCAGGTAGTCATGATGCTAGGATTAGTGGTGCATTGATGTAAGACCTCTGCCACAATAATGGATTGGAGAAAACAATTATATGCATAGAAAAAAAATCTGCAAAATTGTGAATGAAAATATGTAAGTATGAACTTAGAAATGGTTAGAAAAGAATTGTGCTAGTTAGTTATGCTGCAGTATATCTCTGCATCCATATAAATTCTTGCCTTGAACCTCTTCCAAACCCAGGTGCAGGGACAGTAACTGAAGTTAACTGCATTATTAACAGTTTTTGCCTGAAGTATTTGAGGTCAGTACCTCAAAACAATTCAACTGATATTCCCAGCTAGGTTATGGCAATAAAAATGAAATTATTTTGTGGCTAGAATGATTTGTCTTTGCTATTAATAGGACAGTGACACTGTCACAGTCAGTAAGACTGAAATACAAGAATGCCATCTTTTTGCTAAGAGCCAGCTTAAGGCTTTGAGATAGATCATGTAAGTCTGCCAGGAAGGAAGAAGCCTTATGACCTGGGTGAGGATTTTTAGGTAAATGGTTGTTGGGAAAGGAGAAGAGGGAGAAGCAGCAGGAATTTGCTGGAATATAAAGGGTAGCTGAAGTAACCTCTGTGAAGATCTCTGTCCCTCCTTTAGCAGATGGTAACACCTCACTCACCCATTAATTGAAGGTAATGGTAACACTAGCTGACAATCTGACTTTTCAGGGTTCCTGTTTAGATAATGTGGTCTGTCTGCTTTGCTCCACCATAAGCACTGTGCCTAATTTCCCTCTATTTAGAGGCAGGCCTGTCCTTTATTACCTGATAAAGGAAATAATTCTGATTTCCAGGATTGCACTGTTGTCATATAGCAGAGGCTATGACTCCAGAAATGATGCTCTACTCAAACATAATTTGTGCAAATACATGGGAACAGGATGAAGTCGTGTCATTAAGCAGTCCTATCAGCATCACATGACACCATCCAGTCATCCACTTAGCAATGTAATAATAACCTTAGAATTACTTTGTGCTTTGGAAATGCTACCTCTTAAGTTATAGGCAGTTCACTACTGCCAAGAGTCCAAAACTACACACAGGTTTTTCACATCATTTACTTGCTTCCAGCAAAAGACTCTTGCAAAGGCACAAAGTATGCTGTATTCATTACAATATGAATAATTTCAAATATTTAGCACGCTTCCATATTGATTTAAGTAATTTTCAGGTCCCTAGTTCATAAGCTCTGAGATCTCTCCCTTTTTCCACAAAGGTATGATTACAACCTAAAGAGAAAACCTTCTGTCCAAATTAGAAACTGTTTCAAGACTTTTAATAGATTATCTGAAACCCAATTGTGAATTGTGCTTTATAAGTAGATTTAACAGCCAGACTTGATAAAGAAATATTTCTTGATAAAGAAATGTGGAGGAGGAGGAAGGGGTGTAAGAAAAGAAAAGAAAGAAAGAAGAAATAGTACCAAGGTACTGCATTCTTAGTTCAAAGGTGAACAGAGGTTCAAAACTGATCAAACTGTGAGACAGAAAGTCCTTTCCTTAAAATGCAACAAAAAGCATTATCTTCCTTTTTACATAACTGGTTTGTTGTTAGCTTTTCTGTCACCATGGAGACTACCATCACTGCTGCTGCTGATTTTGTCTAACTGGTCTGCACATGTTTCTCTCATCACCTAATATCCAGCTGACTCTCCAGTAGAGAAATTTTTATTTATTATGAATTACTGTCAATCTAGAAAAAGAAATTCATTTGATTTTCTTGTATTAAAATTTTCTATTGTTGCTCACTTTATATCGTATACATATTCTTATGACTTTACTTTCCTTAATCTCTCTCAAACACAAATTCCAGGACTGATACAAGTGTAATGAAGGGACTGCTGCTCTCACTGCTGGTGATCCCACCTGTTTTTATTCTCATCTTCCATTTATCAAGTCCTACAGAAAAAATTACAATTATTTAGTGTGGTCAGCTGAGAATATGATGTCTGAATCCCTTCCTCAAAGTAGTACAGACAAGACACTAAATCTCACTGAACCTGCATTCCTTTTCTTCCAGGTAAGAACAGAGAATGATACAATATCTGATGTTCTCTAACAAACACTGTTTGAGAACTTACAGCTATGTACTTACAGCTACATTTAAAAATCAGAAATAGATATTTGTTTTCAGGTAGCAGTATTTAGATAGCTATTTATAAAATGCAAACACAGTGTTAGTTTGTTGAAAAGTATCTTTTGGGAGTTTCTGTTTTTCTTTTTGAACAACCTCTACACAGGAAATAGTGGCTTTATTCAAAATTTATGGACATTCAAAAATGTAAAATAACTTGTGGATCATTGCTTTTCATAAAGCAATAGTACTGTTTTTTTCATAGTACTGGCTTCTTCACAAGAGGAAAAAAGTAGAGATCTTCTCTGAAAAATTATAATGAGAGGCTAAATTACAGTAATTTCACGATTATAAGCTGCACCTTTTTCATTGAAGAATCCAGCCTACCCCAGGAGTGCGGCTTATATTCAGGTGTGGCTTATCTATGGACAAACTCCAGTGAAATGCCAACCCACAAGTGAGAGCCAGCTGGGGAGGGTGCCTGGGGCTGCCTTTAAAGGCTTCCCTGGTCTACGAAAACTGTTGCAACTTGAGCACCTGACACCAAACCCAGCTGGCAGTGATTCTGTTACTAATTTGTTACTTTGTTACACATGGATCCTCACCTTGAAAAAAAAAATATGCAGCTTATATTCAGGTGCGGCTTATATATGGACAAATCCCGTGGTCTACCTGGCTACCGGGAGGTGCGGCTTAAACTCAGGTGCAGCTTATAATTGTGAAATTACTGTATTTGGAATCAGAGAAAGAAAAAATTTTAAATTGCCTTGCTCAGACTCCTGAAATGAAAATGAAAGAGCAGACACTATATGGTCTCCTTTGGTTACCTTTTCAGATACCCAATCTTGGTTTCATTCCTGAAACTAACTTTTCCTACAGTAGCAAATAATGTTTTTCACCTTTCCCAGAAACACAGGATTGTTCAGTGTAACATGGATGACTCTTCATGTGACTCATGCTGCTCACATTTTTATCACATCTTGCCTGGACCACAGCAATGAGACACAGATGGACATGCCACCCTCAATGCTTAGCAATTGCCAGCTAGTAAAAAACACTACAACACATCTCCTCTGCAGAATATGCTACTGTGAGCTAATCAAGCTCTTTTCTTGTTGTGTGTCACTGATTTTTGTGAAATTGCAAACCAGAGGCAAGGTCTTGTCTTATGTCTTAAACCTGAAGAGCTTGTAATGCTGCAAGATGACAACTGTGCTTAATGACAGCATCTGTGGTGGTACAAGAGAAGGCTGAGGTCACAAAATTGACCTAGACTGAGAATGTGGTTTGGGATTTGGGCAAGAACTTTCTAAACAGCTACAAATATTCACAGGTCTTGTTACTTCTTCCTAGAAGAGAGCTTACTGTTTTGATATTAACTTGTCTGACACATAGGCAACATTCCTTTTAAGGAACCTAGTTAAAAAACAAAACTAGCAAGCTTCAATCACCACAGATAGTGAAATGACTGAAATATACTGCTGACCCCTTGCTTCATTAGCTGAGGATAAATGATCCACTGACAAAATATATGACAAACATTAGCAATGTTGGCTACTGAAGAGAGCTCAGATGTCTGTGATGAGCTAAACTTACACAGAGTGCTGACCACTCAGCCAAACTTTAAAGAAAAATGCTTAACTTCTCCACTGAGAAAGCACAGCACAAAAACCTCTATTAACACAGTGGAATAGTGGAAACAAGGTATGTTCTTGCTTAACCAGGACTTTGAACAGGGAGATGCATTTTACTACCCATAGAATGTAACGTTTTCATGAACGACAGCACAGAATGTCAGCCATTACACTGCACAAATAATGATCTAACGCTGTGACTTCTTACACTGGCAAAATTTTGTAGTGTGCACCAAAAAAAAGTCCTGATCAAAGCTACTAAAAGCATCATCCCTCTCCCCAGGCTATTTCTGCTTTCAGCCTTAGTATACACATTCTGGAACGACAACTCCAAATCTCCCTCCTCCTGGGCATGTTCCACTGATTTATTTCAGATCCAATGATACCATACTTGCTGCACAGTTATGCAGCTTAAACAGAAGGGCATTCCTCAGTCTTCCTGCTGCATCCCTTAAAAAAAAAAAAAAAAAACATTATCAGAAGGGCTATCATCTAAACAACACCCTAGAACCTGCACTGGTTACTCATCCGAAAAGTGGCTGAAACCTCCTCAGCCTGATAGAATCTGTATCTCCTGCTGTTAGAAACATTCTGGAGGACATAACTTGGCACAAAACATTACCCTGAACAAAAAAAGCTCTTAAATTCACAAGCAGCACAGTGAACTGCCCTTTCTCCCCTCCAGACTCTTTCCAAAGAGTATTCCAATCTGCAGGCAAGCACTGAGCCACAGTGAAACTGTAATAGCCCTTTACATGCAAAACTGATACAATACTGAAAAAAGGCTGAAACTCCCAGCTGAAGCCAACAGATTTAATTAAATGAGCATTCCTGACAGACAGATTTGTTGTTTTGCTCTAGATATTATCTTTTACACATGTAAAGGGTAAAACAGGTTTTGAAGTCATTAACTTAGGTGGTTAACCCATATTTCCACTACATGAGCTTAAGCACACAAAACCAGACTAGCACCTTAAAAAGTGTGGATCTCTCAGATAGATATTGTCTGCAACTTCTCAGTGTTTTTTTTTTTATTCTTGAGCTCACCACTCTCACCTTCATGCCTTCCATGAGGCCCTCTAGCTGAGGAAGAAAGAGGAAAATTGATTTACTATACTAATATTTTAGCAAAACCAAAAACGCAGAAATTTCTATGTTCAGTTGAAGATGTACTTTAGATTAAAAACTAAATATGTTGGATTTTGATGATGACTTAGAAATCTACTAACCTGGATGTGGCATCTCAGCGTATAAAAAAATCCAGCACAAAGAATATTTTTGGCATTTCTTTAACTGTAAGTGCTTTCAGGAGAGTAATTGTCCATTACTGAAGCAAATTATACAGACAAATGTTGCACTCAGAAGAGAAGAAATTCTATGTGTACAACTACAGATAAGCTGTATACATGTTAGTTCTATAATTAGACAGCCCAGGCCTGATCATACTTTCAGGCCTTTCAAGTAAGATTCAGTCAGTTCATGAATCGTGGTGAAGTTACCAACAAATATGCACATTTTGGTAGGGTTGAGTTTTTACTTTTCTGCAGCTGGAGTCTTCAACTACACAAGACACAAGGTCATCAACCCAGTGAAGGAAATACAAATTTCTTATCATATTCATCAAAGTAGTATTCTTTCAGCCCAGCTTAATTAGTCTTAAATCTACGCTTCTAAGTGAAACAGTTCAAATTTCAAACTGAAATAGTTCCAGTTAGAACAAGACTCTGCACTAAGGAAAAACTTTATATTGTTTGTAGACAAATACACTGTGCAGTCTCCCAGACCTAAGACATGTAATTAAGACCTCAATGCACTTACCAGTCTTTCAGCTCAGCTTCCCTTTATGCAAGTATTAAATAAAAATAATTGCAGAGGTTTTAACATATGACAAACACGATTTTTAGGTTACATACTGGATAAAGTCTCTTTTCTACTCTTAGTGCCATAACTATTTGAACTTCCTCCATAACATTTAAACCATATTAAAGATTAATATCACATTCTCCTCAACATCCCAAATTAAGTAAATAACCTGTAAGAGATAGCTTATAATCATATTTAAAAGTCTTCTTCCCTGCACTAATCTCATTCTAAAACATTAAACCTGATTTTTTAAAATCTGATTTACTTCTTATGGCATACTATGGGTTTATTTTTTACACTTTGCTGGCTGAATCAAGATTTGTGCAATACTAGTATATACTTCTTAAGGTATTTATGTGGCTTAACTGACAATTATTATTTTTATTCATCCTTCGCATCACTCCTGGCTCTCTTCCTAATTCAGAAAGATTGAAATATCAACATCCTAATGAGAAATTATTGCCATAATCAGCATGCACATTTGAGACTATTCAGTTATATGTGCCTAACTAAGCAATACATATGAAGCTAAAGGAGACCTCTGGAACTGCTTTCATTTATCTACAGGTATGTCTGAATGTAGCAAGACAAGTCGACAGAAATTTGCAACTCAAAGCTAAGGAATAAAAGAAGTCCTGTCCTGTCCAACAGGTCTTTACAGATTCTGCTGCTGGCAAAGTTAAATACCAGGAATTTCACAACTATAAGGTGCACCCTTTTGACTAAAATTTTGATCACAACCCCAAAGTGCACCTTATAATCCGTTGCGCCTTATATATGGACAAAGTTCGGAAATTTGCTGACCCGGAAGTGGGAGCCACAGAGCCGAGCCGCGGCATCCGCGGAGTCACGCCAGCCGGCACTAAGGGCGGGCGGGAGGGCCAGGGCCCGCAGCATGGGGACGGCGCCTGGGGCTGCATTTAAAGGCTATGCCGATCCATGAAAAATGTTTGCAAATTGAGCACCTGCCAATGAACCCCGCGTGCGATTCTGTTACTAATTCGTTACTTTGTTGAGCGCAGATCCTCACTGCAAAAAAAGTGTGCCTTATAGTCCAGTGCGCCTTATATATGGACAAAGTTTGGAAATTTGCCAACGATCAGTAATTATATGTGACTTATTCCTCTCATGAACCAGTACCATGACATATACCTGGAGTAAGGAGATTTTGTAACACCTATATTTGTGGTACAGCAGCACATCAGCTCCACTGTCTTGAGGACCAAATCCCAGAAATACAGCACCACCATAACTGGGATTTTGGAGAGTGAGGCCAATGTTTCCTTCTCAGTGAACAGAACATTCTTATTAAAGGTCTGACCTTAAACCATCAGAGAGACTTCCATAAACTTCAGTGCATTTTCCATCATACTTTTCATAATCCCACCAACTGCGCTATACAGTTCTGAGCAATATATGAAGTAAATATATATATTACATGTAGTATCTTTGAAAATTCAAAACCTCTTTCATGTTCAAAATAGTTCAGATGGCTTCTAGAACAGTCTCTCCCAGCTCTCAAGCTGAGAACTTTGGGGATGTACCTGCAGTCCAGAGCTGGCCTTCCCAAAATTGTAGTATTTGACACTTCCCCTTTCTTGGACAGAGTGAATTAAAACTCTTATCCAGACAATGGTGACAGTTCAGTGACAGCTGTATGTGAGTCAACTGAGAAAATCTAAACACAAAATCTGAACATTAAAAAAAAACCAAAAAAACCAAATCCAAATCTGATGCATAGATGCATAATTTCAATAGGCTAATTCTACATTTCAATTCACATTCCTGATATCTTATACATGCAGTGTGTCACTCAGATGAAGGGAACTCAGGGAAAGACTAGTAACTCATTCAGACAAAAAAAAACAGAGGAGGCTGGGAGGTGTACAAGAAAGAAGCCTGTCATGTCTTTCATTCACAGGTCTTCAGTATTTCATCTCCTCTGTTAGATTTTCTAGCAGAGAAAATCTTTGTATCATTCTTTTGCTTTCATCTTTGCATAATGTGTAGCATTACATCAAAGGAAAATTGGGAAAAAAAAAAAAAACAAACAGGCCAAATATAATATTCAGGCCAATCATATCTTTACAAGCTAGCAAGACTGAATAGGAATTGACCTGTCCTTATTTGTTTTGATGTATTTCATTTAAACAGAAACACTGTAAAATTCATTTGAAACATTACTTTCTTAATTGTTGGCTTTGAATATTCCAGAGGGGATTCAGCACATTTTATATTTTAATTGTAGTTGAGATGAAGAGTGATTGTATTAGACACAATTTATGTGCAACTGAAATTAATGATTTGCTAATGAAATATTTATAGGTGACCTTTCCCTGAAATAATAAAAAAACCCACTCCTGTTTTGTTTAAAATATCTTTGATATTTACAGTCTGAGGTTAGATTTAAATTGTGTCTTTACATAAAAAAGGCTAAATAGACATCTGTTATTTTACTAGATTGGCAAAAAAATCAGCCATATTGCAGTTTTCTCCAGCCAGACATATTTAGTATTTCTTGTCAGGTATACAAGTGCCATTCCCAAAAGTTAAAAGTCCTACATAAAATCATTAATGAAGTTGTTTTTATGTGAATAATTTATTCTCATCTTGGTCCACCCACCAATTCTAGTGACATTTAGATGTGATCTAGTCTCAGGCATGTTGCCATTAATATTAAAGCAATGTGAAACTAGGACACAGGCCTGTGCTACATTAATGATATTCTTATCAAACTGAAGTATGTTACCATTGTCAGAATTAGCAATGCAGAAATGCTAATGTGATTCTCCATGGGTTACAGCTGCACATTCCACTTTATTAGGACTCTGGTGTTATGATGACTACTATGAAACCCTGGCTGCAAAACACTGACCTAGCAACTTTGTAAACTTTGAAATAACCAGCATGCTTATCTCTACCTAGCCAGATGTGAAACTATATTAAACTGAAATCAGATAGGAAAATGCATTAAAACTCTCCCAATGTATTTTAAAGTGTTGAGATGACACAAAATGATAGCATTTATTGAAGTCAGAATCCTGCATGTCTTACTCATGCGATTAGCCTGATGCTGTTTGATGGACCACTCGTTTGAGAAAGGTGAAAGACATTTGGCTTCTAACAGGTCCTCTTTCCCTTCTCCTGCTGCCAACAGTTTCACCTTACCTGGAATGTATAAATGAGGACTAGCATCTGTGAAATTCACAAAATTAATCCATCTCCTGCTTACCTATGCATGGGCAAAATCTGTTTGGGAGTCCTGCATAGTTTTGAACATGGTTCAGGAAAGATGTGGACATACCAAAAGATATTAAGAAGCAATAGCAAAGAATGATCAAATCTAGAAAACTTGATCAAAAGAATAAGGAAAATCAGGACTCAGCTCAGCCTGAGGGGAGGTAGAATAACACCGTTCAAATATACCAAGGGCAGTCTTAAAAAGAATGGTGATGTTTTAATCTCTCTAGTTGCTCTGAATGAATATGGAAAGAGAAGCGATATCTTAAGAAGCATCAGGGGCCAAGCAGAAACTACCTGAGGGGAAAATACAACTTTCCAATGACAAGCACAGTCAAACAGTGAGGTAGACTTCATGAAAGCTTGGTAGAATTACCCTCTTTGGATGTTTCCAGAGCACACTAAGCAAACACCTATCAAGAAGAGAGTAAGTATACTTGGTCTTGCATCATAACCAACAGACAGAGTGGATGGAGCCTTTCAATCCCTTCTTGCCTTATTTATGATTTTACAGATTCACACGGGATTCTTTCTAAAATCTAAGTCTCTACAGTAATTTCAAAGGCCAACAGTTTGCTTTCCTATAAAGCAGATGAAACTAACAGTGACATTATCTCCAACACACGCATATCCCAATTCACACTGGGGTACACTTTCTACTCAGGATGAGAACATTAGGGCATATTTGATATTCCTAAGGTTTTACTAAAGCAAAGATTCCTCTACCATTAGCTTTACAACAGATTTCAGAGAACATATGAAAAACAGAAAGGCAAATTAAAAAGTGACAGCTTTACGCACAGAAGTAAAAACAAACAATAACGTCTGTGCCCTGCTAAATATGCTTTCTAGAGGACTTAATGTTTACTAGTTTAGGAGGCCTCATCAGAGGGTTAGATGGATTTAACTCTTGGCAAAACATTCTGCGACAAACATTTTGCCAGCTGTAAGTTATAAAAGTGCTAAGACATATGAATATGAAAGCAAGAAGGGCCATTTAAAAGCCTTTAAGTATCCATTTATATACCTCCTGCAGTGTTTATCTCTTCATTTTCTTCTTTTATGCCTTTAATGTGTAGATAATAATTGGTCCAAATATCTCTAAATACAGTGCATTTTAAAACTGCACATTATCTTTATAATAGGGGATCTCAGATAAACAATTCTTGACTGGTCTCTAGAGATACAAAGCTCACTACAAAGAGTGCAATCTAAAGCAGCGGAAGTGCAACAGAAATGAAAATATTAGAGTCACCATTTAGATTTACAGTAACAAAAGTTATGCACTGCAGATTGACAAGTGCAGCCTTGTGTGAATAAAAAAAAATAATGAAGACATCAGCACATGTTCTGCAATAAGTTTTTCCTTATATTCTTTATATTTTTGCTAGGGCTTGCATTTTTACTTCCGCACAGGGAAACTCCAAATACAAAGTTAGTAAATGGGAGCTTCTACCCCACGTGCCCACTTCCCTGTTTTATTGCTTTTAAGAGATTGCTTTCTCTGTGACATTCATCTTATAAAGATGAAGCTATAGCTCTGCTCACTTTCTCCCCCTCTCTCCCTTCCCCTCAGAGCAGATAGCGCAGAAGGCAGAACAAAGAAGCCTGGTTAGGGGAAAACAGAGATCTGCAAGCAGAATCATGACAAAACGTATTCTGACACACAACAGAAACTTTTTGAAACTCCTCAGAGGAGAAAAAAAATGTACTCTACTCAAACACTCAGACATTAACTGAGACGGAAGACTGCCAGATATTGCAGCACCCTGGACCAGCAAATGTAGGAACATGGCAGGTCTGTGATCCCAGGCAGGGCTACTGGTAATTCTCCTCCAGCTCCAGAGTTGTACCATCAGTAAGCTGGGAGCCCTGAAACAGATGTCACAGGAGTTGGGGGTGGGATTTGAAGCCTCTTGCTCCAGAGACAGAGTTGAATCTACAAAAGACCTCTTTTTAGCTCAGGCTCTGCCAGATTCCCACCTTCCCACATCGGGAAGCAGACTAGAGGCTTAAAATTAGAGTCAATGCATCTAGGATGGCTTCCTGGAAATTACAAAACTCAGAAGGTTCATACTTGTGTTTTTACTGAAAGTTTGCAAATGCATGTAAATATTTAGGTTTCAATAAACTGGTGCCTTTGCACACAAGCCTTTGTCAAGCAGTTCCTGACCATCTCTGAATGATGTTAACCATTCCAGTAGAAAATAAGTGATCACTTGGCCACTTTCTCACTATCAAAACAAAACTGAAATCACAAACATAGCACTTTTGCAGTATTACTTTCTCTAACTGCAGACACACTGCAGCAGTCACAGGACAGATAGAATAGCAACTGCTAAGAAAAATTAGGATATGGTAGAGTGTTTATTTCTAGATTTCAGCTGCTAATGAATAGTTTTTACTGCATCATTATTATGCTGAGACAATAGAATAATAACTGTATTAAGAAGAATTCCATCTGTATTCCCTGTGTTTGAACAGGTATTGACAGCCTGAATAATGCACAAGAGTCCTCTTTCCCCTCTTCGTTGTAAATCCATTGCTTGGAAATTCTGCATCCATCAGTGTTGCCATGGTGACAGCCCCATGAGCCCATCCATGACCTCCCAAGACACTTGACACTTACCCATAATTCTGCAAGATCCACATCAAAGAGAACTAAAACCAATTACCATACGGATTTGTAATTATTATTTTAGTAATTTAATATATATTGAGACATACATGTGGCCTAAGGGACTGAGCAGAGACAATCGGGTGAAGAGATGGAATCCTGCTCTTGGGTTGGCTGACTAGTTGGGCAAATTTGAGTTTCACAGGTACTGAACACTTAGAACTCACCATGACTTCATGTGAAACCCTAAATGCTCCACACTCCTAAAGTCCTTTACACTTTTCTGTCCTTAACTCTCCAGTATTTCAAAACAATCACTTTCACAAATAATTTTGTGGTTTCTATTAAAAATTAACTACATAATTGCACAGTATTATTTTTACCCTTAATAAAGAGCAGATTGTATAGCAATATAATCCATGTTTTTATTATTTTTCGGAGAAGCACAATGTTCCCAGTCAGAAATTATTTTATTTCTTTATCAATACCGAACCTTTAAAAATAAAATGAGAAAGCTTGGAAACTTCTTTTGCAAGGCACAGATAATTCCCTTCCTAATTACCATACCTCTGCCTAATGAATCCTTACTTCATTAAGTCTGTTCCAGGGCTAATGCATATCTGAAAGGATAAACTCTGCTAGATTTTTTGTGCCTATGTACAGTATCCTGCATTTCCACTGAGCTAAACTGATAAAGTGATAGTATTCTATCTTCCTAGGTGATTTTTAAAGACAGGGCTTACAAAGTTAGGGAATAAAACAGTTATTGAAGATAAGTGAATAAGTGAAAACGTGCCTGAAAATAAGAGGCACACTCATTCAGCCAGGTTGTAGGTAAGCTGTGGGCAAGCCTTTCCTGAGCTCCCTAAGAGTTGTTAAGGAACACTAGTATAAGCATCCTTAACGTAATGATCATATGTATATAAATATATATATATGCATGCATGAAGCAGCTGGATAACAAAGATTAGATATCCATGAAGGGCCACATTCTTCATTACTCATGTCCATGCCATGTGTTTTACCAAAATCAGGTTTATTGCTATTGTCTATAAATTCATCCTGTAAAGATTACCTGAGCTAAGGGAGCTCCACAGCTACACTTAGATCTTCCTGTTTCCTCAGAAGTGAAATACTCCAACCAATGAAAATGGTGAATTTCCTGAAACAAATTCTGTCTTCTTTCTCCTGGACAGCTGCAGGGATCTGCAATGGTCCCTCACTAAGACAGCACACCACGCTGTGCAAAAGGTATGGGCAATGGCAGCTCTCTACCTCAAAACATCACATCTTCTCCTTTATCCTTCCAGAGGACAAGTTCTGCAGTTATAGAAATCCCTCTAGGTCAATGGGAAGACTCCAGGACTTGCAGCTCAAAAGATTACTGCCCACCTCCTGCCAGCAATGCAATGTGGCATCTCAGGCTAAGGGCCACAGCAGCTCCTAAGATGAATCTCAGTGGTAAGAGGAATCATTTTACAGGATCTGAATCCAATTACTTTCTTTAATAAATACAGACTTGTGAGCTATTTCTACCACTGAGTTGCTGTTTAACCATCATGGAGTTAATTAGGTCAAACCAATAATCAATCCACCATCATCCTCCCTGTTAACACCAACAATCTGTGATTTCCTGTGGAATGCAATAGACGTGATTTGAAAAAAATGGAATTTCACTGCATTAGGAAGGAATATTGCAGTGACTCAAAAGCAGTTAAGGTGTGGAGCAGGTACATTGAGAGAAAGTTTCAACATGAGTTAAGTTAGTACTAACCACATCTCTAAATATCCTTGCCTAATTTCCTGATAGTATTCCTGCTGTCACTCAGAAGGATCATGCACTTCGCATGAACTGTCCAGACTTAAGAACTGGTATAGCAAAAGGCTCCAGTAAATTACTTTTAAATTTAAGTGAGAGGTGAAAGGATTTAAATTCAAAATCCATATTCAATTCTCCATTACGCCAGTGTAAATCTACAATAAGACTGGCAGAAAAGTTATTTCAGACTCATGCTTGCTTAACTGTGATAAGAATCCAGTCTTGTCATTCGAATTCAGTTAAAGCCAGATATGGAGCTGTGTGCTTTTTTTTGTTACTAACGGATTAAATTATGTTAGGCTTTTTACAATGTGTTGCTGCTTCAGATTGCCAACTTAGAACATGATATAAAAACATCCAGTGTCTCTCCAGTGCTCTTTCATTTTAATTCAAAATACATGCATTACTCACACCAAAAGTTTAATTGAAGTCCCTGGAATGCAAAGGAGTTACTGACATCACGCATATAAGTCTTAGCTGCAGCAAGGTATAATAGGAATAGGAAAGCTGTCTACTGCAATAAATGAGAAAGATGAGGGAGTTAGGACTCCAAAACACTCATAGTTAGGATCAGAATCTGCAGAAAAGTATAATCATTTCACTGGAAGCCCGGCCTACTCCCTGCTGTGCTGTAGGTGTTCCATTAGTGTTGCACCGAAAGTGCAACAAGAACTCAGTAGCACAATGTGGTGCACTCCAACAGACATATCTGCCATTTATTCTGAAGTAAATGGGTTAAAAAAACCTCTTAATTACCCAGGAACTCCACTACTCGGAAAGCAGCAACCCACCACATCTTCCTGCCTGATGTTCTTTATTTCTAATTTGCCAAAGCACCAGTCCCAATAGAATTGGGAAATGTGATCACACTATTACATTTTGTTCATTTCTACAGAGTGCATTCAGGTTTTCCTTTTCTTCTTCTGTGTCTCCTTTGGCTCTACAACCTCTTCTACAGCTTTCAAGCTGTAGAAACTTCAGTGTAGGCGGTTAATGCAAACATGACTTACCTATTATGCCTTACCTGTTATTCTAAGAAAATATCACGAATGAATAAGAAATCACATTTTTGGCAGCTAACTAGAAAATATTTCATGGAATATCATTACAAAGGATAGATGCATGGTTCCCATTTATTTCTAATCAAACACTTTAAAGATTATAAGCATACATGAATAATAATAAAGTCCAAATAGGAAGACTACTATTAAAAAAATGGAGCTACACCATTCACCTTGACAAACACATGCAGTATTTTGACAACAAGTCACCCTGGGCTTTTTCCTCAGTATTCACCCAAGTTTCATGCTGGCCTATTAATTTTAATCACTTACTCGACTCCATTTAATGGTTCAATGAATATTATAAACTGGTGCTTTTCTTTGCATAATCAAGAGGTTCAATAAGCAGCATAACTTTTTAAACTTAATATACTAAAATGTTTCTGCAAAAGTTATAAATGTTTCAACACTTTCTTTATTAATAAAACTTTATCTAAATTATTTTTAAACTAAGATTCATGCCTTTCAACAGACTTCTGAATATATTACCTGCTCCCAACCATGCCAGATCTCAATTCACTTTCACTGTTCAAGATGCATATCCTTAATGAGAATAAAGAGCCTAATCCTGTGAGATACTGAGAGACTAAGCTCTTCTTTTTCAACCTCTTACCAGCATACTCAAATTGCACTCTCTTTGGAGCCATTCATTCTTTTCAGGGATCAGGTTCTGTTTCCTGAAAGTCTGATGGGTTTAGGACTATAATTAATCCTACAGCACGATGAGTGCTAAAATCTACACTGCTTCATAACTCCCACAGCAAAGAAAAAAATAATTTACTTCAGCCAACCAATTTCATGGGCTTCTAGGGAAAATAAAGTGTATTTATAATGAATATTCTTAATTAATACTTTCTGCATTCAGACAGATCATGCATATTTTTCTTCCACCTGATCAACTATGATTCCTCTGCACATTCGCCCTTAGCTGTAAGTCAGAGAAATTATAAAACTCATACCAGAAAGATAGAGAAACAAAACTATTACAAGAGCCAAAGAATAATAAAATTAAGTGAACTGAACTTTAACATCAAAATCACGGTAAAAAAGGTCATTTCTTGACCACTTTAAAGTTAAGAAGGTGATGAACAGCTAATTACAGTAAAGCTGGTCAAAACCAAATCCTCAGGTTCTCATCATGAAAACTATAAACCCAGAAATTTTAACTTCTCTAGTTGATCAAGCCCTTCCTCTTTGTTAAGATGACCAAGCCTCTTTGAAAGCTCCATTGTTTCCCAGGTTCCTAAATTCATGGTAGGTAATCTGGAAATTATAAAATCATCCATTTAAGTGCAGCATCTTTGTGCCTCCAGCCTCCCTGATGCGAAGCTTTGATTCAGCTGGAATTTTGCTAAGAGCCAGGAGCCAAGATCCATCCAACACATGAATAACCAGCTTTGCCAGCCTCAGCTCTCTGATCCCACAGCAGCAACCCCCCAAGTGAGGGACTGAATGCTGAGCACTCCACCAGGCAGCCTGAAGATCCTAAACAATTAAACCTCCGTATCAGAGGGACCAGAGTGAAGTTTAACTGAGATGTCATTCCAAACTATTAAAAGGTAAAAGTTAGGTATTTTCTGATTTGCAAAGGACTATAATTAGGTAACATTCAGCCTGTAGGAGTTCCTTGAATGGTTGTCTTTAAGACCAAGGACTCTAAATTTCATAGAAACTGGATGAAGACTGCTTTTAGCCAAGCTGATGTGGGCATTTAAACATTGGCAGAGGACTTGGACTCTCTCAGCCATGAGATAACACATTTTAATCAATTTTACAGAATCTGGATGAGAGCCAGCAATCTACACATAAAGGGCTACAAGTGACTTAATGTACACGTTAAATATATATCAATGTTAGCAGTGCTGAAGATTAATGAGTAAAATGAAAATGAAAAGAAAACACTGGTAGGTGACAGTTTTACTTAATCAAAGACCTATGGGGCCTGCAGAACTACATCAGGGTCACAGAGACTTATTTTTCTTCATCGTTTATTTGGACAGATCTATTTTGCAATGTTCATATAGAGACTCCTTGTATTTACACTAAATAAAAGCTGTATTAAAAGACAAGGGCAAAGGTCTCATACTAATAGCTCTAGCCCATGGCTGGCTGTCAGTCTCTGCTCCTCTCAAGCTTGCTGGCTTTGGATTACTTGCTGATGCAATTCAGGAATTAAGCATGGCTAAATCCAAAGAAAAACAAGTCTTCCTCTGCAATCAGTGGCAATAAGGAAGTACATAATACTAAGTTTAATTTGCATTTAGTCACCTCACACATTAAATGTAGTAAGTTATACTATATCTAGAACAGCTAGATTTTTAATTACCCATTTACTGAAGAGTAAGACTAGAATGTTCTTGCTGAAGCACTTCATCTAGGTTAAAAGTAAGACTGGATGAAATTTAGGGTATAGCACAGTGGATACAGAAGTGGACTACCAAGTAGAGATGCCAGCTCAGATCCCAGAGCAATGTAAATCCATTAGCTTAGAGTCTGATACTTAACAGTCTGTGAAATGGGAATAACTGCACTTCCTTATTTCATAGTGCTATTAAACTATACATATGAAAAATTATTCAAATTTTCAGTCTGTGAACATAAGAAGCTTCAAATCACTGTATGTTACAAAAAATGTTAAAGACAATATTCATGTAAATGAACGTAAATTTACATAAATGCAAATTTTTCAAGGTCAAGACTTACACTTATTATGTTTGGTATTCAGATTAAAAACTCACAGGTTGTATTTTCTTTAAATAACAAGAAATTTCCAACAGAAGGAAATATCTGTGGTGCAGAAAAAAAACTGGAAAATAACTCCTACTAAAGGTTTGACCAAAGAAATCAGTTAGCATTTGTAAGGCACTGAAAAGGCAGATAAGTGCTCTTGAGAATTTCCACAAGGAAATTAATAACCACATATTCAGAAGAACTGAGTACTACTTGCAAAAGGGCTATATTAGCATGCTGCCCTCCAACAGTTGTTGACTATCTGCAAATCTACTGGATCCTTTGTCTCTTAGCTAAATTTAATCAGACATGAAGGACATGAGCCCTTTCTATGGGTCACTGCCTGAAATTCACCAAGCAACAAAGCAAAGCAAACTATTGAAAGTCAGTGGAATTAGATGCCACTTCCTGCTATAGGAAGGATGAGACTCTCCAGAAATAGAGATCAGGTTCTGAGTCTTAGCAGAAACATCCACAAGGAATAAAAAATCCCTTACAAAGGAAACTGAAAAATCCGTTAGAAAAGAAACTCTTTTTTCCAGCATTCAAGCATCTGCAATTTGGTTTAACTAACAACCCAGAATGGTTCCTTTGGCAGGATTATTCTAATTACTATGCAAGATTAAAACCCTTAATGATGATTCCAGAAACAATAAGTAGATTGCTCAAATTGTTATAACAAAAATTACAATGATTATTCCAATTTACAAGTAAGCATTTAGCCAGTGCCTCTTTTCCCCTTTCTCTTAATAAGATGGCATACAAAAAAAAAGCTTTGAGTGTTTTCCAGTAGGAACCTAGTATCTAAAGTATCTGCTTTTTGTGGAAGGATAAAGCATTCACAGCAAATTGAGAATATGCACTTACTAATTTGGAAAAATTGTACTCGTTCATGCCCTAGCTGTATATTCTGAAGGCATTTTTAAGTCATTCTAGGGACTTGTACTTGAATAGCTTGAAATGAAACTTCTTAACTAGAGCTTGTTACACCTGGGAAAAGTTCCTTGATGAGCAAAGCTAGCTGTTAAATTGGGGGGAAAAAATCACATTGGTTATGGTCATGAGTCCAAGACAAGCTTAATTAAAATCAATGGAGAATTTTCAAGTGAAAGAAAAAAATAAGAGAGCAGTAAAGTGTTATCTCTTAATTATGTTATGGAAATTTTCCCTAATTGATACCTGTCCCATGTCACTAGACATAAAGCAACCTACAGATCTCAGCATATAAATATTATCTCACTGCATCAGCCCTTGAGCTTCAGTAAGAGGTGGACCTTCATCCTTTCTCTACTCTCTCTACTGAATTCTGCCAGGACTGACAGCCCTGTTCAGCTTTT
Source organism: Sialia sialis (assembly GCA_009812075.1). Taxonomy (NCBI): domain Eukaryota; kingdom Metazoa; phylum Chordata; class Aves; order Passeriformes; family Turdidae; genus Sialia; species Sialia sialis. The sequence continues at coordinate 35,596,924 of VRYO01001463.1, forward strand.
CTTTGGTGGCTTTTCTTCTCTTCCTGGAAACTGCAGGTGTTCTATGAGCAAAGGGAAAGCAAGGGCAGCAATTCCATCTTTTTCATTAGCTTTTTCATTGACTTACATGATCTGCCTGGGCATGGGATTTCTATTTTTATTTCCCAGTACTGAAGTGTGTATGATTATTCTTTAAATGTTCAAGACATTACTCAGACAGAGTGCCAAACACTGGGTATTTTTACTCACATGCTATCCAAATAGCTTCAACTACAGTTAAAGCAGAATTAGAGTCTTACATTTTGTATTTAATCTCCGTTTTCTCACAACTAACTGCAAGGGCTCTCCAATGCTGAGCAAGACAGTGTGACTAAAAGCTATCCAGCAGTTCTTGAGGAATGGCAAAGTACCAGAAGCAGGTGCCAAAGAACAGGACTACCACATTGATACTAACTGCTACCTAGTGCTCATATAACACTAATCTCTTGACTTTGATGCAAGAGTTTTTGGCATTGATAAACACATTGCACATACAGCTTCCCCACAAAGGTCCTACAGCTGCTGCTACTGAAATCTATCCACCACTTCTTCGATACATCTCTGCTCATTTTCTTCTGCTCCATACCTCCCCCCTCCTTTCCCCCAGTTTTTTGCCTCAATCCACTTCAAAACCCACAGGTAGAAATTAAATCTGCTGTCTCAGGTCAGGGCAAAAATGCACCAGCATTAAAAATAAGTGACTAGGATTCAAAGCCTGTTGGTATTCCTTATCCAGGGTCTAGCACAATCTGGATGATTAAGAAGGACACAGTCTAAACTTCTACTGGGACTTTTAATATGGTAGCACAGTTAAAATCAATTTTGAAATTATAAATACCCTTGCATTGGTCACCCTGTTCTTAAAAAGAAGAATTGGTTGTTAGGTCCCAATGAAACAATCCCTGTGATTGTACTGTTCAACAAACTAAACCCTGCTATTCTCATGACAGCTTCCTCATTTTCACTTTCAACACAAATTACTACGCACACACACAAACAGTGATGCTGTGGTCAGGCTGGTGCCAAAAATTTGACCATCATGCCTTATACAGCATGTATACACCCTCATCAGAGGGTGATCTTCAACAGATTGACACTGGTGTTATAAAAAGCTCTAAACGACAATAAAGATGGGGCTTCATCCTGTTAAAAATACTTTACTCCACTTTATTTGACCACTGCCCCAAGTAGGTGTTTTTTGGTTTGTTTTTTTTTAATTCAAAAGGTCCAAATCTTAAGTGGACTTCAGAGAAATGTTCAGTTTCATGTACATGATAAATAGTAAGGTTAGAATTCTTTCTATCTACACTCATTACATGTATGGTAAGAGGACACTAATTAAAACAGCAACTCATGCACAGCTACATTAATTACTCCATCATATTCACAAAAGAGGGGGGAAATTCCCACAGTCTTTTCCGTTTTCCCAACAGGCTCTCTAAACTTAAATGCCCCAAAAATGGAATGGAATGAAGTGCTAGATGTTTTGGTAATCTTAAAGGAAATAGTAGAGGTAGCAATTATTTTAACAGCACAGCTACCTGAAAGCCTTTCTGCCCCAGCAAGAACATTGCCAAAGAAACCCATTTGTGATTTAGAAGATCTCATAACTTAGAGGCAGTTGCAAGTCTCTCAATGGACCTCTTACCCAGTGTTCGTATTTCTCCAGTAAATAGCCATAAGGTGAAATCAAAACTCATGGTAAGCTATAACAGATGGAACAAAAATGTTGAACTCTGCAGAATTCCTTCAACACAAAAACTTAGAATGAGCTAAAACTCAAACGTTTTACTGCTGACTGATTTAACTTAGATTATATGTTCCAATGGTGCAACGAAACAAAGAAGATTTATAGCACAAAAGTACTACACATTGCAAAGGAAAGCAAGAGCCCTTAACACAAAGAAACCAGACAACAAAAAGAGAAGCACAGGAATCCTTGTGGCAGAGAATGCTGCTTTGCATTTGAAACAAACTTTTGAATGGAGAGCAAGTAAGATAGAGAGTCAATGCCAATACATCCCCTGAAGGGCTTGAAAGAAAAGCAAAATCAGACTCTATAAAAGGTTATATTTTTATGTTAAAGGATGAAAAATAAATTTAATTAGTTAGCAAAATGCAATTTTTCTCCACTTGGGAGTGATTTTCCAATACACTAACTTTTTCATTAGAACACATTTTTATCTTGCTAAACAAAAGGAACCACTTCAACACCTGTGGCATGAAAAATCATCTAGAAGATGTGCTGTGTCCCAAAGTACTGCAAATAATTGAATGCAACTTCTGCACAGTAACACCAAACAGTGGCACTTGGGGAGACAAGCCCAGACTGACTGAGCAGGCAGCCAAAATAATTAGCAATGTCATTCACATGTCAACAAAAAAATCCCAAACAAACCAAAACCAAACACAAACAAAAAAAATCCAAACAAAAAAGCACACTCCTACTTGGAAGTAGTGTCTAAACAGTAGGAAGCAAGCCCAAATAGCTACTACATTTTTTTTCTCCTGTCCCTATTTTTCACTCCTGTTCCATATTCTCCCATGTGGTTGCTCATTCTCAGCACTTTTGCACAGTGAAATTAAATGCAACCCTCTGTTCTTGTAATTAATTTTGCAATTAAAAATACTTTGCTCCATCAGCGCAAACACTCATCTATCTACACAGCTTACCCATATGAAATGGCTACGCTAGCAAAAAATGTTGTTCTATAGATGGTTTTGCACAAGTTGTGTACAAGTCAGTTTATGTTACACTAGTACAACCACAAGAGTTTGAGGCCATTTCTGTTTAAATCACCAGAATGTCATGTCAGGGGCTGATCTCAATACAGCTCTGTTCAGTTTCTAATACAGCATTACTATGATTTACTGAATCATCATGGTACTTCTGCAGCAAAAACACATCTGAGAGACAGGTGATAATGAAAAATAGAGATAACCAGGCTAATCTAAATCTGTGTCAACAGGAGAAGCAGAAAGGGGCGGGATGTTTACCAGTGTCATTGTCCTCAAATTCATGTAGTTTGCATTTCTTCATCTAAGCAGCCAGTTCAGCTGGGAGAAACAATAATTTTATTCAACCACAGATTTTAAAAAAACTGTTCTCCCTGTTCTCTGGCCATAAAGAAATACAAAAACACATTCTCAAAAATATGTTTTCTATTTCTAAAGACAGCAGCACTTGCTTGCATTGGCTGAGCTGCTATACTGCTGATCAGTTCTTAGAAACTTAACAATCTCATCAATTATTCCATGCACTGCTCAAAGGACTTTGTGCTTTTAAGTAAGTCTCTACCTCTGATCTTGAGTTTTTACATGTCCATGAAATGAGTTACAGTGATCTAAAGTTATAATCTATAAAGAAAACAAGAAATCAAAGGAAAACATCTGATACAATTATACCTAAATAAAAAGACAAAGGGAAGTTTGGAAACACCAGCTCCACTTCCAAGCCAAAACAACCCTCAAGCGAAATACAATTTAGGAACAATTTCACTGAGTTTAACTTAATTATGTTAATCATTCAGAGAACTGATTGCAAGAAGAGTTTGGCTAGCATCTGTGAAGCAGAGCAAGGAGACGGATGAAAAGCTTATTTGTCCCTGTGGGACAGGGATAAAAGAGAGAGGCAATACCAACTGCAACACAGGACACTGCAGCTGGGAGAAAGGCACTGGGAAATTATATATGTCCAAACCAATGTTTATACTAGGTGCATGAATTTTTAGACTTGTCTTTTGAAGACATTTTACATATTTCCTGGCAAATTGAGTTTAGGGTGACTGCCCCTAAGGAGGTTCTGTATTATTTGACTCTTAAAGCAATACAGCAATTATCTATCTGTTCCCGGGGCTGCTAATTGCCTGCTCCAGAAAAACCTGGGAGGGCCCTCTGAATGTCGAGATAGCATAATCTCTTCTGTTTTATCAACCTGGCCTTTATTATGACAAGATGCTTTAAAAAAAAGGGAAGGCGGGGGAGGGCAGAAAATTTAGCTGGTTGCTAGATTTTATTCAAAACTAAGTCTCACTGGAACAAATTTTCAGAAGTGGCCCATCATTAACTCTTCTTTCTTTTTGACTTAAAAATTCCAGTTTTATTCAGGTAGAGAGGGAAGAAAATCTCAGCAAGATCTTCTGAGGTATGGCTATGATTCCTAGCTCCTTATTTTGACTATTATTGTCCATCAGTATTGAGGTGCTGTGAGGGAGCTTTTCAATCCAATGCCCCAGCATTATATCCTTTCTTCTATGTCTCTCAGCTCCTTCAGGGCCCCTGATGAAATCAGTAACTGGTATTCACAGAATGTGAGAACCACAAAATTACTTTGGATGGAAGGGACCTTTAAGATCATCTATTCCAAGCCACCTGCCATGGACAAGGACACATTTTACTAGAGCAGGTTGCTCAAAGACCCTTCCAATCTGGCCTTGATCCAGGGATGAAGAAGCCACTTGGGCAGACCATTCCAGTGTCTGCCCATCCTTATTGTGACAAATTTCTTCCTGTGTCTAATCTAAACTGCCCTCTTTCAGTATAAAATAATTGTCACTGCAGGCCTTGGTAAAAGCCTCTCTCCATCTGCTCTACAGAAACTGTTCTGGCCAAAGCAAATTTCCCTGTATCATCCTTGTGTTTTAACTCCTCTGTTCATGATCCATCCTCAACCATACAGTGCAGCCCTCTTTGTTGCTTAGCTTTTGTACTTCATGAAGCAATTTTAAATATTTAGGATATTAGAGTCTTCTGGAGATATTCTGTGCTCCTTTATTTAAAAAAAAAAGACACAAAAGTCTCAGATGTATTTTTTCACCAATGAAAAACATTTAGACATCATCATTGCCAAAATAGTTTCCCTCAGAACTACATAGCACATTCACAAACTAGACTGGTACATAATTCTATTTTTTCCCCTTCTGGATTGTAACAACACAAAAAGTGCAGAAAATAAAAAGTGCCTGTAAAAATTAATCCTCTTCCATATCTGAGTATAGATGTCAAATGTTAAAGAAAAATTTTGTTTGTCGCTTAGGACTCGTGTGATGGCTCAAATCAACCACAGCACACAAACTCTGAATGCATTCAGGTATTTGTCTACACACATGCACAGCACAGTGAGAAATATGTACAGATCTCTTATAAGTAATTCTTCAACTTTGAATTTTGCATCATTCTCTTGCTCCTTCTTGCTGAAACTGCACCACTTTTTAAGTGACTTACATCTCACAACCTCTTCACAGGGCACTAATATTTGTGCTGGCTGAGAAACCTGAAATTTGGTCCTGGCAGGTACAAACAAACAGCAATGGGGATTCATTCATTTAATCTGATAGAAACAGCTTTTGGAAGAAACTTAACAGGATTTTGGCCCAAATGGTGTCCTGATTCCCACAACTTTGCTTATTAGCTGCATAAGGGCAGTAACAATGTTAAATCTGCAGCAGAATATATCCAAATTCTATAATCCTTTATAGCTTGATAATAATCTTCATTCTATGGCTCAAAGTGCAAAATGACGTTAGGAACTTTCAGAAAGCAGAAAATTCTGCCCAGTTTTTCCTTCTGCAGCAGAGATATCCTTTGGTTTTGACCCTAGAGACTTCTCCAGAGGTACAGAATAATGTAACAGCACCGTGGAGTCTAACATGCCTTTCAGTTCAGCAAAGCAGGAGCAGTGCTACACAGCTACAGCTAATTAACTTGATTCAGTCCTTTGGAAGGCTCTCATCTTGCATATAAAACTGTATTGGAGGTGATTCCCAAGGATCACTTTTGCCTTAAAAATCATTTTATAGCACCATACATTCAAAATCTGGTGATGAATACACTGCAAAACATAGGCTGCATTTTCAAAATTTAAAAGGCTTTAGCACTCGGGGCTATATTGACAACATATATCTTAACATACATTGAAAATATACTTAGTAAGCAAACCCTTCATGATACTGAGGACAAGAGCACAGTGGCTGATTTGAGTACAGATTAGAATGCCACCCTGCATACAATGGGGAAATCTGTGTGTTCTGAAGGACTGCTGTCATTGTCTGCAGAGGACATCACTGTTTGGTTTTGTTATAAAACACGCTGTTTGATCTAAACAAATATTGTGCGTGCTTAGTCTGTTAATGACGCAGAAGAAAAGGAGTCAATTGGATGTTCTCCCATGAATACTGTCAGCGGTCTGTGGATTACTCGAGAAGAGGCAACGCATAAAAATCTAGAGAGTAGGCTGGGCAAACCATTTCTAGCTGTTACAGCACACCTCTCATCAGGGGCAGGGATGAGCCAAGACACACTCCCTCATTCAACCACATGAAAAGGGTCCCAGTTTGTTCTCTAAAGCTCTGCCATCCTGACTGACTACAGCAAGCTCCTACTGTAGGGTCCAACTACAGACTCTGACTGCTGGCTATCTCCTGCTGGACTGTGACTGCAAGTATTGGTTTGCAGACTCTGAACACAGACTTTCACCTAGCTTGACTATAACAGCAGGCTCTGACCCCATCAGAGTTAGACTGACTTGACAGCAGATCTTCTACTGCAGCAACTCTCTTGCTTGTTTCCTTCTTCTTGTCTCTCTGGATCATTCCTCAGGGCTTCTCTACCTCCATAAGATCCTCTTTCTCCAGGCCCTTTGCCTCCAGAAATCCTCTAAGCAGCCAACCCATCCCTTTTATCACACTTACCTTCATTAGTAACAGCTGTATTAGTCACACTTATCAGGGGCAAGATTGCCTGTAATCTCTTCTTCTACACCTCCACTAGCATGTGATCTTCTTAGAAACTCACATATTATAGCTGTTGTGCCACACTATCGATCAGCTAAACTGCACAGAATGGAGAGAAAGTGGTATTTATGTCTTCTAGGAGCAGAGAGGACAAACTCAACCCTCCCCCAGTATTTCAGAGCAGAGAGCAACAGGACATAAAATGAAAAGCCATCTATAATGGAAACAAAACTTAAGAGGCAATGCTAACAACGAGAGAAACAACCTGCAATGAGTTAACAGCAACAGAAACAATCTTCATTATGTAAGCAGCATAAAGGTCTCTTTTAAACAACTCAAGTAACTGGGCAGACGAAGAGAGAGTATGCTCCAGTTCAAAAAGATTAAAAGCAAGTGAAACATATTTGTTTTTCAAACCCTAAGAACCAGGAGTAAACAAACATTTTGACTACAAAGGTTTCTGAATGAGTTCTAGGGGAGATGCAGGAGTAAAAGAAACATCTAGACCTTCTATTATGTGCTCTAGATGACAGCAAAGCTTCAGCCTTAACTCAGGATTTCCCAAGCCAAAACTATCCTATAAGAGTAAGACATCTTGCAACAATTAGAAATATCTATTTTTTTAAGTTTTCTTTGTTTTCAAATAATTAACTCCTTTGAGTAAAAAGAAAGTGACAGTGAAAAAACAATAATTCTAATTCTGAAAGACAAAAAAGGTAAAAAAGGATAAAATTAAGTGTAAAAGGGGCAAAGAACTCCATTTATTCTTTCTGGAGTTCTTTCTTGGTCATAGAGCTCCATTAAAGGATATTCTAAATGAGGAGGGAGGGGAGAAGGAAGGAGAAATTCAGCAAAATACCGAAGAAACTAGGAAGAATGACAAAAGATAGATTAGACAAGTCTTAAGGACACCCAGCCAAATGAAAGAAGAAAGTACAATTAAGTACAGGAGAAATAGCACATTTATGCCAAAACCCATTCAAGGTAATGAAATGGTCACTAACAAATCACCTTCATTCACAGTACTTCAGTGAGTACCTGAGAGGACCCGACAGCACCACCTATTTATCCACAGCAGAAATCAAAAAGATGTCATAAAAAGAAGGGGAACAGTAAAGATTTACACTAGGCTCAGAGGCTGGAGGAGTGCAATATAGTGTGTTTTTAAAGGTGAGGGGTGACAATGGTGTAAGAAGTCACATTTTCCTCCAGAGAGATCTACCAGAAGAATTGAAAATGAGGTATTAGCTGTACTCAGGCCCCTGCCTTAAGCTTAATTAGAAAGCAATTCCACGGGAAAGACTTAATCAAAAGCTCCACTGCCCATCCGATTTAGGCACAGCTCAGATTCACTGGGGAGGCACCTGTGACCTTACTGTTCCAGGCATACTCCCAGACCTTGTTGTATTTTTATCTCTCCAACAATCATTCAATAATAAAAAATTGGTTTTTTAACTTTTCTTTTCCTGGGGAGAATCCTTTCGGATTTTTGAGTGCCTGGGTAGGCAGGCCAAGAGACCAGGGAAATTCCTCACTACCCATGGAGCAGCACATGAGACCGACAGACATCCCCCTAAAAGCAGCACCCCAGGGCTGCAGGGGTAAAGCTGTCCCACACCTGCTGTAAAAAGGTGTGGGCAACCACCTGGGCAATAGTGATGGCCCATGATTTCATTCACCTGAGCTGAAAAGCAAAGGGAAGACACTGAATGGCTTTATAGCAAAACGAATGCTTTGCTTTGGGTCACTGGAGTGCAGTGACAAAAAAACAGTAAAATCCCAGCGTACCTTCTACATGGTAGCTGTCTGATCTTTTACTGACGCAACAATGCCTGCTTTATTCTTGATAATGAAAGAAAATCTAATTCACACCTGGCAGCCCTGCTGGAAATCTCATTGGAGAGAACAGAAATTAGATAGGTATACAAGGTCAAAAGGGTATTTTACCCTGCAATAATGATATTTCTGCACTGGAAAGCAAGGAGTGCAGCAAAAGTACATAACCACTGAGAAAACCCTTGCAGGTCCACTTACATGGCATCAAATATTCAGGCTTGGTTATTCCACATTCTTCTACAACGAGGAGAAATGTATAAACAGTAAAAATGTTACACCAGAAATTCTGCTGGCATAAACTGGTTTAGCTCCACTTAAAAGAAAAGGATTTTTCCCACTTGCAGTAGTTAGCTGTTTACATTTTATCAACAGCCTCTGAGAATATTGTATTCCTCTCATTCAGATAAGATACTTTCAACATGCCTAAAACATGTTCACCTTCCTTACTGAAGAAAACAGCATTCTTCTGAAAGCTATTCAGAAATAAAAACAGGAGGAATGCCTGCCTGCCTGATGAGCTAAAATCTACCAGCATCATTACTAATTAAATGTGCGACATTTTTGGTGGCATACAGCCACCATATAAAGGATTAAGACCACAGTGGTAAACAGTTCTAAATATAGTAGTAATAGTTCTAAAATGCAGTAGGGCATGACACATCTGCAGGAAATTGGTGAAAAGATGGAGTGAAATGCAAAGCCCTAGCCCATGAAAATCAATTGCATCTATTTAAGGGAAGGAAAAATACTTTTGAAAAATATACATTAAATTGAGGGGGAAGGATTTATTCTACAAACAACTTTTTCATTCTTTCATAGGAAAAACAAGTGGTTCTATGTTCAGGGCACTTGCCCTGAAGACCTCAGCAAACCTTCCATTTTGATTAATTCTAGACAACATCTCCCACATCCCAAGAGACCACCTCATCACTCAATTAATTCCATGTGTACAGTCAAATTAGCTTCTCACAAGAGAAACTGCAGCTTGTATTTGTTGGAAGAAAACACAGTTACAGTAATACAATCTTTTCTCATTCCATATTGTGAAATTCCAAATCAGATTTGATTATTTACTAAAGTAACAAAAATTAAAGAGAAGCTGCCTGGAAACTATATTCAAGTCTTTTGGATTAGGCCCAAGAGAGGGTAAATTCTTCCAGGCAGGGAATGTCCCTGGCCTAAACAATGACTGAGGCAACAAAGAATTCATGCATCAAGTAGAATTTCTCCTAATCATAACTAATAATTTTAGATTTAAGGTCATAAAATGATTAATAACAGAAGCCAGAAATATATTCTTCCATTAAAGTACTTGTTGATCTTACAAACCTATCATAAAAATTACCTATATTACATAAAACTCTGAATAACCTGAAGCACTTATGCGCTATACTTCATTTCTGAAGCAATTTCACTCAATGAGGAATGCAGAAAGTTACTTCTGGGTTATCAAAGCCTATAACCTCTTTGCAAAACTGCATTTCAGATGCCAATGCCAAAGAACAAGGATCACAAGGGTTGACTGCAGGCACAAAAAGCAGTTTCCTGCTCCTCAGATGATTTGTAAATTGTTTCTCTTCCCATTTCTGGGCCAAGACTCCCAGGTCAGCAAGCCTTAGAACAAAGCCCTCCTCAGGACACATATTTTCCATTAGATTCTGACTCAGATGTCATGACCACAACTTTCAGTACTGTTCTGCATTCCAGTCCCTCACAGTAGGTATTGATAATGCAACAACATTTAAAGTCAATTTTATAATATCCTTACCAGATATGATTTGATCTTTTTCAGTTAAGCTAACATGGTACAGCTACCTGCTGCTTCTACTAATATTGTGGTATTGTGGTATTTACGGCAGAAATAAATGAAATTGCCAAGTGCCTGGCAGCGATTAAGTATATTTCAATAGGCACTGCTGTTGCTATTCATAATTTTGTACAGGTGACATTTTAATTATTCCTATGGTTTATGGAGCAGTTTTCTTCAGACTTCATCCATGTACACTCTGCACAGAGAGACAAGACTAAAGGCTGCATAATGGTTAACTGTCAAGTAAATCCCGCTCTGTCTTTTTCCTTCCAATAGCCTCATACTTCAAGCCATGAGGTTTGTGACAGGATTTTGTATAACTCTGCCTTCAGAGTCTAGCTAAAGTCAGAGTGGAAGGAAATTCAAGATACAGCACTTAAATGAGCCCAATTCAATCTGATTTGTCAGACAGGACTATTCAAACACCTCTTGGAAGACAGCAGCTCTTAGCTCAGTACTCATGTATTTTACAGGAATATCAGTATAACAAATTGACTTACTGAGTTTCCTGATATGACAACTCATTCAATCAAATCCTTCAGACAAAGACATCTGCAAAGAGAAGCTTACTACATCAAATTGTGCATTCCACAAAGCACAGACAGTAACACGCCCGCAAACAGGTTTACGAGTGCACAACTCTACAGCCTCATGCTGCCACAGTGGGGGATATGTTAAAAACTACAAATATTAAATAAATAAATACGCACAGCTACCGCCTTGCAATCAAAATCTTTCTCTTAGGCAGATTTCCTGTACAGGTCAAAGAGGTATAGTAACCATACATTACTGGCTTCAAGTCTTGTGCTCAGGAAGCACTTTGCTTGCCACGCAAAGTAATACATTTTTAATTTGCAATCTCATTTACAGAGGAAAGGCAACATAATATATATTCTAAAAATCATTATCAGTATCAAAACAAATCTATCAGTTTTGTAACAGACTCTTTACACTTATCCCTTTAAACACACACATTTGCTACTACTATAACTGATTTTTCTCTTGTCACTGGAGCTTGGACAGAAACAGTGCCAGTAAGTGCCTCTAAATTTTATGTCCAGCAAGCTACAAATCAAAGTTTACTGCTGATTTGCTTTCAATTTGGTGAGCTATATGTTGCATCATTTCTACATCAATCCTTTAGGCTTTAAGCTTCCTAAAGCACAGACTGCTTCTTTATCTTTCTGTACAACTTCCAGCATAAACTGGAGTTGTGGTTGCAATAAACATTGATACTGAATGGACAAAATATTAGCAAAAGTTTTGACCAATTAATTTTTCTGTGCATCCATTACACAGTAAGTATTTGTTTAAATTATTCTGTACGATGGAAAGCAGCTACTGTTTTTTAAGTTAAGTGCATTCTTAATCAGGCAGGCTGCCTTTAGGACTTGAATTTATACATAAAGAACAGACTTCTCACTGAACACCAAAAGTTTGCTTTAGAAAGCACCAATACAGAATTTAAATAAAAACTTGCACGCACACTGCATGAGGAACATATACAAAGAACAAAGGCATTCATACACATATATGAACACAGCATCACAGAACAAATTCCTTTTCTTTACAGATCCTAAAATGCATTTTAAGAAATGTGTTTTGATTTAGAAAAAAGTACTGGACTTAAAAATTGAATCATGGAAAGCCCCTGTCTTCTGAATGCAGGATATTTTGTGGCTAGGACATCACATTTAAAATTCTGAGTATTTGGGAAAGCAAGAAGACAACTCAGATTGAAAAATACACTGTTGACTCAGGTAGTTTCCCCTGAGATCATATCCAATACCACAGGAGTCAAGATAAAATTAAAGTAATGAATCCACTGTCTAATCTTTTTCCTAGGTGCATTTTTGGTAAATATTGTCATACATCAGAGTCTCAGATGCACAGCTGTGGTGAGGGAGCATCATACACCACACTCAGGGCCTGAGCCTGCCCCTTAGACCATCTTTGTAAATGCTCCCAAGAAATACACTGCCTCTCTCTTTCAAAGGAAACAGTGCTCACACAAAGAGTTAATAATATAAGATGGTAAATTTTAAGTTCACATTCTAGAAGGCATTAGGCCACCCTGATATTTCTGAAAACAGCCTTTATACATGTCCAAAAGACAGCTAAAATCATATCAGTGTGGTTCATGTGTAAGCTCAGTATGTTATATATGCTTAGACAAAACCTGCCAGATTGCTCAGATTACATTTAATTCAAGCTCCAGGCAGCAATTTTCTTTGGCACTATGGTATGAGTTGTATTTAACACAAAAATGCCACCACACCAATAAGGAAGGCACTGCTAGTTGAATGACTTCAGGCTTGCTAGATGGATTGCCAGACCTTTGTCACCTTACAGACACTCCGCAGTAAGTGATGGTGAGCATCTGCATTTCCCTCACAAACACTGAAGGTAAGAGGCTGACTCTCATGGTTCCTGGGAGAATTGGCATCTTATCACCTTTGTTGCCTGCATCTCTGAATTCCGACCCTCAGTCTCATTCTGGAGCCAGAAATGTCTTTGTCCTTAGCACAAGGTAAGTAAAAGGAGGAAATTGCTTAGTACCCAAAGGCAAGAGGTAAATTTTGCACCTAGTGGAGGGATACTCCTCCGGGTCTACCCTTCTGAAGCCACCTTCCCTGCATAAATTTATCAGCTTTAATGAGGATGGACACTCAATTAAGCCTTCAGAAAGTAGCAATGAAGGAAGAGATCTTTAAGGCACATATAATAAAATGTACTTGTCATGGTTGTTTGCCTGTATACTTTGATAATGATTTGAGGACCAGCAAGGATTTTATTTCCACATTTTCTCTTTTTATTAAAAGCTCTCACATTTCACCTTTAAGGCATTACTGCAAATTTTATCTTGTTAATTGATTGCTCATATGGCAATAATTTTACACCGCATTAAGCAATGTTCTAACTTGTTTTAATGCCCTCACTTGATGGGGAAAAATGCAGCATACATAGAAATAAACTCCTTTGCATGTCCAGTATATATACTTGTCATCTGGTTTTAGCTAAGAACTGCATGTATACAGGAGAGAGAAATACAGGAGGAATGTATGTGCAGGAGAGAATGCAAAAGGCAACATAACAAACTGTCACATTGAGAAGAATGGTGGGAGACCAATCCATCAGGCATCAATCCCACATTTTTATATACATGATGAATGCTTTCTGCTGCTTCAGTTGGGCTGAAAAACAGCAAGATAGAAGAACCTGATTAAACACATGATTGAATACACCAGCAGTGACACATTCAATGAATGTGTTTCTATCTATTTAGACAGGGGAAGCATCTTTAGTTTGTGTGTATGACTTGTACAAAATCAGAAACGGTGGGAAAGAAACTGTTAGAGCTCCCTGTGCAGCACAGGGACTTCCTCCCTGGCTCCAGCTCTTCCACAAAATCCATGAGTCACCAAAGCAGAGGGCATTCTCTCTGTGTCACATTCCTTCTGCTTCCATAGAGATCTGCCTCCATGCCTGCTTCTATTATAGTTCATTGAACTATAAGTTAAGAGTAAAAAAGCAGTAAAGGACCAATGTCATGAATACTCCATGTTTTCTGTGAAATCTTAGGTTTGGAAGTGTTTTGTATCCATTAAAAGAAAATATCAGCTCAGGCCTTTATATATAGTATTCCCCTATAAAACCGTAATAACAAGAATATTTGTCCTACTTTTGTATACTAAACTGTATAAATGACCAGAACTTGAATGGCATAAATTGAACTCCCAGCTGTTTGTATTCTTCTTGGCGGCTCTCAATATTCCCAGAGGTAACATTTGGAAACTTTCCTGTCACTCACTACTCTCCTCCAGAAGGTCCAATGAACTGCATAGGTCAGGTTTTTTTTCTTTCAAGTTTGTTCTTGAATTAGAAAAAAGATCTAACATCTTCTCATGACCTGATCCTTGTTGCTGTACCAACACAGTTACACACTTCATGATACTAGATTTGAGAGAATTGTGCACATCACTGAGAACTCTGAGTCCTTAGTAGAAGGACTAAGATAAACTATAAAAATAAAAAAGCTAAATTATATTTTTTTCTAAATCTGCTAACTGTTTCTAGTATCTAGTATTTAAAAGCAGGTGCCCTTCGGGTAGGTTTTTAATTTAAATTGCTGCATGGGAGCCTTCCATACGCACAGAAAATGAGGGCAACAACTAATTTGTTTACGGAAGTTCTCAAGGATAGAAAAAAAGGGAGTTTATTGTACTCACAGTTCAACAAAACTTGTTAACAAAGTTAACATTTCATCTTCTCAGTTTCTTTCAAGTGTGATGTCAACCTGTCAAAAGACAAAAGCAGCACTGCTGCAGAGAAGGACCTGGGGTCCTGGTGGACATCTGTCCATGGACATCATGTCCATGACCAGCAAGAAGGCCAGTGGTGTCCTGGGCTGCATTAGGAAGGGCATTGCCAGCAGGTTGGGATAGCTGATCCTGCTCCTCTCCTCAGCCCTGGTGAGGCCATATCTGGAGTCCTGTGTCCACTTCAGGCTCCTCAGGAAAAGAGACATGGAGCTCCTGGAGCAGGTCCAGCAGAGAGCTACTGAGTTGGTCAAGGGTGTGGAGCATCTCTCTTGCAAGGAAGGGCTGAGGGGGCTGGGCCTGCTCAGCCTCAAAAAGAGGTGACTGAGAGGGGACTCAACTAATGTGCATAAATATCTACGAGTGGATGTCAAGAGGTTGGAGCCAGGCTCTTCTTGGCGGCGCCAACCAATAGAAGAAGAGGCAATGAGCAGAAACAGATTCATGGGAAGCTCCACCTGAATATGAGGAAGAATTTCTTTACCTTGCAGATGACTGTGCCCTGGAAGAGACCGCCCAGAGAGGTGATGGAGGCTTCCTCACTGGGGATATTCAAGAACTGCCTTGATGCAATCCTATGCCATGTGCTCTGGGATGTCCCTGCTTGACCAGATGACCCACTGTGGTCCCTTCCAAACTGACCCATTCAATGATAGCACAATCCATAAACTTGACCCTGAATATACAAATGATAGAAATCTTTTATTCTAGGTTCAAATAACACTTAACTTTTCTGGTAATGCCTTCTACAAGTGTAAAAGGTACTCAAATCAGAACCAGAACTTTTTCATTCCCTTTGTCTCATATTTGTCACTAGCCAGTAAGAGATTCTCCTTATTACATACGTCAGAAAGGTACTGGAGGAATGTATTCTGCTCAAGCACAGTCTTCACATGATCTTTTTCTCTAGCAAGGAAAGGCTCCCATGAGGCAATTCAAATTAAAAGCCTATCCAAACAGCACCTGCTTCTAAATATTATACAATTTGATACTGGAAACAATTTTTCTTTTCTTCTGTATCATGATATTCCAAAGGCTGGAGGTCTCCCTTTCCTCAGCAGGCTACTGTTTTCAGAACAGGTCAGCACCACTTTTCATTTCTTCTCAAAAATGGCAAAAATACCATTTGCCACATCAAATGAGGATTTTTTATCTTTTCCCCTCCCTAGAGTGACTTGCAACACAGGCCTTTCACAAAAATGGATATGTTCTAAGCACCGGAGACAAGGTAACACTAAGGAAAATTTGCAAGAAACAGTTGTTAGGTGCAGTAGTTGGAGAGTAAAAGCTGGCAGAAAAATCCTTTCTCAACATTCTCCAAAATACCAGATAATCCTTACTGCTTTCATTTATGAAGGCTTCTTTTACTTGAGATACTGAAAATTCTTCATTTGCAGGATGTGGGTGTCCGAAGTTTCAAAAACTTGTCTGGAAAAGATAGCACACAAATTGTTTTGAAATTTCTGTTGCTACATTTTAAAATTTCTGTAACTTTATTGCTACTGTTACTGCAGAGCATGTCCATCCCATAGCCTATATTTGACATCAGACAGCATTAAAGCACTTCTTGACACAAACCTCAGGCTGAGCTAAATACCTCTTGGCAGCAGAGGAAGATGGAAAATAGGCAGCAGAACATAAAAGCAGCTCAGTTTAAATTTCTAGAAATTAAGAAATTGGTATTTCTGCGAAGCAACTCGACATAGTGTAGTATTGTTAAAAACTGCCCTTCTTTTTCACCCCAGCACAAAGGATGAAATGACAGCTCATTCCTGAAAAGCCTAACACACCTCGTCATGAGGAGATGCTGCTGTCAGCTGTAGTGGATTACTTGTTGTAGCAACTTATGGAGTGTTTCAGTCTCTTTTAACTGGAGTAGAAAAATGTAACTCTAATTATGCCTACAGATTTAATGCATAATGGAAAAAAACTTCTCTGACCAGCTTACTTTGCACTTTATCAGCTGCCACTAAAATGCTTTAAATAGCTCAAATAACGGTGCCCACTTAACCTGCATGGCACCTCAGTATTTCTAATCATCTGCAATTTGTATCTAAATATGAAACACAGCCTAATTATCAAACTAGTAACTAGAGGCCTTCTGATTATTAAAAAAAAAAAAAACAGTATATTAATTAGTTCCAACAATACACTTCATGAACTTCAGAAAGTTCAGCATGAAAATAACATCAGATATGTGCTACAGTTTATCTAACTTTTAAAGTTATTTGGCACTGCAATATTCCACTTAGACTAATTGGGGAGGGCTAACCTACATGTTGTGCATCCAGACAGCTACAGCTGTCTCATGCATTTCTTTTCTGTTGCACCCACACAAATCTCTCCTTTTCCCAAGTAAATATAACCTGTTTTTGGGGGAGGTGCAAACAGCAAACCTCTGCACAGCCACCACAAATTATGGAGCTTCTATTATTATTGAGGTAGTTTTTGGTGTATCTTCTCTCAGCCTTTAAAATTTTGATCCGATTCACACAATCTTTACCCATGTTATGCCTTTACCATCAGAAGTCAGTGTCACCATCATTTTTTAACTCCTTTTGAGAAGTATGGTCCACGCACTGGACACTCTATCCCTGACAGATTAAATACAAGTGACACAACTCAACAGTGACAGAGCCTGGTGGCTTTTTGGTTCTTCCCAAGGGTCTCACTTAGGGGCCACAGAGGAGACACAGCAGCCCACAAGGGTGCTTCCACTGTTCCCAGCATTTTCACTACTGTCATCCAATTCCTTCACTTTCTTGTAGAGTAGAGCTATACCAAAATGATGGCTGTTCACCTATTTCAGCATCTCATTGATTTCACAGATAGAATAAAAGACAGCCAGAAAGTCCTTGACTTAATGATAAGACAAGTTCAAACAATGGCTGTTTTGCAACTGATATGACATGATGCCATGGACATGGGTCTTGCAAAGCTAGAATTGCAAAAAATAATTACCATAAAGAAGAGGTAAAACCAGTGAGACAAGCCTTCTTAAGCAGTTAATAAATAAAATAATAATAGAATCAAAAGCAAGACAGTTTTGAAGTGGCTTTATATCTACATCTAGCTTGTAAAACAATTTCTTCTAAATTTGAACATTTGTTTCAAGAATTCTAAAATTACAATGCATATAAAAGAAGGTAATAAAAATAAGCAATTCACATTCAATTGCCCTGCAACTTCCAGTTATTTTTCCCAGTTACTTGGCAACTGAACTTGCCTTGCTCTTAAGTATTTATTCCTCAAGCCAGGTCTTTATAAAAACATTCCTATGAGTACTTTCAGATGTTAATAATGAACAAAACAAAACAAAAGAAACCGTTCCCTTTTTTTGATAAATTTGGATTTTTTAAAAGCCATAAAGTTGGAACAGAATGTCTTCTCTAACAAATAAACTAGAGAAGCTTACATTAAGATATCTCCTATTAATTTAGAACACACTCCAGGCTACCCTTGGCTTTGGAAAGGTAACACTGCAGAATTAAGATGAAAAATTAGTCATATGACTTTTCTTATATTTGCAATTCAAATTGTGTCTATCCTAAACTGACTGGTCCATCTACGTTTGAAAGCGATAGGGACAAAAAGCTAAAAAGACTTGACAAAATCACTAGCTTTCTCAAATATGACATCTAAATATCATTTCAACATGAGGGCAGAAAGGAAAACAATGTAGACTGTAGAAAGGGATCTCATTTGGGAGTGTGAATTACATTTGCTTTTTCTCAAATGCAGTGGACTGGTTTGTGATTGAGGTAAGTGAGTAAGGGTGGCCGTGAAAGGATGGAAATTCAGTAAACTTCATAGATAGACCTATAAATGTCACCTTATTGAACATTCAGCAGTTCTCTCATGCACAATCAGAGCTGTGAGGAAGACACAGATAAGCAAATGGGACAAATAAAATTAAGTGATTGCACAGATAGCACCATACAGTTTAATTACTGAATTTATCAGACATGCCAATCAGGGAAAATACAAGAGTTACCTAAAAAGTCCTTAGAATAGCCCTGATGGCTAGGCAATTAATCAAATAACAATGGGAAATTACCATACTCACCATTCATAAGTGGCACTCTATGCAAATACAAAAATAAACATTTTGTGCTCACATGAGACAAGAATGCTGACTCCAGCATCTACCCAACAGCCAGGAGGTGTTGCATATCCTGCTTTCCCTCAGGCTAGGAAGCATTTCAAATCTGGGGTTATGGGAATAGCTCAGTCCCCAAATGTCCTCATGCTAAGCATCTTAACCACCAAAAATCAATGACTGCTGATAACTAAGTTGGTGAAAGTTTTTCTTAAAAACTGGGAAGGGAAATCACACCAGGTGTTCTACAGCAAGTGGAAGAAATGTACTGTCATCAAAGGCAGAAGTCTCTACTTTTATAGTTACATGAATTTACTGCTAGAGAAGTGTTCATTAAAAAGAAAAGCTCTACACAGAACCATCCATAACAAATAATTCAGTCCTCTCCTGTATAAACATATTTTTGATTTCCATCACCAAGGTTGCTTTGAAATAATTTGGGTCAAATACCTGCCAAGTTCCTGGTACTGAAATCTATTTTATAATTCATCTAACAGAGGTTTATAGTAATTCCTAGACAGTCTGTAACTCCTTTTTTGAAAAGTCATCTTAAATGTCACAGAAAAGCCATTTTGATTTTCTTGACTCACCAACAGTTCCCAGTGGCACTAAGAGAGTAGAATTTTAGGTTGGAAAAAATACCAGAGACCAAGATTTGCAACAATTCACAGTGGAAAACAAAACAAAAAAAGCCACTAAGAGGATCTTCCTTTTTAAATCTTTTCTGCCCTTTGACTGGGCTGAGGTAGCTATCTAGTTTCTCCAATCACTCTATCGTCTGATTTTGGATGACCTGCACTGAAATTTTGTGTAAGTTCCAGAGAGATTTTCTTATTTACAAAAAAAATCAGAATTAGTCAGAGAATCACATCTGAATATTGCTAAAATTAAGCAAGGCTGTGACAGACCAGAGGAAAGATATATGCTCTTGCAACATCATTTTTTGATATATTAACTAAAAGTAATAGCAAATTAATCTGGAGCACAAACTTAAAACATATCCACATAGATGATAATTAGGTCTCCTTCAGGTGAGAAGGTTTATACACCTAAATTACTATAGGTGATTGTGGGAAAGGTAATTACATTACTAATATCCACCAAACTCACAATAATGCTAATTTGAGACAGTTTACCCAAAGACTGGCTTTCTCTATGCTTGCAAAGAGCGACTTTAAATCTCCTTTGGTCATTTCTGTGTCCCATCAGAGTAAATTCCTTAGAAGGTCCAGGACAATTCACACAAAGACCTCAGATATTAAAGAGCTTGTAAAATGCCTTCAGGAGAGTTATTACTGGGAAACTAGCTGTGTCATTTCAGCAAAAGGCAGGTGATGGGAAAGGAAACAATTGCAGAAGTAAAGCTTACAGGGATTTTTTAAAAACTAAATACAGTAATTTCACGACTATAAGGCACACTGGACTATAAGGCGCACTCTTTTTTTGCAGCGAGGGTCCGTGTCACGGTCCGCACAACCTGAGCGGGGGTTGTGATGGTTCGTATGACCACAGGGTGCAAAAGACTGTTGTCTTTGCAAGAGACTAAGGTTTTGTTCAGCAACAAACAGCAAAGCAGTTTATTGAGGGTAAATAGCTCAGTTTTGGGGTATGGTAAGGGG
>VRYO01001463.1:35618355-35639315 GCA_009812075.1 Sialia sialis
GGCATCCACCTTAGCTAGGCCAGCAACTCCACAATGAGAGGTGGGGTCCTGGGGTTCTCTCAGAGTCTCAGTCTCTGATGATGATTGTGAGGCAGATCAGGCAATCTTCGGAGCGACTCTTACAGTCCGCGTGCAACAAAGTAACGTCATGGGCCCCTGCACCCTGCAGCCAGCTGCCCCTAGCGCCGGGTGGGCCCCGCTGCTCAATTTGCAAATATTTTTCACGGATCAGCGTAGCCTTTAAAGGCAGTCCCAGGTGCCCTCCCCATGCCGCGGGCCCAAGCGCTCCTGCCCACCGTTCTCCCGCACCCTGCAGCTGCCGCCAGTGCCGGGCTGCTCGCGCGGCTCTCACGGCTGGCGCAGCTCGCACAGCTGGCACGACTCACGGCTGGCATTTGATTGCGAGCTTCATGTTTGTTGCTTCGCAATGTGAAACAGAACTTGTTTTGAGATCACTTCAATACTCAAACTTTTTCCATATATAAGGTGCACCGGATTATAAAGCACACTTCCATGTTTCGATCAAAATTTTAGGCTTTAAGGTGCGCCTTATAGTCATGACATTACTGTACTCTTGGACTGGTGTATCCTACTTCACAATAGCACATGATCCATGAGGTAAATTTATTTGATCTTCAGAAAGGTGCAAATCAAGCTCTGCTGTCTCACTCAGCTCACTGATGAGGTCTCTGGTCTAACACGGCTTGCTGTTTCTCCTGACACCTCTGCAGAATGTTCCCTATGAATAAAACCTGGGGGACAGAGGGAACTGACTCTCCAGCCTCACTCTCTCCAAACATGCTGCTAAAGGACTCCCTGGCAATGCAAGACAACTGTTGACTCTGGTAATAGATTCTTTTCAGGCTCTGTGACAAAGCATGTAAGCAGACAGTGCCACAGTATGCTGCGGCTGATGAGATAACCCCTCTTTCGTTGACAAACCCAGTTCATCAAGAAAAGAGGAGCTGAATAACTGTGCCTCTGGATCATGAAAATGAAAAGATCTTGGAAATCCTTTGTTCAGCAGCCTTCCCATTCCAGCATCAGTGAGGAGCCAAGAGCCTGCTGCTATGCAAGGGAGGGGGATTCAAACCCCTCCCATGAATGCAGAGTGCAAAAGAATGAAAAGCTGTTACAAAGGAAAAGCATGAGGATTGCATGGATAGCTCAGCTCTCAGGGGAGGTTTTGTCACCTCTGCAATGGATTTTATTAACTGCATATTGGGCCCCAGCAGCAGAGCTTGATTGTATGACTGCTTCCCTTAGAACAGCAAGAACTAAGCTAATACTGCTAATATTATATTTACTATGTTTACAGGTAAAACTCCCTTATTCACAGGGAGATTTGTCTTCTTGGTAATGGTACAAAGAATAAGGTGAACTATCATCTCTTCCTATAACTAAAAAGCCAAACATAACTGTTTCATTGCTCATTTGCCCAGAAAACATGACAGATGTAACTCAAATGCAGAGAAACTGATTTTCTAATTTTCTGCTGACCGGCATCTTCTGCTTACTTATTAACTGGACAGAACAAAGTTGGTTATTCTGCATTTGTTTATCTACAAGAGAATGGTTTCAAGGCATGAATTGCACCTTGCACCCTCCAGGAGGCAAAGTGCTCTCCAATGAGACTGTCAGATGAATTTCATAAGAAGAATTCCCTGAATTGAAAAAGATTTGGTGGACTGGGGTTTGTTTAAACACCTTTAAACTTATGTGAAGTCCTAGTCAAAAGTAATTATCTGTGATTTCACTCAGGATTATCAGAGATTGAATGTTTCTATTTAATTGTTGCTTCTCAGCAAACTCTGGTTTGCTTCTCAGGTCCCTCTGGCGTGAGTTTTTTCCTACTTCTCAAAAATGGTGCAACTTTCAATCCACAGACAAAATTGCATTTTTAACTACATAATTCCACAGAAATTAGGTGAGCTGTCCTTATTTATATTAGTACTGGTTTATGTATATAGAAAGATTTTCCCAAATAATTTTTATTCTGATTTTTTTTTTTTCAGAAACTGGGGCAGAGCACTGCTGTTTCCTAAAATTTCTGAAAGGAAAACTGCCTCCATAGTCCAGAACATTTTGCTGCTTGCTTGTTTTGCTTATAACTGTTTCAAACATTTAAGCTTCTTTAGAAATAACAGAAAACAATTCCTGAAACCATGGGTTCATTAAGCAAACAGACCAACACTGCACACAGCTCAGAAGATATTAAAGCATCCCACCTGCCACTGGGTTTGAGAATAACATGGAAGATAACACTGAGCTTTAGTGAAATGTAATTCAAAAAACTCCATTAGTATAATAATAGGTTTGTCTACTGGATCTGTTTCCCAGCTACAGTGCATTAAACGTCATTTAACTGTTCCAATAAATTCAAGCTCGTGGGTGCAATTGGTAACCAGGAGAACGGAATAAACTGGTATAAAAATGGATCAATAGACAACATGAACATGTAATGAACAGTTTATGTATTGAGGATGGAGCCAATATAAAAATCATTATTAAGTTAATTGTTCTGAAATTTCAGCATCCAAAAAATGATCTTCTGAATAACCAGTTAATTTATAGTATGCTGCTACAAGTCTCTTGTTCAATTTCAAATGAGCTACAGGTACAACTTATTTAGAAAGAGGAATGAAACATTTGCAAACACAAAATTGTTCCTGTCAGATATAAACATGTAGCAATATCATTAGTGCAGTGCTTTAAAGAGAACCAGAATATTTCCTGGGATTTTCTGGTTTCCACAAAAGAAAAGAGCACAGCAAGAAACTGCCTTGTGTACCATCAATGTCAATAGAGCAGGGAGAGTTTATAAAGAGATTTATATTTTCACAGCTCACTTGCCTACAAATAAATATTTCCAAATTAAATGTTTTTCGTTGTGTAGTCCAATTTGTTCTCAGAACAGCTAAGGCCATTAAAAGTGCCTGTCAGTGCCACAGCACATGAACACTGTCCAACACTCTCAGAGCCACAGCTGCCAGAGCTCCTGTGCTGGATCCTGTGCAGCCTTCACCAGCAGGGCACTGCCTCACACCACACTGCTCACCTGCACAGCTGAAAGAACAGACACTCCACCATGGTTTTAAACCTGCTCTGCTACACCACTGCCCAGTCTATGATTTTAAGCCTACTTACAGGCTTCCCCAACTAGGTTAGAATTGCCTGCTGTTCTTTAGATGAGGGGAAAAATCAAACCTCAGAGAAATTTATTCAAAGTCATAAAAAACCCCAGCTGCCTTCATCAGAACATGGCACAGAGCTCATCACTGCTCTATGAGACAGATCTCTTACTCAAAAATCAAATCACACATCTCACAAGGCAGGTATCAAACACGCACATGGGCATACTGAGAAACCTGTCCACTTATTTCCATTTTATTTCTGAAAGATAACACAGCAAGAAAAGAGATGAGAATGATGAGAAACTGGAAGTGAGCAACGTTTCCCATATACCAAGTGCTCAGGCTTGGGTTGGAGGGGATCAGGCAGCAGTGCCTTCTTTCTGCAGCTGATGCAAGATGTTGCTGTTATGTCTTCCAAAATGGGACAGCAATTATTTATTCCGAAAATCATTGTGCAAGGGGTTTCTTATGCCCTACAGTGATAATCATAAAGCCAAGAATCTTCCTGTTTCCCACTTTTGTGCAGGTCTTGTTCAGTGGTGCAGACTGGGAATGCAACCACGCTGCTGAGACTGCTCTGCTCCCCTCCCTGCAGAGGGACAGGCTTGGCCACCAGAACAGAAATGTGACTGCTTCTGATCATGCTGTCTTCCTTGTCAGTGAAGCAATCACTAAGGCCATAAACAATCCTTTTCACATAGTTCTAGCCCTTCACAAGTCACAAAATTCTGCCATAAATTTGCAAGACAAAACTGAACTATGCTTACAAAAAAATGAAAAAAGAAACGGAAAGTTTGTGCATTTCAGAATTAGGGGAAACAGCCAAAATAAAGCACCACAAGCACAGATAAAGGCTATCTGTGAACTAGGTAATTATTTCAGGAAGATCTTTTTTCCCCACACATTTGTTCAGTGAGTGAACACTGCTGAAATAAGTAGGCTTGAGATTAATTATTTTTCTCAGGAGCCCCAGCAGGATACAGTGGGAGGTCTGTTGCAGTGATTTTATTTACTGCTTTGAGAACTTTTGATCTGAATTTACTATTCAGGATTACCAAAACTGTGCAATACAGGCAACCGTCCACTGCTTTTTAAACCAACTAAAGGGAACATGTGTAAATTTGAGCAAGATGAGTTGGGTTTCTGGATTTTTCTTTTGTTGAGGCAGAGGCAAATGATGTGCCCTCTCTCTGGCATTCACACAGGCACTACCTGCACTGAGGAGTTTTTATGAGTATCCCTCTATACTTTCCAAAAGAGAAACAGAAAGTGAAACCTGGAAAGAGCATGGAAACAACAGGCACATATGGATGGATGGCTTCACTCCTATGTTCCAATGTAAGCACGTCAGCAGGTGCAGCTTCTCATTTTCCCTGGTAGGCAAGTATAATGTCTGTCTTGCCCTTCTTGTAAAAATTAGCACATGAAACACCTAATGATTTTCAAAATATAACCAGATGCACTGAGTGGCCCAGTCACAGAGCCAAACTTGATTCCCATTTTGTCCATGGCTAGTTCTGTGACACCAGGTTTGAATCCTGGTTCTGCTACACTTCTTCCAGGAACCTTATTGAAATTTATCTTCTGTCTTAAGAAAAATTACAGAAAGCAGCACAGCAGCAGCTATCACAATTCATCTAAATTAATTTCGTTTTGTGATTGCAATTTTCTCAGTCTTTTCTATCTGACTGCAATAGTCTTTTCTTTAACTATCCACAGTGATACATTAACCCTCTCTTAAAGCATCATCCCCAAAATTTAACACATTGCTCCACTTCTCCATTCTTTTAACAGAAGGATGAAAATTTACATCAGAAAAATCAATCACCAACTGATAAAGCAAGTCTCCTTCTACTTGGAAATATCAGCTAAAGCACAGGATGCTACACAACCAAAGAGCATAATGCTAGAAATGCTTGTGAGAACATGCACAAGAAGACAACAAGGAATGGCAATAAAATAAAGTGGAATTATATAAGAAAGTCTTATTTAGCATAAAGCGAATATTTACAAAGCTTTATAGCTCATCTTTATTATTGAATTCTGCCAGACTTTTAGATCTGTCTCAGGAAATGCACATTTTTGTGCCACTGAGGTCCAACAATGCCTCACAAGTATTTTAACATAAATCACATGAAACGGATATGGCTTATATTTTCATTCAGATACAGCATATAGAATTTAGGTTTCAGGTGCACTTCTCTATGCTACCTTAAAAAACTAAGATCTAGAAACCTAGCTTTTTAATAGGTCTGAATCTATTGATTTTGTACTTTCTCAAAACAGTCAAATACTTCCACAGTGGCCAAAGCTTTTGACAGAGAATACTGGACAGAAAGACTGGAGTTCACACATCCCTGCAGAAAGTCTATCAGCAGCTGTTGTTTTTCAGCTTTTTTAATTGAAGGAATGTAAGCAGAAAATCTTCTCCATTTTAGTGAAAACAGCTTTTCCTATCTATGTGGTTCCCACTGGTGAGATCTAATTTTTCACCCTTGAGTTGTTAATAATTAATAATCATTCTCATTAAATTTCTGACATACAAGTCCTTGGGCACCCACTTTTCTAAGCATATAGAAACTATTTTCTTACAACACAATTATGAATAACCTGCCACAATGCTAGCTAAGTATCATTTGTGTTTCAATAACAAAAAGCTGAACAACAGATTTTTTTTTTAACTTTCTTAACTTCTTTAACTTCTACCGAGGCAAGTAAAGCTCAATGTTAAATAAGGATTATTCATTTATAAATCTCCAATTTGACTTCAATAAAGTGACTTGTCAGAGTGATTTACTATATCACTCACACAAAGTAAAAATTTTTGTTCAGAAAGCAAAAGTTGACTAATGACTCATTTTACAAAGAAAATTTCTCATCAGCAACCTGTAGACAGTGGTAGGCCTCAGGATATGTATTCATGTTTCTGCTCTAGGTTTCAAAATAAATACATGCAACAGATATTTTACCATCAATTGCAGCTGAGTGGTTCCTCAATATTTTCAGATGGAACAGGCAATGCTCTCAAAGAGCATGAAGTTAATTCAAGGGTTGTTCTTAAAACAGTAGAAGTTGCTTAAGCTTCTCTGAGTAGTGAAGCAGAACTTTTTATTCAGCATGACGGACCAAGGTGAGAGTTTCCTGATGTACAGTTTATCTTCTGCATATGCTTGATTGCTATTTAAAGTCCATTAAAAGGAAAATTGTGTATGTTTTCTGGGTAAGTTACAAATTACACTACAGGACAGCAGAAAGAATATGCTGACGTGCTAGGAGTTTAATGCCAAAAGTGTGTTAAGAAAAACTATTATGAAGATAGAAGTAGAAGATTCTATTTTATTAAATACCAACAATTTCAAGAATGTTGCAAACTACTTAGAGCTATCAATACAAAGATGACCGTTGGATAAATAATTTCACAGATACTACAGAATATGCTGCTCACTATTAAAGTGATGTACAGCTGCATCATTTAAAGTGCATAATGACAAAATAACCCTTTGATAATGACAAAAATACTTTCTTTTCAAAGTAGAACACAATATACTGAAAGGGAAACTTGTCAAAAGTATCATTGCTTTACTACATTACATTAGAAAATACTGTTTTGTAGCTGTTTAAGAAAAATAGGTTTATCTAGTACACATTAAAGACAAAATGATACCACTCACCAAGTTGTTAAAAAGGATCTCTCTGCAAATTGTCAGTGAAAGAGAAAATGAATCTCTATCTACAGATATCTCTATGTTAGTTATTCCCAGGTACACACAAAATTCAAAAAGAAATACAAGCAGCTTAGAGCTGCAATGCCTTTGGGACTGTGAGGGGGTGTTTATTCATCTTCACTATGTGCTTGATGCAAGAAGGCTCCCAAACTGTGTCCCACCTGAACCTGCAGTACGTCCACTTTCAGTAGAAGTCATTATGGTAATGCAAGCAATTCCATCACGGCCAAGCAAAGAGAACATGAGAAACTCAGCACATGACACATGAAATTGCTGGACAGCAACAAATAACAGAGTGAGAAGATGACAGAAGTAACAGACGGTGCCAAGAAGGATGGTTGAATTGCACAGTTAGCTAAGGGGAGCTATGTGAGAAACAGCCAAACTCTGATGAGAAGCAGGGAGGAATAATAGCACCTCTGACGTGAAGAGGCGTGCAAGGCCAAGTGCACTTAGCTGGTCACAGTAGTGATACCATTTAAGGCTGAGAAGACCCAGATAGCACTGTTGGTAACATCAAATTTGGCTTTGGGTGTGGTGAAACTGAGCTTAGCAGGGGAAAATAATTAGGGACCAGTTTTTTTTATTTGGGAAGGAGACAAGTGTGTGGAGGGAAGGAAAAAGCAGGAGAAAACGGAGAGAAGGGGAGATAAAAGGCCCCAGCCAAGTGTAACCAAGGTCCCAAGCCCAGCACTTTTCCTCATCTTATTAAACTCTATACCTCTTTTCTCTGTAACTCTGCTTAAGTGTGCCTTCTGTTCTGTGTGCTAGTTATCAGCAAACTTCATGTTGGACTAGCCAACAAGTAGGGTAAAAAAGAAAACTATATAAAATAGCCCAAGATGAGATGTATCTTCTTCAACACATCACAGCTTGCCACCAGTTTTTTTTTCATTTTCTCCTCACCTCTGAAGCCCCAGCTCAAAAAACACCAGAAATGTCTTAGCTGAATACATACCTTACTCTGTGAGACAAAATTATCTATCTCCCATTTTTAGCCTACCTCTGAATCTCAAGACCAGATTCCTATAATGTAGAACTTCTTGCAGACCTTTTCCTCTGACCACTTTGACCTCACACTCAGCCACTCCCTCTTCTCATGGTGCCACAGTCACCCCTTTTTTTCCTCATACTTCCCCAAATGGGAAGGTCATGGTTTTGTTTATCCTTCCTCTTTTGTCTGTAATTCAATCTTCTCCTCCCTTCTCAGACACAAAAGCAATTTATCTCCTTAAATCACACCTTAAAGCCTTGGTCCCGTTTGTTCAATAATAACTTCCTTCTGAACCATTTTGTGATACTTTGTATGAATGCCACTATATAATATAATTTATCTTGTTTTTATCTGCCGGAGCTCCATAATAAGTTATGCAAACATGCGCATCATTAAACATTTCCCTTTAAAAAAAATCATTTAATTAGAATATTCTCTTTCTCAAAATTGCAGCATTGAATGCATAGTTATAACTGAGACATAATGCAAAATTAAAACATTTCAATCAATGCAGAAACATAAACACTAAGCTCCAGGCAATAGGGTAGACTATCATATTCCATGTATTATTACAAAGTCAGAGCAGGTTTTTTTCCTGTTTTATGTAACTTTCCCTGAAGCTTAGTGTCTCTCAATTACAAGCTGCAGTCTTCTCCAAGTCAGCCATAAACCTGTATGCATGCAAGTACACGATGGAGAAAAGAAATTATTCATTTGAACGTCATCAGCTGATAACTCTCTATTCAGAAACACTGAATTAAGCGAGAAGAAATAAAGAATAAACTGTAAGTGCCAATATTCCATCAAGCATTACATGTAAAAAAAAGCATTACTTGTAAAAGTATCTACGCAATGCTGAGACATCAGTTATTGAACAAATTTTGCTGTATTCACCTTCTCTTTGCAAACAATAATGCACTTCTGTCAAGCCAGCAATTGACACAGGAACAATGAAAGGAACTTTATGGGTCATCATCATGTCCAGCCTATTGCTAGTGCACTTTTTCCCTAACTGCTTATAGGCATTTTTTAGCAATAATGGCTTTCTCTTTCTCAGCTATTTGCAACTAAATGGCTCTATGTTAAGAGCAGTAAATCCCAATACTAGGTCCCTAAATACAAGGTCTTGCACTTTGCACTGCTGACTTTCAGCCCATTTCTCTCCCTTCAGCAGCCCTGCCTTTGATTTGACAATGCCTCCAGGCTTCATCAATCACATTTCACAAGTGCTACTTCTTATGCAAGGTCATCAACACGGATGCTAAAATTGGCTCCAAAACTACCCTTCAAGGCACTTGACCAATATCCTTGCTCTAAGTCAACAATTCCACACTCAAAAAAAGCTGCCATCTCCTCTAACACACCACACTTAGACCTTTAAAAAAAACCCTAAACACTTCCTATGCAGAATGTTTGGGGCTTTAACTGTTTAACATTTTTTAAGGATGATTTCCAAATTTTTAAAAGCGTAACACCCCACCTAAACTCACAGCCTATATTACATGCTTTGGTAATAATTTTTGCTTATTCTGTCTAAAGAATATCCAAGCCTGAAGCAGCATAATGTACACATAACCTGAAGTAGAATTCAGGCTTGAAAATTGGACATAAAGTTTATGTTTTTTTCACTCAACCAAATACTCCAATCAGAACCCAATTAACGTTACACTATCAACACACTTTTCAGTTGTTTGGGTTTTTTTTCTTTCTTGTAAACAGCTGTTATATTTATATTACATAAAGTTATTTATTCTAATGAAGAAGTACCTAAAACAACAGGGGCTCCCACACTGAAGGTATTATTGAAACAATCAGCAATGACATAGTACTTGCTCCTACAACTTTTCTAAGAAAATGTACAATATCTATAGATACACATATATAAGTAACTGGTGAGAAAGGGAAGGTGTGAAAAGAAATACTAAAGTCTTGAACACAGCTACAAGTCAGTGAAAACAACATAGGTTTCAAATCACCTGCTTTTACAGTGTATATGGAATATGTGAAACAGCTTTGCATTAGTTTAGTTCCCAAGCAGAGTAGAGAGAATTAGTAACACATGAAAGCAAAAGCCATCCATTTGGTTTTACTCAGTTAGGGACCCATCCCTGCAAAACACATTAAGCTGCAAATCCTAAAAAGAGCCACAGTTTTGCAGCAATGTTATCTGCAATTTAATTGCAAGATCCCTGCAAAAAGCTCACTTGGGTATTTTGAAATATAGTGACTTCCATCCAAATACCTAATTTATTTTTTTGTACAAACCATATTAAAAAAACATGATGTAGGGGTTGAGTAAGCTGGAAATTAGACCTGCACAAATAGGCTATATTTCAAGACTCTTGTGATAACCTTAGCAAATTAGAAAGGAAAAGATCTACTCACATTGGTAAGCATGATATGGCCAGTTTTATTGTGCTGAGACAGAGATAATTCAGCACTTCTACACATTTCATTTTAATCGTCACAGAATTAGTCATCAAAGGTTAAAGCTGCTTTCAAAGGAAATGTTAAATCAACAACTGGAAAAAATGTATTTGAATACATTTTCCCAACAAATGCTAATTCACTTTTATTATCAAGTTTTAGCCTGTGGCATCCTTAATATGCATCAAAACTATGACCACATAGAAATTAATCTACTTCAAGCCCTGATTTCTCATTTATAACTTTGCTGGAAGGCTTTCCTCTATGTTTCTTTCTGTGTCATTCCTTTCATCTGTCCCTGAAAGACCCAACAGCAACTGACTGAGCCTGTCCTTGTACTAAGCACAGTGGTGGCAGGACAACCAGCCCAGGGCTGTTCATTGCTTTTCTAGTGACTCTAACTCACTGAAGGCTGGAGAAAGGAAAAATTAAAGAAGAAAGTGTGAGACTGCTACAGAACAGCAGGATCTGACTGACCATGAGCTGGGTAGGGGAGGACACTGACAGACCCAAACATGCTGTCAGGAAGCCAAATGAGGAAGATTTTGTGGTAGACACATATGATTTTTCAGTGTCTCTTGTGCTGTATGCATGGTAGAGTGCATATGGCTTAGACTGCCATAAGAACCTTCAAGGTGAAATAGCAATGCAGCACGCCCACAAGGACAGAGCTCTGGAGGGGTATTCATACCCTCCACAAAGGGAAACTGACTTCTCAGCCTTGATCTTTGATCATGCAGTAAGCACAGGGAAGTGCAGTATTCCATAGACATAAGGACACATTCTGAATATTCCTCAGATTCAGTCATCTTGAGATACAGCCCTATCACATATAAACTTGTGGATGCCTGGTGAGCATCCACAAGTAGAAAACAAGCAGAGACATGACTGTAACAAAGATTTTATAGCTGTCTTATGTAAATAAACTGATTTCAAATTCAAACAGCTCTCTGAGAAAGTAAAATGCAGTGTAAGATTGACAGGTTGCAATGTACTCTTTAAAACTGAAGTACTACACAGCATCGGAGCGAAAACTAAAGTAAGACTGTGTACAAGTAAGACACATAATAAACACATGGGAAGAATAAAAGCAGCTTGACATATCTATCACTCTCTTTCACTTTATAAGTTTCTGTTCTAACATATACTGTGTATGCCATCCCTCTGAATCAAGTCCGTAAATACTGCCATAATCTCTGACCTTGTCCATGCACATATGAAAAGCTCCATTAACTTGAAAAACCCCAATAAGTAAAGTCAACTCCTCTGTGCTTCCTCATTGCATGGAACCACCCCAGGACCAGAAAATCATCAAAGATTCCTGTCAAGAAGCAAATTACTAAATCCTTTTCCTCATTTTCTGCTGGTATAGGTACATAAATACTAGGAGCTTTCCAGCCCTTGAAGGTAGCTGTCTTCTGTACAGCAGTGAAATGCTATGGTCATACCACAAGTGCTCTTGTGTCATTCTTCTGGGACAGGCTGTGGGCCACATGACTGGAACCGAAACTGATACAGAAAGAGAAAGCACAACCAAAACCTTTTCAGGGACAGACAGCCAAATGGACAGTGATGAGTTCCAAAACATCAGACTTAGGCAAGCAAAGGAAATAAATACAGAATGAGCTACGCATAAACTGTAAAAGAATGATACTACAGTTTGTCAGTCGACACCTGTGTCTTTATTAAAATTATGTTTTTATTTTCCCTAATTTCTACAAGCTCCAGTTCTTTGTGAAAAGAATGCAAACAAAAACTCAAAATAATTTTTTTTAAAGTGTCTCTGTCACGCCGCAGCATTTTCTCTCTTTTTTAGAAGCAGTCAGAGTCTCTATCAGAAAATGTGAATGTTGTCCTAACTATGTCCTAAGAGGTACATCTGTAGGGGCAGAAAGGAATTTCAACCAAAAGTAAAAGAAAAATTACAGCAGATTTCATGTAATCTTGGAGGAAAAGAACTGACTTTCTTATTTAACTCACAACGGTACATAATTTCAGGGAAATACCAGTGCTGGACTATGTTTAAAAAGCAATATGCCACACAGTGATAGCATAACTACTAAACAGTCACATGTAAGCAGCAAACCGCAAAAAGAACCATAGTGCAACCAACATGCTTGTTAAATTTCTAAACAATCTTTCCCCTGATTCCCCTACCCCACACATATCTTTCCTGCTTTTGCAGACTCTGTCACACCTTCTTCACAGACCACACAGACTTTGTCTGACAGGAATATAACGGTAAATACAGCAATACCCTAATGTGGAGCAAAATGAAGCAATGTTGTGTTGTTTTAGAATGACTGACTGTACTTCAGAAAATACCATTTCCTTCTGTTTTTTTCAGACAATCTTCGCCAATACTGGAATCAAGAGTGGATCTAAAGTAGTTATGCCTGCTGTGAGTGCCTTCTGAGCCTTCTAGGCACACAAGAGAGACAGAAAACTTCCCAATGCCCTTCAGTGCTTGGTAGGCAGAGAACTTATACTACAAGATTGACTAGCTGATGAAAACACTTCTCAGACCTGATGAATTGAGAGGATGAATGGACAGAAAGGAACCACTTAGGACTTTCCCCCAAGGGAAATTGGATATAAAGATTTTAAGATTGGCAGACTAAATTGTTAATAAAAAGCTTTAGATTGGAGATCTTAAGTAAGAAAGCGTAAAAGGCATTCTATGTTCCTACAAACACCCTTGTCTACTCTCATTAATAAATGAAAGCCCAGAAGGGATAGTTTCTGCAATGCCATGCATGTGATCCGTGTGTTTGTGTTTATTCAAGACAACACAGCAGAGAGAACCTATGGCTTCTCAGCAGACAGCAAGAGACAAGAGGCTGCTCAGACAGCTTCTTTATTTGAAATATTTTCAGAGTATTAAAAAAGGACATTTTCACCACTTATTATTTTAACCCCAGCAAAGGAATTTTGTCTAAGCCAGACTTTTTCTGCAAACAAGTGTGCTTGTGGAGGTGCGACTGGCAAACCTACTTTTTCCAGAGAAATATTATACCAGAAAATGTCTCAGGATCCCTAAACATATAACACCACATTAAACTTGAGTAGTCTCATGAAGAAACTGCAAATAGCAATAGTGCCCTATTAGGAACTGTGTCTCAGAGAGCTGCCATCACTCCCTAGGTTACCTTCTCCATGTGTAGGACAGCACTCATACCATTTTGGCACAGAGGATGTACTGTGCTTCCTTCTTTTCTGTACCAACTAGGTACTGATTCCCTCAGGACATGCTAAAAAGAGTCACAAATGAAAAGCTGCAATGGACAAACAAAAGATGTCTAGATTTCTTTGCCCCCAGTGGACATGACTGAAGATCAGTTTCAAACAAATGAGACCGTATGGTGTCTCACACTGCACAGCTCACAGTAGTAAATTTCCACTTCATTTAACTCTGACAGCACACACGAGCACACTTGTGGTTTATCTAGCTGTGCTTCTGTTAACATTAATATCATTTAGCTCACACAAGACCACGCTTTAGTTACTACATGCATTATAATGATACAGAATTAAAGATACAATCATAGAACTGAAGTTTAAATATTGCCTCATGAGAAAGGAATACAGGGAATTCTAAAATAAAACCCATAGAAAATCTGTAGTAGATTATTCAACATTTCATCAATTATCATTTTCTCATGAATAAACTCATGAAGGAATGATGAGATTTACCCTTGCTAGAGCAGACTGAGGTAACAAAGTAAGCCACTGTGAAAAAAACTGCTTTACGATGGCATGATACTGAATTGGTGGCTATGTCACAGAAAATGTGGTTTCAGTTCTGAGTGCACTAACTTCGTGTCTTCCAGAAAAAAAAAAAAAAATAGAAAAAAAGAAAACCCTATCCAGCAAAATTATGAAAGTAGAATACAACTTAATTTTGGACATGCATATCAAAGAGAAAGGCATCACCATAATCTTAATTTTGCTTTGTCTGTAATAATTACTGGGATTTCCTTGAAGACAGATGAGTGAGAGGGAGGAAGAAAAAATAAAATCTGTGTGTGGCTGTAAAATTCCATTGTGTACACTGGATTTTAATTAAGTCATCAGCCCTGAACTGCTTTCCAGTAGTAAAACATTGACTGACAAAGGTAAACTGACTGATTTTTTGCCACAGAATGGTTTGGGTTGGAAGGGCCTTTAAAGGCCATCTAGTCCAACTCTCCTCTAATGAGCAGGAACATCACATCATCTAAATCAGGTTGCCCAGACCCTCATACAAAACCTGGCCTCAGATTTTTCCAGGAATGGCGCATCCACAACCTCTCTTAGCAACCTGTGTCAGTGTTTCACCACTCTCATTGTAACAAATTTCTTACTTATATCTAATCTGAATTTACCCTGGTTTAGCTTAAAATCACAACCTTTACCCTACCACAACAGACCTTTCTAAGAAGTCTGTTCACTCCTTCCTTATAAGCCTTCTTTTAGCTACTGAAAAGCCGCAACAAGATCTCCCAGGAACCTCCTCTTCTCCAGGCTGGATTTCCACAGCTCTCATTTTTCTCTCCTAGGAAAGGAGCTCCACCCCTTGGATCATTTTTATGGCCCTTCTCTGGAC
The DNA here is from genome assembly GCA_009812075.1 of Sialia sialis. Classification (NCBI taxonomy): domain Eukaryota; kingdom Metazoa; phylum Chordata; class Aves; order Passeriformes; family Turdidae; genus Sialia; species Sialia sialis. Next base: position 35,633,221 of record VRYO01001463.1, read on the forward strand.
CCACTCTAACAGGACTCTCATGGTTGTTTTTGTATTTTCTCTGTGGTTTTGATGTATTATTGCCTAGACTGAAAACTAGAACCTTTAATAACACATAGGTAAATGAACTTTGCTTAGATCAAAGCACATGGCTGTGCCCATTAGTGACTGATTAAACAGCAGCATGAAAAATAGTAACCCTTAATTGCAGCCTCAAGTGTAGTGCCGGGCATTCAGCATTTTCTGTTTATCCAAAACAAACAGTAAGTAGCTTGCCACATGTTTCTCATGTCTCCAAGGACTAATTAAAACTGGCCATCCCTGTTTCCTACCACCCCAGTGCCGATTAATCTCCCTGGGTAAACATTGCTTCCAGCTTTCTTTCACTGATCCACTCTGTGACCCTTTGCTTCTTTTGTGTAGTAAGTTCACTATTAAATTTTGCCTGCTAATTCAGCATAACAGCGCTGAACTGGAGCTGTCTCATTCATTTCAGTAAAGCAGTAACTTACTGAGCTACTGCAGTTAAACATAATGACTCCTGTTGATGATTCCTCCAGAGTTTCTGGTAAAAGCCTCAACATGCTTTCACTGTGGCTACTGCTATCAGCAGCACACTCAGTGCCCTGCGCAAGAATCACAAGCTCCAAAATGTCTCCTGAAAAGCCATGTCTCAAACTGGACATCCCAAGCTATCCTGTCAGTGAAGTTTCTCCTTAGAAAGAAGCTGGCCCTAGAGAAGCACCTCATTAGTAAAAACCACAAGGGTACTGGCACCCATAGTAGTAATTTCACAATTAAAAGCCGCACCTGATTATAAGCCGCACATCCAGGTAGCCCACGGGATATGTCCATATATAAGCCGCACTTTTTTTTTTTTTTTTTTTTTTTTTTAGCGAGGATCCATGTGCAACAAATTAACAAATTAGTAACAGAATTGCAGGTTTGGCTTCAGGTGCTCAAGTTGCAACAGTTTTCATAGACCAGCAAAGCCTTTAAAGGCAGCCCCAGGCGCCTTCCCCACCAGCCAGTTCTCACTTCCAGGTTGGCATTTCGCTGGGATTTGTCCATAAATAAGCCGCACCTAATGATTAGCTGCACTACTGGGTAGGCTGGATTCTTCAATGAAAAGGGTGTGGCTTATAATCGTGAAATTACTGTAATTACTTTTAAGTACCATGACACTACTATTGCAAAGACATAATTAAAATTATAGAGGTCCCTGAGATTAAAAAATAAATAAATAAAAAAGAACAAACCAGGTTGTTAGAACTACTTAATCATGTGGACACAAAGAATTTGGACCCAAGGCATCTTATATTATCTCTTCCGGTTTTGCACATTGTTTTGCATGTGTTTATAATGAATCGCTCAGGCTTCCATGACACTGAGCTCCCCTGACTCTTTCTCAAGCCTGAAATAAAATGTCCAAATTATTTTCTGTCTGCAAACATGGAGCAGATCACTGCCAGTTTCTCCCTTCTATCAGCCTAATGGCAAATGTTTTCAGCAGCACCTCATCCAAAGGAGGAATTATGTTATCATATGGCTGTATCAAAAACCCTTCAGATGCCACACAGAAATTCTCTATATCCTAAATCATGCAGATTATATAAATAGTACTACTAGCATCTATTTCCTCCAGATTTTAATGCTATTGAACAACAGAAAGAAGGCAAAATATGTATGGTGTATTTTAATAATCCCAGATGAATGCAAAAAAACCTTTAAAAACCTGCTAATTTAAATATCTTGTAGAAATATATAAGTAACATATGATAAGGAGAAAACAAAAAATTATTTGCACATACATATATACTTAATGTCCAGGATAAGTATGAAGTCAGAATCTTTTCACATCCTGCAGAAAAGCTGAAGGACACTAAATCTGGACTGTGATCAAAGTGTAACTAATCCCTTTGTATAACAGAACACAAGACAGCATTGGAAGGCTTTTCTTCCCACTTAGATAGAATGCAGGGTTTTACACAAGTGATATGAGCTCTTCTCCCCAAGACTATAACCAGTCCATTTAGTTCCTCCTACAGGGTGGTTAGCACTGGAATCAAAGTCTTCATGGATGGTTTTCCTCTGGACCTTCATGAGCTAAGTTCAACTACACATTTGAAAACCTAGAGAGTTTGATTGTTGGAGATTCACATTAAGGAATGCCTACACATTATACCAAGAAACCTGACAGCTGGTAGACATCTTCTCGAAAGAGGCCAGCATGGAGCCATGACTAATAAAATAACTCCTAAAAGGGGACTTTTTAAATTTCAGTCGTTAAAACTTTTGGAGAATTGTATCTAGATAGCCTAAATTTGTTAGTAACAACAATACTTTCTTTTTAGGAGAAGAAATGGGTTAATGGAGGGTCCTCTTATAGAGGAAGCTGCTTCCCCTTCTATACAAAAATGAGATGGATGATAAAAAAGGGTGAAGCTCAAGAGACTGAAAGACTTCACTGTGAGACATTACTAAGGAGGCCATGTACAAAACAAAAGAGACAGAACAGGAAAGCAAGTGTTTCTATAGATACATCGCAGTAACATCAAACCCAAAGAAGTTATTAAGCGTTAATCTTCACTGAATGTCATCCTGTATCAAGATGACGTGGGCTTGTTACTTGATTTGTAAATTATAACATTTATAATCTGCTGTACCACTTATACATATTTAAATACAAACAATGACAAAATCATATGAAAAAAACACGAGCTTTGCAATTAAATCACTTTAGTACATGGCATTGGGCTCCTCCATGTAAAATTACATGAGGTTATTGTTCTTCTCAGTATCATTACGAAAAAAAGAGCTCACAGTTAATGAAACACAAATTAGCAATACCTAACACCTCTGCTGAATAAAAATGCACATGTATCAAAAGACAACAATATCACCAGGATAGTAGAATTTGCCAGCAGTAAACAAGTTCAGAGAAATATCAGTATCTATCTACAGAGGAAAGAAAGTTCTGAGATCCAGTTATCTTTATTTGTGAGGAGTAATGATAAAATAAAGTTCATTTGCATGGAAATACACTGGAAAGGGCTTTTCAGATCTGAATTCACTCCTTGAAGAGCGCTGTACATAGATGGCATCCCAATCAATCTTCCTAGGATTCTGGTCTGTTTACATGGTGGCAGAGGACCTCAGTTCATGTCATCTGGGCCTGTCGCCTTTGGTAGGAGGCACACAACTAATCCCTCATGAATCCATTTGCTGTGAAATGACAGTGTCTGACAGCTCCTCAATCTCATTGCTCTATCACACTAAAAACCTCTGCTTGGCAGAAACACCCACTCCATTAAGGGAGATGGCTGCTAAGAACCAAATTGTGAAGGTATTTTTCTTCTACAGTTCTCTGCTGGGTCTACAGAAAGAAATTTAAAATGCTCCAAAATAGTTGACAGTGCTTGTACAACAGGCCTTCCAAGCAGCCACTTACTGCTGTAATTGCCAACATTTTCACATGTGAAAGATAATTGCCCTTCTAGATCATTTAGGAAACAAGCTCGGCTCTCAGCTTCAAAGCTCCAAACAGTTAGTGTCTAACTTTACTTAGACATTAAATGCCTTTTCTTGTATACTGAAGAAAAACAATAGTAAACAAGTTCTTTATGTTTAGGTGGAAATTCACGCTCATCAGCATGAGCCTGTTTCCTCTTGTCCTATTGGTTGGCACCACCAAGAAGAGCCGGCTCTGTCCTCTTGACATCCTCCTCTTAGATATTTATACAGGAAGCAACGTTGCAGTCACACCTCTTCTTGACACTGAACAGGCCAAGCTCTATCAATTTTTTCCTTACAATAGAGTTTTTACACACTTTTTACCAACTCAGTAACTCTCTGCTGGACCTGCTCCATGAGCTCTTGTCCTGAGGAGCCCAGAAGAGACATAGCACTCTGGATGAAGCCTCACCAGGGCTGAGGAGAGGGGCAGGATCAGCTATCCCAACCTGCTGGCACTGCCCTTCCTAATGCAGCCCAGGACACCATTGGCCTTCTTGGGCACCAGGGCACTGCTGGTCATGGACAGATGCTGTCCACCAGGACCCCAGGTCCTTCTCTGCAGAGCTGCTTCCCAGCAGGTCAGACCCAGCCTAGGCTGGTGCATGGGGTTATTCTTCCCCAGGTGCAGCACCCTACATTCATTTTCTCTGTCCACCTCCCCATAATCATCTTTTCAGAAGACATTGTTCATATTACTCTGCACTGCTTGGAAAATGGCAGCAGGACCAATGTGAAAACTTTTCCTGGTTAGAATTATTTTGTTTTATAAGTATGGCAAAAAACAAACGGCCTACTTAAAACCCTGAAAAACATCCTCCATATCATACAAATCATGCCCACTCAGTAACATCAGTTTTGCCTCTGCCCCAGCTCAGCTAAAGCTGTTGGTTGGAGTGCTTAGACAAATATATAAATATACATTCCATATACTTAGAACGATATATAATTGTTCTGTGTATCTTTTAGCGTCAATTTCTGATTTATTTCAACCACTGTGTGCAATACAGAATACAAGTATAAACAGTTTCTTTGTGCTTCTGGGAACTAAACTGCTGTCTTCTCTAAAGATTACATGGACATCAGATATATAAAAAGTATTATTCAAACATAAAGCACTAATTGTCTTCTTGCATTTTAAACCCAACACATGTTATTTACTGAAGATTTAAGATTAAATTTCTATTCATAGACAACATTCAGGACATAAAAGGCCTATTGACTTTCTAAAAGGCTAGGAAAATGTAAAGAGCTTATTTAATAGTTTCAAAACTGAAAAAAAATGAAAACTTGAAAAGTCAAACTATTTTCTTTACAGACTTATTACATTTTCCAAATAATCAATTTATGCTTGTAACAGGAACAAGTAAATTTTTGACAAACTAAGGAAATCAATTTAATTCTTTCTAACCAATTGTTTTCTCCCAGAGGGATAAATATGTCTTGTGACAGGGCTTGCTCTCACAGTACTATTTAGATTTATTCTCTATGCATTTCAAATCCAAAGATCAAAAGACAAAGATGGGGGGAAAAAAACCTCAATCTGTGCCCAAAAGCTGCAAATGTGTTAATATTCTCATCTTTCATGTTTGCAAGGTAATTACAGTAAAGAGCTCCATACTGTATATTTCAAGAAGGAACTTCAACTCTGATAGTGGTTGACTTCGAAACAAGAGACAGTATTCTTTTTATTGAAGAAGAACTTGTTAGATATTTCCTGGGTTTAAAATTCAAGTCTTTATATCCACTGTGTTTACAAACACTCAAAAATGTTTTATCTTTAGAAAACCAAAAAGCACCTACTGTTAATTGATTTTGTTTCTTTTACAGCATGTAGAGATAAATAATACTAAAACCTTGTGAAATGTATGCTCTAGCTCAATTTAACACACAATTGTTCTCAAACTTTTAGAAATTCGAATTTGTAATACAAATTCCATCCTTAATAAATTTTTCCCCGCAACCTGTTTATACTTCAGAAACAAGCTGTGATGACAAATGGGCAGAAACCTTTCTTTACCTTGTGGACAGCTCCAATAAATACATACATGCATTATTATTGCAGATCAATATAAAAACCATTTTTCTACATTTTTTAAAATTAAATTTTAAAAAAGCACAACAGCTTCTTGTTTGGCAATTTTTAACTGTATTAATAAAAGAAAAGACAATTTAAGAACATAGAGCTGGATTAAGTGGCTTTAGATACCATTCACAGAGGACATTATTTAATAATGTCTCATGTAGTACATCTTAATAATCAGGAAACTATATGAACTTAAAGGAAACTTTATGAGAAAAATTTACTCAGACAGATATGTAGCTTTCATACACAAAAATTCTTTTCTAAGGGCACCCTCCAATACAATTTATCATTATGCTACAGTCTGTATGAGCCACTAACATTGATGTACAGTATTTAAAACACTGAAAACTTATCATGTACTACATGACCTACTTCATTTTTTTTAATATATTTGTTTTTATTTCATGTTTATCTACCCTGTGAATTTGACCAAATCTACACATAGTCTATGTGTGCTTAAAAATACATAGATCTGGTTCAGACTGTAAAAATTCATTTACAGTAATTTCACGATTAT
>VRYO01001463.1:35640315-35663781 GCA_009812075.1 Sialia sialis
TGTGGCTTATAATTGTGAAATTACTGTACTGATATATAGAAACTTCTGTTAAGATTTAAAATGTATCCTAAAATCTAAAAAGCATCATTTTTCATCCTTGTCATTGAAAAAATGACTTCTAAATTGTTTGAGTATACTCAATCATATTTCAGCAGCTAGCATGAATGTTTTGCTTCTTTTGCTGACTTTCTATATCTCTCAGGGAAAAAAAAATAGTTACAATTTACAGGGCATGTTTAACTGTGCTCTCTTTGCTAGAACTATTTAACAGCAGACTTTTCTTCTCCTTTCTACTGTCTGGCTTTGTATTTGCATTGAGAGTCATTAATAGCTTCTCCAGATTTCTTTCCTCTCTTTTTGTTTTTGTATTAAGTCTATATTGAATATTAAAAAGCACAGAAACACATATTTCAGCTCAACGAAAATTTGTTAATAAAAAAGTGTGATGTCCCATGTCACCTATAATTCTCTCATGTCTCTTCAGAGATCAAATGGATGACAATTCATCTAAACAGAAGTCAGTTCTCAAAAGGCTACAGCTACCTGTGCTAGAAAGACAGTAATGATTCTCTGAGAGCACCATAATAATCAGTAAACCTTTGTCTTGAAAAACATCAGTAGCTTATTTCTGATAAATCACAGGAATTAAGCCAGGCAATAATACACACTAGGGATAGCTCAAGTCCACCCACTAACTTCTTAAAAACATGAAAAAATATTTCTTAATTGCTTTCAAATTTTTCTAAATGTTCTAAAATACATGGATTTCCACATGTAAACATACTAAATTCTGTAACAAGGAAGAAAAAAAAATTTACACCCTGAGGTACATCCTTACCTGATGGCATATATGGACCACATGGCTGTTATGAGTGATCAAGAAGTTTTGTGCTACAGCTCTTGGACTACTTAATTCTGCTTTGATGTAAATCTGCTTTGATTTTTAGGCCTTATTTTCTGCAACCCATAATTGTTCTAAGCTTTTAACAGGAAACACAGCCAGAAAGGAGCAAATAATTGTGGGTCCTGCTCTCCGCATTCATACTGGTAAGCAAGTGATTTGGACATGGAAATTGCTTTTGTATAAAAAGCATACAAGTAATTGCATACATAACTATACCACAGGCTCCAGAAAAGCAGTTGACATGGTGTTTTAAGGATTAAGAACCAGGCAGTGGGTGTGTTGTACAAGAATGGCTAAGAAAGGAATGCAAAGACTTGTACCTTATGGGTGTGTGTATATACACCCTGGTGGACAGAAAGCAAGTTTTAGCTTACAATGGGTTTTTTTAAGCCAAGGTGAGTTTTTGATGGAATGATGCAATGATTTTGGGTGTTACAAAAGAGCACTCCAGGAGAATCATGGGGAGAAAGTACTAAGATAGCATAGGACAGAAGTGCAGACTAATGGAGAATCACAGATTCACAGAATGGGTCAGGCTGGAAGGAACCTCAGTGGTCATCTGGTCCAGCCATCCTACTCAAGTAGGGTCATCCCAGAGCACATAGCACAGGATTGTGTCCAGAAGGGTCTTTAATATCTCCAGTGAGGAAGACTCCACAAGCTCCATGGGCAATCTGTGCCAGTGCTTGGTCATGCACACAGGAAAGAAGTTCTCCCTCATATCAATTTTTCTCCTCCTATCTTCTCATATCATGCTCCTCATTCCTTGGGAAAGGATCCCAAGGTCAGTCACAGAAGCAAAACCACTATCATGGTTTAGGGCAAATCTGGGAGGAAACTTCCAAAGATTCAAGCAGCCCCTCCCTCAGCTGATTCAGGAAAAGATTTCCATAGTGCTTCCCTCACATTCTGAACTAGATTTCCTTTCAGTAAAGTTTGCACTGCCTTTTCATTGCTACTGCATAATTTCTGCTGATTTTGTTTTTTGCCTCTCCCATGAGCTCTGAGGAAATACTCAAGGCCAAAACTGATTTCAGTAAACTAGCTTTATGAACTGCTAATCCTGATATTGGACCTATGATCCCCGAAGATCCACTGTGCTCAAAGGAAACATCTTAAGAATAGGAAACCTACTAGATCAGCAGTTTTAAGATTACTGATTAAAAGTGCGGTGAAGATTTTGATGTAAAACTCTGAACCTGATAAACTCCGCATTGTTGGGAATAATTAATGACTATTCCCAACTTCAGTTGCAGCCACAGTTGTGTCCTTGGACCTTTAAAATGTAATTTTCTACTTTATGCCACATTTTTTAAAGGGCGAGGAAGTGTTCAATATCTAGTTCATGCCCAAATCAATTTGAATCCACAAACCAGGGGGATATGAAATGGCCTAATTTGGACACTACAGAGTCTTCACACTTCTTAGCATCACATTTTTAAAGCACCATTCAGTACTAGGTTTTTTTTAAAGCATCCTGCAGTTCCTTACTTCCTCTCCAGAACAGTGAGAGCACTTGCCTAGGCAATAGAAGACAAGCTGAATTCCTCCTTCAGCATTCCAAAAGCCAAACCCATTACAGTAATTTCACGTGTATAAGGCACACCCTTTTGACTAAAACTTTGCTCGAAACCCAGAAGCGTGCCTTATAGGCAAGTGCGCCTCATATACGGACAAAGTTCGGAAATTTGCCAACCTGGAAGCACAAGCCACGAGAGCCCCGGGGGGAGCTGGCAGGGCCTTGGCCGGCGGGGCCACAGCTGGCAGCCGTATGGGGGAAGCCAGCAACAGATCCTCGCTGCCTTATAGGCCTGTGCGCCTTATATAGGGACAAAGAACGGAAAGTTGCTGACAAACCAGAAGTGCGCCTTATACTCCAGTGTGTCTTATAGGCGTGAAATTACTCTACTCTAAACACTAGGTTGCCAGCTAGTCTGACTCCAAGAGTGTGTGTATGAACTGAGAACAGAAAAAGGATGAGAAGGGGAAAGGGAAGGAGGGGTATCTGTTTCACTATGTTTGCTGGGGACAGAGAACAACATAAAACCATATTTCAGAGCTTGTCAGACCACCTGGAGTTTGGGCTCTACTCCAGGCTGATTGCTGTATTTTGGCAATTACTGAAATATAGAAGCAGACCTGAAAGGACATCTAGAATTCTTCTCAGTCTTAACAGACTCATTCACAGCTAACAGGATAATGTATCTTCATGTAATTCTTGGTATCCCTCCAGGACAGTGAATGCCTCAGTGAAAAGTGGCTACTTCAGGAGGTGCAGTATAATCCTCTCAATAGAGCTTCTGGCAGTGCTGTCCTAGCCATGGCCATCGTCTGAAGAAATCAGTAAGTTCAAGCAGTAGTTATTGAGAAAAGGTAAGGTCAGTGTAGTTCTTTGCTATGTTGCTTTGTCACTCTTGCATGCACAGTAAGGTTCAACCATCATTGTTAGGAAATAAAGATAATCCCATGTGATCTAGGCAACTGATCATGTAGTTCTGATACCTGGAACAATCACCAGGAATGGCTTCCAAACAGACATGAGCTGAAATGCATCCACATAAATTGACTAACCACTTACCCTGAATAATGCATGCATATATAAAAACTCAGATCTGTATGTGCAGAATTTGCCTCCACAAACTGGAAGAAAATATGTCTAATGAGTGATGTTATCAGTGGTACTACAAACAGCAGGCATCTTCCACGTTGCTTGCAATAAACTCTCAGTGAGTAAGGCAAATGACATAACTTCTGCTCTAAGTTAGCATTTCCCCATTACAAAAGAAAAAATATCAAAACCTTGCCATTAATCACATCTTTGCTCGTAAGCAGCACCACACCATTACTCCAAGATAGGTTTTCAGTAAGTAATAAAGTACTAACAGGATAATGGCAGTGGAATAGCAAATGAAATCTGTTCTTGCGCACATTTGTTCCACTTCTTTGCACTGATAGTAAAAATACATAAAATGCAATACTGAAGATACCCATATGCAGAGTGTTAAAGTAAGAGGAAAAAAACACCCTAGTGGATATCACTTTCTCTCATGCATCATCAACTACTTTCTGCCAAAGTCATACTAAGCTGCTAAGAAGCAATAAAAAACTGCAAATGGAGAACTACAGAAGATTCAGGGCATGTAAACATACACCAACCTAAAAAAGTAACAGTTCTCATCCATAAAGATTATCCCATCTTTTTTGTGTATTTTTCACATCCTCTCAAATGAGAATTTGCATTTAGTCAGTGATTGGACATTCACCCTAAAACATTTCCAACTTCAGCAGCCTGTGAGTTTAGCAACACATTCCAGAGTCGAAACTTTGCCCTGCCAGTCTAAAACCCACTCACAAATTGACTTTCCAAAAGTTTTCCAGCAGACCAATGTAAAGGATGTATATGCCCTGTGATCACTTTGCATCCCCATATCCAAATCCATCTGCCTTACAAGTTTGTAGGGAAGTGATCAGCTCAAGAGACCAGTTTGTCATCAGTACAACAGGATGAGACTAATTGTGGAGAGACTCCTCCAGGCAGGAATCTGTGGGAAATAACAGAGGACTATATTCATAGTGGTTGTATGAGCATCTCTATCTAATGCACTCAAATCTTCATATACACGACACTTCATAGTAAGGAAGTTAAAATTTAACCCCTCTAAGCAAGTATATCCCACCAACACTTGGGATCTGAAAATTACAGCAAGTCAGAAAAGCATGTCATAAAGACAGCACAGTAATTTCACGTCTATGAGGCGCACCGGAGTATAAGGCGCACTTCCAGGTCATGCCAGCCGGGGCCACCCACTCCTCCCACGGCTCTTGCAGCTCACACTTCCAGGTTGGCAATTTTCCCAAACTTTGTCCATATATAAGGTGCACTGGCGTATAAGGTGCACTTCTGGGTTCGGCTCAAAATTTCAGTCAAAAAGGTGTGCCTTATATGCGTGAAATTACTGTAACCACGTGTTTGTTTGGTTTTTTTTATATTATATACTACAAACTAATAAAAAATATGAACACAAAATTCTGCACATGCCAGCCAATACCTACATGACAACAAGTAATGGTATGAACCATATAAAGTTAATAAATGTGTATATTTGGCAGAAAAGAATAAGGAACTAAAGAGAAAAGGGCGTATTTATCTTATTCACTTGACTAAAATCAATTTTGGTAAGAAATACAACTGCAACTGCTATTACTCATGAAAAAATGTGTTTATGAAGTAATTCATATTACATCATGACATTTTCATTAGATGCAGTGCTTTTGCTCAAAGAGAACTCCAGTACAGTATTAAAATGATTGCCAGCTGCTAGGTCTGCTATCTTGAGTTAAATTAAAAAACATGAAAAATCAGCTTTTGATTTGCAGTGTTTTAAATATTTTCTAAAAAAAACTTACAGCAAAAGCAAGAACATGAGTTCCTTCTTAGCACTACCTGGGACCATATGCACAACTTTCAGTTACAAAAAATAGTTTCAAACAATTTGATTGCAAGGGGAACAGGAATGTAATAATTAATATGCAAATGGTAAGTGCATATTGATGTAATCAATACAAAGAGATAGCACTTGTCAGATAAAGACTACACATTTGAATTTCTTTGCAAGTGAACAAGATTTTGCTATGGTTGTATTCTCCATGTATGCAGATGCAGCACTGCTTCCTTTGCCACAGCTGTAGCTCAGATGTAACACCAGCAAAGACTGAGTTCACACACTGAAAAACATTACAAGATGTGATTACAGCCTTCAGCTCCTCATGTGTTTCACTGTTTATTGCAGTGAATCTCCTCCTATTAGATTTAATTATTACATTTCTGAATCCTTCTGGCTTTATTACTTTGAAGCTGATTATCAAAGCACAACATGCAACGCCTTCTTTCTCCATTCTTTAAGTGACTTGTGTGCTTGTCCTCAAGGAAGTACAAAAGAAGCAGTATCCAAACTGAGTAGTCATGAATAAACCCGCCTTGGAGTTTTACACTTATCTTGAATGGTTCCTGAATAACAGTACTGAAAAAATAGTTTGAAAAATACTGTGCATGTCCTTGACTAAAGCAGAAGGAAGAGCAATGTATAAACCAAGAGGTTTTGTAAGCTGCTTTAAAGATAACTAGCTACAAAGAAATTGGGTCTGTAATGCTAACCCATGTATTTTATCTCTATGCTGTCCTCGTGTTCGACCAAATCACACATAGCTCGTTCTAATTTTGTCTCACTAAAGAGGCTATATAGTGCATTTGTACACCTCATCTTTCCACAATTTCCACAAATGATAATTCATGCTGGGAATCTGCTCCACATACAGCAAGAACAAATTCACCTGCAATTTTATGAGTAGTTTGAGCTTCATAAATGTACTCAGCATACTATTTCCAGCTTTTGTTTTGACCTTATTCAGAGTTCGTAGTTTATAATCTTTTAATATTGCATTTCTCTCACACCTGGCTGCTCTGGAAACTTCACTAAAATACAGTCTATAACTAAAACTCTGTTGTGACATTTCAATTGTTAATAAACTTCATCATTATTTACAACATTAATACTTTTGCTCTGTTAGAACCATGTTAACAGTTGCACAGCTGGTGGCTCAAAAGGCAACAGAAAATGGTTTTCAAAATAATTAGTAATATTTTTTTGCTTCATTTTATACACATGATTCCCTACACAGAAGTACACAAGCAAAACTAGGGAAAACATTTATCTCTTTTTACAGGGTATTCTGTGTTATTTTGAAACATGACAATTGTGCTAACATTCTCCATTTTCAAGCCTCTTCAGAAAGGAGATAGAGCCCTTGATTTAAAAAAAAAAAAAAAAAAAAAAGGTGGGGGGAAACTGGACTACCTGGCAAGGTGAGGGGAAAAAAAGGCTCAGGAGGATCAGGATAGATTTTATGAGAAGAGGGAAGCTATTGTCATCACATATCTCAAATCTGTACCTTACTAGTAGGTACAGGTGTTTCCCTCATGATGAAATAATTACTGGTCCTGACCCCAGAAGGCACAAAACTTCAGATAAATCATTTCCATCTCAGCACAGACAGCACCTGCAGCCAACTGATCCCTGAAAAATATTTTCATGGGTTTCTGCCACATTTAAACATGCTTTCTGAACATCTATTGGGCAGGAGTTAGCACAAATTTTCTATTTAGTGAAAGGCAGTGGAGAGAACAGGCAAGTAAAAGGTTTATGGAAGGAAGAAAAGCTATCTGTTTCAGCATGTAGCTGTCAGGAGTTATTTTATGGGATGTATGAAACCTAGCAAATCATATCAACATCAAAAAGAAACTACATCCAACACTGACTCAAATACATCCCTTGCTGTCGCTGTAGCCTGAGAATCTGACCTTCACATTACATTTAATAGGAGACAGAAAGAATGAGAGCCACATATAGGAGAGAATAATCTATGAAACCTCTTAAAAATAAATATTTGCAAGTCCTAAAGAAAACATTAAGAAATAAGAGGTGTATGAAAAATTGTTTGAGCTCAAATACAAAGAAAGTGTCCTTTTACTGTACACTTAGATTAATTCCTTTGCAGAAAGAAGAGAAAAACTATGTGAGCATATATCACGCAACACAGAATTCCAACAATTACTTATTTTTTATTTCCATCTATAAATTTAAAAATGCAGTTGCCAGATGTTTTGGTGCCTACTGTAATGTTCCTGCAGTCACTAGTCTCCAGACAATTTATTATAAGATTGAAACATTAAGTATGAAGTGGTTTCTCTATTTACCTTTCATGTCACATCCAAAATTTACTAAATAATCCCTTTCAGCTAAAATAGGGGCTTATACTTTAAAAAAAGAAAAAAAAAAGCCCAAATAAAATTGGTAAGGCGCAATTATTAATAGGCTAGAGCCCAGTCTTAGATACGCCTGAATACCACCTGAATACATTTAATGTCAGGTCTATGAATCTCTGGCATTTATGCCTGTCAATCTAAACAAAACAAAAGAAAATACTAATTTATTCTTCAGTATGGGAATCCTTTCCCGATATAGCTATTCCAAATTCTGAATCTACTCAGAATGAAAAGCAACCAATCCAGTGACAGATGAAACTTGCATTTCTTTCATAGGAAAACCATAACATTTTATCCAAACCAAACATTTTTTATCTGAAAACATTGATTCAACAGTAATAAAACTATTCCATGAAAGTCCATTAATTGCTAGAATCATTTAAAAACAAAACAGGTGCTTTCTACAAGTTCAGACCCTCAAATTCCTCATGCCACTGCTCTTCTGGATTGACTGAACAACTTCTCGAGGATTAAATCCTTCCCAAGAGTCAACCACACATGGAGGTAGGCAGCAGGAAATAACCAAAAACTGTGTTTTCCCACAAACACACACACATACACAATATACACGAATTTATTTAGTTTTAGTGACATTCTTCTAAAATACTTCTATTTTATTGTTCCATATGTATATGTGCTTGTATTTGTATGGGGATGGCTCAAGTCCTTCTGTAAGAATGGTTGCATCACATAAAGACTTTTGAATAAATTAAAATTTGAACTTTTCAGTTTAAAACAGTCTGCATAAAATTCAAACAGAATGAATCTGACAGTGCTGTTTAATGGTACTTGGAAATTTTTGTGCAGCTTTATCTTCCTTCTCCGAGGTGCTCTTCACCTGCACTGTATGTGTCATTATGCATTAAGACTAGAGATTCATATCATGTGCTAACAGAGAAAAGTATGTCACCTTAATCTGGACATCCACAGAGAAGACTGAAAATACATCAACAGGTGTCAACTCTCAGAGAGGCAGCACAGCAGTATTTCTGAATAAAGGTAACATTCTCCATGAAAAATCCCCCACTGAAAGGGGTTTTGCTTATCAGAAAAACCCAACCTTCTCTTTGGTTTCCTTACTAGTTCTGACTTTTTCATGTAAAATTACACCATTATGTAGTAGAAGAGTATGTAATATTTCACTCTGTATGGCAACAGCATCAATAGTTTTAGTTTACATTAAAAAGAAGATTAAAAAGACAAATATTGAGAGATCTGTTATCAGTAGTTCCCAAAAATCCTGCTGCTTTTCTAGCTGTAAAACATCTGGCTGAACAATGAACTTGGTTTTAATCCATTAATACACAGCTCTGTCCCAGAGAATATATTTTATCTTATAGCTAGGAATACATAGCTAGGTAACATATAGTGTAGTCTCTTTTTAAACCAATGTATATTGGTGGCACTCCACAAATTGATCTGGAAGATTTAATCTTTACATCTTGCCTTTGCTGATTTAGAACCTGCCATTATATTGCATACCTTATATGCTTATATAGCTCACAGAACATAGAAAACATTATGAATTTAATATAGATGTGCCTCAGTGTTCCCTTCTCTTGGTGCCAGATGTTGTTCAAACATAGAGATTAAGATTTTAATAGTAAATTGAAACTGTAATTACTTTCAGTAGTAAATTAAAATTTAGTAGTACCTGAAACTGGGCTCTTTGAATTCTACTGACTCAACAGAATGCTCTAAATTACTGGGATGGTAAAGAAAGCAAATGCACTCGTTTATTACTTTGACCACTTCATGGTTGTTTCTTCAACAGCCAGGAAAGCAACAGAATCATGTATGAACCTTTGATCCCAAAGAAGCCATAGTTCCAAGTGTATTTAACCTAGTGCTTGCGACAGTCCTTGAAACAGCACCACTGTTTTGTAAGCCCACAGGGAGTGGATGCTGGGTGACATGCTGACCTGAAAGTCATTAACAAGATGCTGGGTTTTTTTTACTCATTTGTAAAGAACAGAACACACCCTGAAAACAAATAATGATGAAAATTGAGAATACACTCTTAATAGAAACATCTTTTGAAACTCCAGGAAGCTTTGAGCATTCAAAGAACACCAACAAGTAGAAGGCAGCATCAAAATGTTATAATCTACATGCAAAAAAAAAAATAAAAAATCCTAGAGCCTCCAGTGTATTTCCAAGCTTTGGATATATGATTTTCAAACTGAATAAACTGTGTGACTCAACTTCTCAAAAATTAGGATGAGGCATGAGTAGGAAAAAACCTATGAAAATGCTCTGATTTTCCTTTAGGAATTCACAGCAGATCTGTAAGCCTTAGCATGTTAGCTCTCCATGACAATATTATCAGTAATATTCCCAGCTAAATTCCAGCCAATGAAAATTACTTTCAAGCATAATTCTGTGAGGATTTACTAGTAGATACTCACTAAGCCACCAAGAGAAGATATTAATTATAAATTGTGTGGTTTCAAAAATATTTATTTAGCAACCTAAGGTGAGGGAAAAGAAAAAAAATGCACAGCACTGAAAATTAATCCAAATCTAAACTGCCACTCAAAACACTTTTGTTTTTCCTTCACATTTGTAGGTTTTTCCCACTAACAATATTCACTTTAACCACTCCATTGTTCACTCACCAATTACAATCATGGGCAAAACAGACTTGACTTGGCGAAATGAACTGAATTTACTACAAGTCAAATCACAGTAGGAAAAAGAGAAGCAAAACGTTTTCTCTCACATATCCTAACTCCTGGATGCAATTACTTCTGCCCAATAACTTTTCCCCCTTCTTAAATATGTTACCACAGAGGCATTACTACTGTTGCTGACTGATGCAGCCTTGGCTAGTGACAGATCTGTCTTGGAGCCATCTGGAATTGGCTCTATAAGGCATTGGGGAAGCTTCTGGCAGCTTCTCACTGAAGCCACCCTTGTGGCCTCCCTGCTACCAAAATCCTGCCATACATACAAAATACACACATTAAAACGGAAAAGAGCTGGAAATAATTGTCTTGCGTTGAAGCAAATGAGAATTAAAATGCACTAGGACTGGATCTAGCAGCAGTGAGAATGAACAGCATCCCCATGCTCCCTGTCACGCATCCAAACACTTTTTATGAGAGAAGGGGATACTTACCCCACCATTTCCAGGTAAGTCCATGTCTGCACAAGGCACTGGGACATATTTTCTAGTTGTAAGGAAACTTAAGCAGCAGACAGATAAGATTTCAACAACTAGATGCTTTTTATTAAGAAAGATACACTCATTAAGAGCTTGCTCATTCTTGCTGGTTCCTCTGAGTTCTTACAGAATCATAAAACCATTTAGGTTGGAAAAGTTTAAGATCATCAAGTCCAACCATCAACCTAAAGCTGCCAAGGCCACCACTAAACCATGCCTTATGCCCCACATCTATATGTCTTTTAAATACCTTCATGTATGGTGACTCACACACTTCCCTGAGCAGCCTGTTGCAATGCTTGACAATCCCCATAATGGGAAGACATTTTTCCAAATATCACTTGTTGGGAAAAGAGACTGACCCTCACCTCACTACAACCTTCTTTCAAGTAGTCATAAGAGAGCATAAGGTCTTCCCTGGGCCTCCTTTTCTCCAGGACAAACAGCCCCAGTTCCCTCATCTGCTCCTCACAAGATTGGTGCTCCAGACCCTTCACCAGCTCCCTTGCTCTTCTTGGGACAGGCTCCAGCCCCTCAATGTCTGTCTTGTAGTGAGGACACAAACTGAACACAGGGTTTGAGATACAGCCTCAGCAGTGATGAGTGCAGGGGTACAATCACTGCCTGGTCCTGTTGGCCACACTATTTCTGATCTTAGCCAGGATGCCATTGGCCTTCTTGGCCACTTGTTCAACTGGCTGTTGACCAGCACCCCCAGGTGCTTCTCTTCTGAGCAGCTTTCCAGCCACTCTGCCCCCACTCTGCAGCACTGCATGGAGTTGTGACCCAAGGGCAGAACTGGGTCTTGCTGCCCTGTCCAATGCCTTAAAATTGCCCACAGCCCATCAATCCAGCTCGTCCAGATCCCTCTACAGAGCCTTCTTCCCCTCTAGCAGATCAGCACCTGCCAAACTTGGTGTCATCTGCAAACTGACTGAGGGTGCCCTCGATTGCCTCCCCCAGCTGATAAAGATATTAAACAAGTCAGGCAGCAAAACTGAGCCATGGGCAACAGCACTTGTGACCAGCTCACAGCTTGATTGAACTCCATCCACCCCTCCCTGGACCTGGCCATCCAGACAGCCTCTTACACCTTTTTTTTAAATGTATGTGTCCAAGTCACAAACAGTCAATCTCTCTAGGAGAATGCCATGGGAAATGGTGTCAAAAGCTTTAATAAACTCCAGGTAAAAAATTTCCACAAGCTTTCCTCCACTCCAGGGTGGGTCACCTTTTCATAGAAGAAGATCAGGTTGGTCAGTAGTACTCATCTTTCACAGACTCATGTTGAGTAGAATGGCTGAATATGAAATGTGTTTAAATATGATTCAAAATTAGAAATATCCACTCAGTAAATGGCTTTGGGCAATCTAAGGCATGGTAACGCTTTACAAAGCGTAAATAGCTACAGAAGAATATGCATATGGAAGAGAACTATCATAAAAATCCAAGACTGAGAAAATGCATTTCCAAGCCATCAGCAGATATTCAGAGGACATGGGCCTTTTATCAAATTTGTGAGAAACTACAAGCTCTCCAGATAAAAGACAAAGAAACAGAAATGACCCTAGCTGGTTTGTTTTATTTCAAATCTGAGCAACAAGGAGTACCCCAGGGATCAACATGTTTATCACAGGTCAGCTGATACTTAAAAAGAGTAAGGCTGGAATGAAACAGCAACAAAAATAAGATCCTCACATGCAAAAGCAGACATTCTTTTTTCCTGCCATTGCCCTCTTTCCCATCCTTTCAACTGTTTATTTTCTGTCATTATTAGAACCCTTGACAACTATTTTTTCAAGCCACAAAATACATGCATAAAACAAACATATTTGGCCTAATTCATAGCTAACAAAAGTCTTTCTGATAATCGGTTTTCAAATGTTGCACACAATTTTCTGCTTGCCATTAATGAGATTCTCATTCTTCAAAACATACCAGTTAACTCACTACTTTTAAAGGGAAAAAAGCTGCCTCAAAACTGCATGAAATAGTAGCACAGGCAGTTTTCCATTCATTTGTTAGAATTGATAGCAGTTGAATGTTTCTGAATTTTGCATAAGCAGGTTTATATAACAAAATTGTGCCATACTTCTTGTATCTCACATGGAAACTTTAACACCACAGCTATCTGCTCTAGGATGGCAAAGCCCCTGACAGGGACATGGCTGCATAAGTGGATAGATGAGAGCTGTCTTAACCTAGTTTATACATTTAAAGAGCTGTCATAACAGTCTACAGAAAGAAAGAAAATCCTGTTGACATATGTCACATCTAAACCAAAAGGCTCCTGTAAGGAAGCTATGCCAATAGTGCTAAGACTGCAATACACAAATTAGAGAAAACCTAAGTAATATGCATCACTACAAAGTTTTTATTACATGATCTTTGAAGTGACTTCTTCTGTTGCACATCCTTTGTGGGTTTTATTTCAGCCTGAGCACTTTTCCTTTCAGCCATTTCTGGAATCAGGGTCAAAAGCAGCCACAAGAGATCATCTGCCTCCAGACAGAATCAACTGTACAAACAATACATTCTTATTCAAACACCCTTGTAAAAGGACCCCTAATCCCTGGGAAATCTATTGTTTTAATAGAAAAGTAAAGATGGAGCAGTGTTTAACCCATATAGTACATATACTTTGCATGAAAAATAATTTCTCAGAGAAGAATGGGGAAGAATATGCACCCCTCAAACCAGAACCCTTTGGCCACAAAATTCAGTGAGAATAATTCTCTTTTTTTTTTCAAAGGGAATACAACTAAGCCAAGACTTTCTTTACCTGCATAAATCAAAAAGTACACCCATATCTGAAAACATCTTTAAAACAAGGGTTGGCCTTTCTTGTTGATATGGCAGGTGGTTGGACAAGATGCTCCCCAGAGGTCCCTTCCAAACCAAACAATTCTGTGATTTTGTGATATTCCTGCTGTCCCAGTTCTTACCACTCCCTGAGAAAAGAATTCAAATTGTGTGTATTTCAAGAAGCTTGTCTTAAATAATAATAATAACAATAATAACAACAACAATAATAATAATAATACCACCTTATGCCATCATTTTAGCATGATGCTGTGGGCTGTATTGGTTCCAGCCCTGAGTTACAGGTTTTGCTCACAACTCTTCCTTTCTTCTGAAAGGTGGACAACAGCTATAGGAATGTGTCTTCTCATACCTCTGGAAAGGTCTTTAGACAACAATTCCAGTCACAATAAAGTTTCTACCCTGTCAAGTAAAAGTGCTAAACATGAAGAATTCTGTTAATGCAATGTTATGATTAAGATTTTCAATAAACCACAGCAGGGGAAGCCTAAATTTTGCCTCTTGCAGCAACTCTAATAAAGCACAGTTAATCATCTGGAAAAAAACAAAACTAAAGGAAAACACACCCAAAAAAATTGAAGAAAACTGTGCATGGCTGAATACAAAACCTGAAATCAGTGTGAAAATATTTCATTGAATCCAATAGGTTCTGGATGTCATTATTTTTGAGGTTTCTTCCTTCAATATTAAAGACGGCAATATTATTTTCTGGACATTCTTGTGTGTATGCTGGCCACATTTTCAACTTCCCTATCATCATCCCTCCATGCTACTTCAAAAGAGATACAAAAACATGTTCTGGAAAGGTCAGAAGGTACAGACTGAGTCTTCCCTCTAACAATAGCTTTCTGCTAAAAACTGTGAGGACCTTTACACTATCCAAAATAGGACAAAGATGAATGAAGACAGTGGTAGAGACACAAACCCTCTAAAGAAGATATGGTGGTGGTATGAAAAACTACCAGTGACACCATTATAATCTCAAACTCTACAAAGAATTTTATTAAGACATGGAGGTAAAAAATATTTTTAAATATACATTTAATATCAAAGCAATTTTTTTCAAATATATGAAGAATATTTAAAGCCAAGCATTCAGCTATTATCTTTTAACACTGATATTCAGCAACTATAAATGACCAAAACTCAACTGATGTTAATGGATTTACAGAGGCTACAGAGGCCACAGAGAGTGAGTTTTGAATGATCTAATAATAGAAAAAGCAAGGGATACTGACCTCATTTGTATCATCACCACACACCTTGGTGCTTGTAAACACAGCAGCATGACATAACCAAAAGGAAAAATCTGTATTTGTGTTGTGAAAAAGCATGAACACTTCAATTTCCAGGCCATCTTTTCTGAGAATTTGAAGCCATCAGAAAAGGAAGGCTTATAAAAGATGAATGGTTTTTTTTGTGTTTAAGACATGAGCCTGAGTCTTTTCCCTGGCTTTGTCCCAACTTCTCCATGGCCTCAAGCAAGGTCTATTGGCAGCAATGGCAGTAAAAGGCTACAAACTCACTTTTCAACATAGCTCTGAGAAATAGTTCAAAGCTCCCTAAAGATTAAAAGTAACTTTCAAGGACAGAAATAAATAAATTAACTAAGCAGGAGGGGTTATTGGTAAGATTCAATGCCTATATTAGGATTATTAATGGTAAAGTAAAAATTAATCTGGAAATTAACAGAATAAAAATGGCACACTTAAAATCATGCCTACATCAACTAAATAATTCGAGGAAAGTTTATTTTACACTGGGTCCTGTGTACAGTTTTAGGAAACAGAACTCCAGAAATCAAAATAGCAAGAAATTTGCAGGGGAACTCTAGAAAGTATGATGCAATTTCCAGCACAGTTCTGAGAATCTGCTCCTGTGCTGAGCCTCAGTCCTGGGGGAACAAAGGCAAAACCATTCCAGGTGACCCCGGCCATTAGCAGTGGGTTATTAATGCAGCACTGAGATTCTGCTGGTGTACTTCTCTACCTCTCTCTGCTAACTAACTTCACAGTTCCTAGGCACACACCAGCTTCCCTCTGGCCATCTCCAAGCAGAATAAACATGTCACTGCTTCCATCAATTTGTGTAAGCAAACACAATATTACTTCTCTAACTTAAGAGTTCTCTGAATTCTTTATGCATGCCAAATAATAACCATTATAAAAGAAATTGTCATGCCAATATTTCCAATGCAAAACTGGAATTGTGTATGAATATGCACTCAACTATTTTATAAATATTTCTAAACAAAAACATTTTATAAAAACAGTGTATGAGCCCTAAAGACATCCTTATATAAGAAAATGGCCTCTGAATCTGATTAATTTTTTTGCTTATGCAAATATCAGCATATATTAACTTCTGACATTTGAAAAGCTTTTGTTCACAACTAACTGAAGGAGAGCAGAGCAGACCTTAAAAGCATCTTAAAGTAATGGAAGATTTAATAAGAAAATAATATACTTTTAGTCTAGCAAAAAATGTAGCATATTAATAATAGATGTCCAGGACTACTCAGCACAATGTAGGGATCTATGAAATGTTACAAGGCTAAGTCTCATGCTGGTGGAATGCCAGCTGGTAACCCTGATAGAGTTACTATGTGTGAAAGAAATCTTCCCGTGAGGATGCCCAGTGGGTATATTCTCAACCACAACATTTTTGGATTAGAAGAGGGTACTCATTTTTGCAGGCTTCCTAATGGTTCAGTGACTTCATCTAATGGCACCCTCTAATAGTGCCTGCACTTACCAAGCCCAGTCAGTAGCACAGCTGCCTCAGTTACAGCTCGATACCTCTGAGCAGTGATGCCACTGAGTGAGGATGCCAGTACCTGCAGCTCCTGCTGTTCTCTGTGGGAGATGAGGTTACTCACAAGGATAGAGGAGGAGCTCAGCATTTAGCACCGTCAGACTGGTGTGTCTCTGATAGTTTATGTTCTTTAAAGTCACAGAGGTTACCCCTTAAACACCAGTATAATTTATTGCTTCACTTTTAGAGGAAGAGAACAGAATGTGAATGGGCTGCCTTGGAAATTACTCTTCCCAGCCTAGATAGCTGGGATTCGATGTGCATTTGTCATTCTGAGAAAAATGCAACAATTAGCATTTGCCACCCAAGAGATTTGGATTTCTTCTTCCTATTGCAGTGAATATCCTGTAATTTTTTAGCCAATTCCAGTCACCAGAAATTGGATTGAGCAAATGAGTTGACAAAGTACCATAATAAGAAAACCATGAACTCACAGTCCTATTACTACAAATTGAACAATGCTTCTATCAGCAGAAACAAAATTCCTCTCTGACTTAAAACTGCCCCTTACCTGAATACAGATAGCCAGTTCCAGTATTTTGGGGATAGTTGTTTATTTTCTTGTTCTCCAGAATGTCCTTATAAGAGACTGACTCTTGTCTTCCCCAGGTGCCTGGGGCCAGAGGTGAGAACACAAGGGGGAATCCCCAAAGAAGCATCCCATCAGTGCAAATGTAGGTATTTGCAAGTCTCATTCTGCAGGAAAGCTACCTGTGTAGGGATCAACTCAAATCTGTCACCTCCTGAAAATAATCTTTCCAGAAGAGAATCCATGCTTACTACGTTCCTCCTGAAACAGAAAGCTTTTTGTCTTTGCAATATATTTTAGTACCTCTAAACCACTTTTCAGACAGTATACAAATAATAAGAAATGTGCTCTCCAGATTATGAGCCCACTCAAATACAGAGAACTCATGTGTTGAAGTGTAAATTTTCTCACAGTGACACGTGGCCAGTATTAGAGAAGGAATAATCCTAACTGTGTGCAGAAACATGAAGAATCACCAAGCATAAAACCAGCCTGAACTACGACTGTAGAGGATAAAGAAAAACATTTGCATGCTTCTTTTTCTGACTCCGAAACCTGTTTTGGTTTGTGCTTGATTGAGGCAGGTTGTATCTCAGACACACATCCTATTCCAGAACCAACCTCAGCTGCAGCATGCTTCAAATGATCTCCTAAAGGAAAAAACCCAGACCCAACTTGGGGCATTATTTACTTCAGCTTCTCAATAGATGAATACACACAATGAAACTCCAGCAGTACTGGGGCCCTCCAGCATGACTGGCATGTGGACCAAGTACAGTACAGCCTGGAAATCTCAGTGAAAACTAGGAAATTCAAGCAGCAAAGAATGTTGTGGGTCAGGCCAAGAGAACCAAATACATAATAAAGCCAAAAAATAAATAATTAAATTAATACACCTGCAATGAACATACCAGGATCTCAGTTTAGTGAGATCTTGGGTTAACCTGGACACTGTCTTGACCACAAGGCATCAAACAAACAGTTCCTCAGCTTTCAATGCAAGTATCATACACTGACTTAGACACTGACACCTGGAACCTTTCATGGATACAAAAATTGCAATGAAATTATTTGACCTGACCTTCTTCCCCATCGCAGATGATCCAGGTTTGTTAAACGTGACCAGAAGAGGTTACAGGCTGTATTGCTCTCCAACCATCACGTATTTCACATCTTTTAAAAATGCAGAGTGTATAGAAAATTTCAGCAGATCAGGGTGGATACAGATTTAGTACCTGTTCCACAACAAGAACAAGCACTAAGGTTCATGTACCTGTGTGATGGGAGTCAGTATCATCCTGGTGAAGCTGTTCCACACCCTGAATACCCCTCTGCAAGGCAGCACACCACATCTCAGATGCACAGGCTACACTTTGAAAGAGTCATCAGTGCATTTGATTGATTACAGCTGTACAGATTAACACATGTAACTAGTTACAATCAAAACATAAACACACTTCATGATGTCTAAGTCATGAAAAAACCATATTAAAGAAATGAGAGAAATTAAGAGCTTCATAATTTAATCCAACTTAAATAAACTTTGGCACCTTGTGGTTACTTCTGGCACAACTCAGTTTTGGCTTTCATCAAACCACTATGACTAAATTATACATTAGTAATATACAACCTAAAGCCTTTCATGGCATCTAATATATTTAATGTACTTAAAACTCTTTTCTGACATTTGAGTGAAGTTTGGATATAGGCTACTGCCATTCATATGTCTAATTTTTCACTGTAAATCCAGGCTTGGAAGCATTTTTTTCAGTCCCTCCTAACATTCCCATTCCAAATGCTCTAATAACTGCATTATAGTTACTGACCCTGCTAGTTCATCTATCTGTTATCACCAGTTCACATTCCCTTCTTTTCTGAACTAACCACACCTTTTCATAATGCTGTGCAACCAACATCATGTGAAGAACCACAAATAACTGTGGCGACTATACAACTAAAGAAAACTTAAGTTGCATAGTTGCAAAACACTCAGATAAGAACAATATACAGGGCACATTTAGAGCCACAAGTGAATTTCAACAGTATTGACCAGTTTGGGGAGCAGGGTCTGAACCTTGCTATGACAAACAAATGAAGATCAGAATTTGGAGATAGTTCTGAAATAACTGGGAGGAGAGTTTGGAGAAAATCATTTGGCTAAAAAAAAAAAAAAAGTAGAAATTAAAATAGTGTATCATTTCACAGCTAGGCATTGGAGCCAAGATATCCTATTGTTGTGAACAGAAATGGTTTATCAGAAGAGGAATGAGGCTGACCACAAATCTGTGACTAACCAACATAAGAACTGGAAACAGAGGTAATGGAGTAAAATACCTCCCAAATTTGGGTATTTTTTAGGCTTCCTGAATGCCCATGATGGTGGGTACACTAAAGCAAGTATTTTACAAATCTACAGCTCAGTGACTACAGTCTAGTTAAAGAATCTACAGTAGCTCAGGGGATCTCCACAGGAAGACCATCTATCTCCAGTATTCTGAGTAGCTCCATCTGCATTAGAGGATGCAGAGGTTTCTATGATGCAAAGTATTCAATCAGTAGGAGCAGCAAGGCTTCTGTTCCAGTTAAAATATAAACATACTTACCCCAGTGATATCTATTTAATTCATGAAACAAATATATATCAGAGAAATTAAACACCCTGCTTATTCTGCAATAGAAAGATTCAGCAAACTTTTAGCAGGAAAAATGAATAGCTCAGCGGCAGAGGCAAATTATATATTGTTGTGATGTTATTCTTTACTGTAATGCACTACAGTTTGCAGCTTTAGAATTCTTCTGCTTTTTATTCATTGGTCATGGAGACTGAACTTCCAGATGAACATTTTTCTATGTGCTCCATTTTAACAGAATTCTGTTTCCAAAATGCATTTAGGTATGAGCTCTTTTTCAGTCCATCTAAAAAGCTGCACTTCACTGGGAGGTTTTTTGTCAGGGTTGTTTTTATGAGTTTTTTTAATTTTGGTTTGGGTTTTTTTTTTTTTTTGGGGGGGGGTTTGTTTTGTTTTAATACAGATTTACATGTCTTCTCATTTCCACAGTGGCTTGTGCTGAGCTTCAGCTGCACTCTCCTAAGATCCAGCAGCACTTTGCTCACAGGAGATTCCAGGAACTGCCAACAGGGCACTGAAGTTGCAGCATTCCCAGAACAACACAGAGCATTCAAGGCTCAACCAAAGGCAAAAAAGTAGAACTAGATGAGAAACATGCCAGTTATTCCAATCTCCCTAGAAAACATCATCATTTGATTTTGGTCCCCTGGCATTCTTTATTCAATGGGTCTGACACTAACACAGCAACTTTACAACAGAAAAGCGAGAAACTGGCTTAGCAGCAGCAGTACGTTGAAAAGATAAATAAAAATCTTTTCCTTAAGATCTTATTTTCAGTGAAACCTTAGGCAGGAATTCCTCCCACATACAGAGAAAACTTTCATCTCTCGGATGAAGAGAGCTTCCATGTCCAATTCTTTTTTAAACACACCTTTCTATACTTTTCATCCCATGCTCCCACATAATTTCCTTAACTATAAAAGCATTTCAAAATCTTACTGCTCATGCTTCATCTCCTAAGTATTATTCTACTTTGCTATATCTGTAGTTTCTTTGGTGTGTGCCAAAACCCTCCTCAGAGAATTCCTTTGGGCTCATTGTCAAGTATATACTCTCTATATATTTATACTTACTCTCAGCCAAAACTTCTGTACTGATGAAACTGAACCAAAAAAAAAAAAAAACAAACAAACAAACAAACAAAAAAACTTAAAATAAAGAGACCTGTGGAAGAACCAAGTGTGGTTATTCAAGATTAACTTTCAACATAAATAATGGGTTTATAATTATCTTCCTGCTGCATTTCATAAAGTTTTCAACTTTATTTCTTTGTGGCATTCACTTCTGTAAAGGATATTTTTCTGGCTGAAATTGGCTGTTGTAGTAAGTAGAAAATTTTCCTTTTTACTTTCTTTTACTGTACTACTGTCATTCACCAGGTGGAAGGGGTTCACTGCTGCCTTTGCTCGAGCCTACCATTATAAAGAGCCTATATGTAAAAGAATGACTTTCAGCAACTTTAATGAGAGCTGTACGGCATTCAGCAACTTGTAAGAACAAGTCCCAAATCACCACGGCATTAAAAAATCCATCTGAGTTGAGATTACAAGCAAGATAGGGTTGTGTTTGAAGAAAGACAAGATGATAAGGAAGTACAGTAAAAAGTAAAAGGTCTAAAATAAAATCTTTTACTGCCATTTCATTACCAGGGTCTTAAGAACTCTGTATGTTCCTAAGATCAGAGTACAGTGATAATGCCACGTACCACTGTCCTTTAGAGACCTACCAAAGGCACAGATCCAGAGCAAGACTACAAAGATTTCACTGGTTACACATAGAAAGGAAAAAAAATAGCCCATGACACAGTAAAATCTGTCATAGTGCTGCTGGCACAGCTGTGACAAGGAATTGCAAGTCGCACTCAGCACAGGCGTGTCTGATCCAAAACCTGCTGGCACACCTTTTAGGAAGGTCTGCATTAACCGCTCATGAGAGATGAGAAGAAAACTGTTTCATCCTGGACAAAACTGAGTTGCTTCAAGACTCAAAGTGATACACTCCATTTGCTACTGCCCAAATTTGGTTTTCAAGAGAAATTGTACTAAATAAAAAGCAATAGGAAATGTACTTTCTGACCAAGGAAAAAGATGACATTTAAACAAAACCAATGCAATTAACATTATTTTTCATTTTAATTTAATTTAAAGCTTAGAAAGATATCATGTGTAGTATGAGCTAAGGCAGTGGTGCAAACTTCATTGCACTATCATGCTAGCACCCCTCATAAGCTGGCTGGAAGGAAACTTTGGCAAAACTATCATTTTGGTCTTCACAACATGCCCACCAATCTTCACTCTTCTTGTATAACATAAAAGGTGGAAATTAAGACCAATATCTATATTAAGATTACATTTTTATACTGAGGCTATAGCAAGACCAGCATAATTGAATGTAAACATTTCATAATGACATTTGCCCTCATCTAACCTGCAGTGAATTCCAAAATGTGACCTAGAGGTGAAAAACTCTGTAGCATGCTACCAGTTTCCTGAACCACAGAGTAACTTATCACTGCTCCTTTACATTAGTCATCTAGAACCAAAAATGTGCAGCTCATTTCCCTGTGTAAAGAAATAACACACTTTTTGCTTGAAAATGATTGCTCAGCAATTAATTACCAGACTGACTGAATTAAATGTATTTTGCTTCAATATTAATGAGTTCAAAAGACCTGATATACTACATTGTATCACAGCATTGTTAGTCATGAAATAATAAATCTCATGGCAATCACAGGTACTTCTCATTTACTTCAACACCTAAGTTTGACACCAAGAGATACAACAGAATACTAGAATTGTTATTGCCATGTCAAACCTATTTCCACTGCATTATAAACACAACAAATTAAGAAACTAATTATTTCACATTAACTCAAATTACTGTGTATTTTAAATACCCTCCCACAAAGAACTGGAGACTCTTATGCCCTATGCTCTGGTAAGACCATACAATCACAGGATAACCTAAGTTGCAAGGGTCTTTAGAGGTCACCTGGTAAAACCTTTACTCACAGTGGGGCCAAATTTGACATCAGATAAACTTCAGTTAGATCAGGTTTTTGAGAGCTATGTTTAGCTGAGTTTGAATTTATTCAAAGACAGAGTTTCCAAAACTTCTTTCAAAAACATGACCCAATAATCCCACTATGATTAATTTACTCCAGTTCTAATCAAGTGAAGTACAAAAACTCCATTCACTTTTCTTGTACAGTATCAGGACCAATGATTGGTGTGACTGGTTTGAGTCTCTCTTTGGTCATCTAATCAATAAAATTCATATTATAAGGGGGCAAAATACAACACTTCTACCTGAAAAAATAAAGGGATTGTGTTTTTATTACTTATTTGTCAATTTACCAAATCGGTCCTGAAACTAAAAGGGCGTCTTTGCACCTATAAGATCAAAGTAAGATACAGACTGAAAACATGAGCTAAGATTAACTAGTCTTACGAGTTTTAATTTCAGATCCAAACCTCACAAAGTTGGCAATATTTAAACACCACCTAAACAACTGCAAGTGCAATCAATCCCATACGATCTCCAAAAATAAACCTACAAAGTGTTCAAGTTCTTCAAGTCCTACCCAAACTCCATTTAGATCTAACAATACTATCCCTGAATTTCAATGACTTTCCAAGCCACAATATTTGTTTCTTAGTCCCAAGAATGGGGTCTAGGTAGAATATAGCAGATGTTGAAATAGAAGCAGATCAGCAGCATACTGAATGTTCTTAAAATAACTATTTACAAAACTTACAGGTCTTAGAGACAAGA
>VRYO01001463.1:35664781-35676443 GCA_009812075.1 Sialia sialis
GGATGCAGTGTATTATTTCCAATGTGAAGGCTAAATGCAACAATACATCCACACTACAAGCATATCAACATCTTAGGTGTAGCCACCAGCAATGGTTACATGTTTTGGGAATGTTGTTTGAGTTATAGGAGGAAAGCATCATTCCCGCCCTAGTTGTTATAACAGAAAGTGCAACATCCTGCAACAAGGGCATTGTTCAAGGCTAAAATCCCAAGGTTTCTCTATCCTTCCTAATACAACAGGCACTCCCTCAACTTCCTCTTCTTTTATCAGTGGACAGATGCTTCATGTTCAGATCAATGGGCTGGTGATCCTTCCATCAACATAAAAAGTGCAGCAATTTATTGGTTCAAAGATTTTTACTTTCTCAAATTCATCAATTCCCTTGAATCCCTGAGCTGTTAACTGAATAACTGGTATCTGTCAGTTCTAATGTACAAGCATCAAGAGTCAGAATGCCCAGCTCTACAAAATATTTTAAAATGAGATTAAAATCTATGCATGATATATACATATATCACTTCCCCATATCTGCTGAAATTCCATGATGTCAGTAACAAATGATGAAACAGTATTGTTCATTCTAATGGATACAGTCCCATCTTCAAACGTAAGGGTTTACATACATCAGTGTAATTACTGTTAATGGCAATCGTAAATATAAATCTTCTGTTTCTACATAAATATAAATCTTCTAGAAATATAAATCTCTATTGAAAGGGATTAGCCTGTTAAAGTTACCAATTGCACTTCCCAAACAAACACTAGTACACAGAAGTTGTATTTCCACTAGAATAATTTTTCAGTGTAGCCTGCTGACACTTTAATCATTTGGAAGGTAACAGGTTAAGTAGGGAACAGCTTATTTTACACTAGCTATAACTGGGTAAACCATACACTTCTAAATCAGGACCTACAGAATTAATACAGTGCAGAGGAGCCCAAGGATAAACACATGAAACGAGACTGTCAAAGCCATAAAGAGACTTAGTCACACACTTTCCATCAACTATCCCTTTGCCACTTTGAAAATCTTATTCACCATCCCTGTATTTACAGTTCTCTGTGTTTGCTTATCTATATACTTCTAGGTCTCAAAAACTTTCACTTATTGTAAGTGTTGAAACAATATTATCCTGCCAAGGTAGTTTCTCAGAAACACATTTTCAAAGCAGCATGAAAGTTTTCACTGTGTGACATTTATTAACACCAATTGGATTCACACAGCTAAATCTTGCTGCAATTCATTGTCAATTTACCCCTTCCAGAATTTAATATTTTTTGAATTTGTTTTATTTTCCAAACATTTTCATTTTTCAGTGTTTTATGGCATGGTGTCTGCAACAGCACAGGCACAATCTCTGCCAGTTGGTTTAATTTTCTCATACAGACAAGGCCAATGTCTCAGCCTTCTAGTGGCACCAGTAAGAATTATGGCTGTAATCCAAAGGATTCCTATGTCCTTATGATATATTATATTTTCCCAACATAATAATCTTAATGACATATTTATGCACAGACAGATACACATACACTTCATTGTTCTTTGCTCAGACACCTTTGCCAATGGCATATGACAATGCTTCAATAAGGAAGTGCAAAACACTGAAAAACCAAGGGACAGTCTCTGGGGCAAGATACAGTCCTCCTTACACAAAATTTCCTTGCTTTTCAGAAGCAGAATCCACCTGAAAAGGTTCAATAAAACTCTGAAAGTGACTAAGAGCTTTTCCTGAACTTATGCCACCTACACTTCCATCTCAATGACTTTTTCCAGAATTACAGATAATGATATGAATTCTCATTTGAAATGAAGTTATTATATGATAGAAGACTATTTACAGACTGTCCTTAGGATTACTGAATGAAACATTTAAATGTGTTCATTATAAAAAAATAAAAGGTGTCAGCCAAAAACCTCCACTTTCGTAAATTAAAGCATTTTATGTCAAAGTCCCCTGACAAACAGCACTGAAAACTACAAGCAAATCTTCTTGCAGTTAATACAGTTAATGGGTTAGCATTAGAGAAAGAGTATTTTTTTCATAGTAAAGCAATAACTGTTTTCACTTTTTGCCTAAGCTATTGGTTTATATGTTGCTGGGATAAAGATGGCAAATTCAGAGATGGAAAAAGTTTTAAAGGATCAAGAAACTGTGCTTTGAGGACACTGAACTACGCACTCTTCTTTAGAACAAGAAGCAAATCTTGTTTATTAACATGTCTCCAGGGATTTGGCTTTTTTACTTTCCATCTTATACAGAAGAGAATCTACACAGTACATGCATGATATAAAAGGTGTTGCCAACTACGTTTATTAGATACTTCTTTCTCAGGTAATAGCTAAAGGTTTATCCTAAGGCTAAGCCTGAGCTGTTCCCAGGCCTTTCTGTGACATGACCAGAATATGACTAATGTAAACAACTCCTTTTTTTTAAATATGTGCCCATCTGTTTCCTTTTAAAGTTTTTCCTCAAGTAATATTAATCATAAATACTTCTGAAATTCTACCAGTTTGCACTACAAATGCTTGGATTTTGCAAGTTTCAATCTAAATATTGCCAGCAATCACTAATATCTCTTTCACCCCTCCATAAGTGGACACAAAATAAAATAAATCTGACTTAATGATGAGTGATGTCCAAGGATGCAGTTTTCCTGCATATGTTTTATATTCATGACCTCTAAGACACTATAAATACATTTAAACTCTCTATGGTGTTAACGTCTATGTATATAAACTGAACACTACCACCACTGAGATCATGGACAGTATCTGAGCTTCAAGTTCGTGTGTTCAGCAATGATACTCCCCAGCTGAGTTCTCCCACTGAGATTCTCCAGATCACGCTGCCACTCTCTCCTCCCTCTCCCTACAGGTGCCAGGTAAGGAGAATCAGAGGCACAAAAAGCAAAGATCATGGGTTGAGATAAGGACAATTTACTGGAAACAGCAATGAGATAAGAAAAGGAAATAGTAACATCAACAAAATTGATAACAATAGAGTCTAAAGAGAGTAATTCACATGAAAAATGCTCTCCCCAGCCCCACCAGACTGCAGCCATGCTCCCACTGGCTTGGAACCAGGGCCACCCCACTGTTCTCTCCAGCTTGGGAGTGCCACACTACCCCAAAAGGAAGGAGCCAATTCTCCCCGGAGAGTGTCCTTTTCCTCCACCCCTGGCAGTAGAGAATAACCTCCAGGTCCTACTTATGTTCCCTCCAGGCTACTGCAAAAAAATTAATCCCATCTTGGTTGGAACCAGAACATAATAACTACTAGACTGCTTCTTGAATATAAGGACAGACTTCTATTTTTAAATGAAAATAAATTTAAATGACAGCATTTTGCCATACAGACATTTATTAGCTCCTGAAAGACGTAGATATGACAGCGGAACATCACTATAAATCAGGTAAGAACAGCAGAAAAAACTATGCATTGAAGTAATTTTTGAAAGTTGTTATATCGTCTGATATGTCTTTTATAAAACACTACTCTTTTCCTGAAGGACTTTTTATGCATTTCTCTGCAGATTATAGTGGCCATTCACACTTTACTTCAATTTTTATAGCCTCCCAGTAATTCCACAGAATAGTAAATACAGTTACTATAATCCTCATAACTGGCAAAGAGATATATTTGAAGAAATAGGGTTTGTTTCCCCTCCCACACGCATAATGTAAATCAGGAGCAATTCTGCTGCAGTCATTAGCACAAAACAGATACAAAACAAGAAATAAAAAATAACAGCAATGTATACAGAACACTTTTCTTACACTAAGAGTACAAATCATATACGTCCTCTTTTTCTTGCCAATGTTGTGCCGCTGAGTTACTTGTACCACACTAACCCCATCACTCTATTCACATGTGAATATGGTCCAGGCTCACACTGGAAACAATGGAGACGCACCAGTTTACACAGGCTAAGAAACCGACACAAAGCCTTGAAAATGAAAGGCGATTTTCAAATAAATGCAGTATGTACAATTACTTCTGGAGCATTACCTCTGAAACAGAAGAGATTTCCAAGTGCTGTAAGAGAAAACTAGAAAGATCGTAATGGATTACGAATACAAACAAACAACTCCCCCACTAACTGCATCCCACTTTTCTTCTTTACAGACAAACACAAGGAACACCACTCATTTTAAGAGAGATCTTGTGGCAAAATGATGACACTGAGTCAGTAGAAAAGAGAAAAAATCATTTTAAACACTCTTGGGACCAGGGAGTACCGTTAAGGGGAGAGCATTATTTTTATCATCCTGCTAATAAGCCAGATGAAGGATTGTTGCTGTTTTACGTTATTTATCTTTTTACTCTAAAATAAACATGCCAACTTCACTGAACAAAGAGAAGCAGCACCATCCTGTTGTTTCAATGGCACGCTGAGGAATACTTAAGCAGAGGACAGGAACCCCAAGAAAAGTCACGGGGGAGGGCCGGCACACGTCGCTTTTAGGTTAAGAAAAATAGAAAAAGAGAGAGCCGGCACTGCCGGTCCGCGCATCTTCCCAGCGCGCCGGCAGCGCCCAGCA
The DNA here is from genome assembly GCA_009812075.1 of Sialia sialis. Lineage (NCBI taxonomy): Eukaryota > Metazoa > Chordata > Aves > Passeriformes > Turdidae > Sialia > Sialia sialis. The sequence goes on from VRYO01001463.1 coordinate 35,669,328, forward strand.
GTGTCCGGCCCCACCGCCGCCCCGCGGGCATTGACCAGGGCACCGCGAGCCTCGCTCTTCCCCTCGGCCTCTACTTTGAGCAGACGGGGGAAGCCCCTGCCCGGAACCAGCGGGTAGTGAGTGACACCTTCTCGAAGCGACACCAAGGCGGGGGAGCGGCTCTCCCTCCGGCAGGGAGCGCCGACAGCCGCCCGGGCTGGGGCGCCGCGGGTCGCCGAGCCTTTCCGTGCCCCACGGAGCCGCTCTGGCCCCACTCCGCATCACACCGCAAACTTACGGGTCGGGCCGCGGGGGCGCGGGGCGGGCGCGCCGTCGGGGCGGCGGGCAGGGACAGCTCCGCGCCCCCGACCGCCGTGCCCGGGGCGGGGGAGGCAGAGACGCCCGTCCCTGCCCACCCCAGGGAAGCCGAAGCGTGCCCCGGCACTCACCAGCTGCAGCGAGCAGAGGAAGATCAGCGTGCAGCGCCCCGTGCAGCAGCCCATGGTGGCAGCCGGAGAGCCGTGGTCGCTGCTCCGCTTCTTCCCTCCCGCACTGGCGCGGCCCCGGAGGCGAGCGGGGGGCTCACCGCATCCAGACGGAGCGGCCGGGCGTGCGCGTATCCCTCGGCTCCCGCGGCCGCGCTCCTTTGTGGAGGGGTTTCCCTCGGGCGGCGGGAAGCGGCGAGCTGAGCTCGGCGCGGCCCCGGCGCTGGGAGCCGGCGGCAGCGGAGGGCTCTGCCCGGCTCTGGGGCCGGGGGTGGGCGTTCGCGGGCCGGGGCGGGGTGGGCAGAGGGAGCGCGGCTGGGGAGGCGGGGGGCGCGGGTGGGCGGGAGCTGTGCGAGGTGTGAACGGGAGGGGAGCGGGGGCGGCGGCCGGCTTTTCTCGGGCGCCGCGCCGGGGATCCCCGGGCGGGCACTTTGCAGGGATTTTGGAGGCAGGCTGTGCTTGAGGGGAACTTGGTGGGAGGGGCAGGCGCTGTGCGGACAGCTGCAGCCCGGCGTGGGCTGTTTGCTGCGAGTGCCCGGCGAAAGTTCAAGTGACTCGGGCGGCCGCGGCGGGGAGCGAGGGGCGGGCGCGGAGCAGCTCGCCCGTGCGGCGGCCGGGGCAGCCCGGGGGCGGTCGCGGGCCATTGTTCGCCGTCTGCGCTGTGCCGGGGTCGGGCGGGCTCCGGGGGCAGGGGAAGCAGCCAGGAGCCCGGTGCTCCGGGAGTCGCCCTGGCAGCGACTGGGCGCGCTCTCCCCGCGGGCGCCGGGAGGTACCCAGGGAGCCTGGTCCCGTCCCCACTGCTGGGGATTGTCTCGGTGCCTGGGGCTGCTGCTCGATCTCCTCCTTGTCCGCGCACCACAGGTGCTGGCGGAAGGGGATTCCTGCCCTTGCTGGCAGCGCCATTGTGCCAGGAGAGCCCGCCGGCTCCTGCTGTCCCTCGCGGCTATGAACTGGGAACGGGCTCCGGGGACAGGGGCTCGGCTCCGGCAGTCGCCGCTCCTGGCAATGCCAAATGGTAGAGTCGCTTAGGATGGAAAAGATCTAAGATGGTCAAGTCCAAGCGTTCTTCCAGCACTGCCAAGTCCGTAGCGTACAAGAAGACGGGTGAGCAAACAGTGCTCTCCAGGGGCAGCTGGGACAACAGGATCAGTGGAGATACCGCGGTCCCTACATCTATATATGTATTTTGGTCATAGACAAGTGATCTTCTGGAGCGGGATAATAAATCCAAATATACACACCGTCTCTTAAAAATACGGTGTGGGAATGATGTGTGGGTGAAGTGTCGACTACCTTACTTTTTCCCTTCTCCAACAAAGTAGAGATAAATTAGATTATTTTTTACAGGCATTAAAGCATGTTCCGCTCACCAGACAGCGCTTTCCTACAGCCTGGTACCAGCTGCTGTTTCACAATACAGAGACTTCTGCCACAATACACTGAAGCTACCCTTGGGGGAAAAAAAAACAACAAAAAACCAAAAACAACACATAAAAGCAAAATGCCTTCTGCAAGGCATTTTAGTGAGTTATATGATTAATGTCTCTGTGAAATACATAGTATTGTACCCCCAACTACATACAACTCTTAATTTATACATTATATAGTTGTGAAAATAATAAAATAATTTCAAGGCTTCTGTGAAACAGTATTGTGTCCGATTAGATTTGGAAAGCTGCTATTTTCTACCCTTTTTTCCCCACCCTTTTAAGTAGGAAAACGTTAAGACAGTTTTAAATATCAAACAGAAGGAACAAAAGGAGGACAAGTAAGAAGCTGATTCTGCCCGTCCAGGATGTGTATTTGACTAGGTATGTATTTGAGGAGCACTAAATTATAACCCACATTGCCTACTATACAAAACTTAGATACAACCACTGAAGATTTATATATCTATGTATAGCTTTTAAGACAAAATTTTACCTGGGGCTAAAGTCTATTAATGTTAGATGTTCTGAGAACATATATATTTTGAAGGATGAATACGATGAATACCTGAAGAAATGAAAGTAAATTGAAAAGGTGATAGTTTTCAAAAATACAATGTGCCAGGCTCTGTTACTGGTAAATTTTATGGATAATTGGTTTTCTATGGAGAAGACTTAGAGGAAGCACAAATTCTCTGGGCTTCACTGAAGAATTTAGTAGATCACAAAATATTTTTAGTTAAACCAAATAATACAGAGATTAATAATAAGAATGGCAGGATGGGTAAGGAACCAGATCAGTGAAATGCCAAGAGCTAGTGCTGAAGAGATTTTAGTTTTACTCGCCATATTCAGGCCCTCCTTTTACATCAATGGGATGAGGTCCATAACTTTCCTCTATTTCTCCCCAACAATAGTGCTCTTCTGAGAAGCCCCTAAATCCTATGGAATAAGCATGGATAACGTGTTAGTTTTGGGTGCAATAGAGTTAATTTTCTTCAGAGTTGCTACTATGTGACTGTGTTCTGGATTTGAGCTGATACAGGGTTGATCATTCAGGGATGTTTTAGTCACCTCAGTGTAGGGTTCACAGACCCTTTTTCTTCTCACCCCTCACCACAGAGGAGGCTGGGGGTGCACAAGGAGCTGGGAGGGGGCACAGCTGGGACAGCTGACCCGAATTTACCACAGTGACAGTCCATAACATATGATATCATGCTCAGCATACAGTGCTGGGGGAAAAGGAAGAGGGGAACGTTTGAGGTGCTGGTTTTTGTCTTTTTCTCAAGTCACTGTTACACATGACAAGGCCCAGCTCTCCTGGGGATGCCTCAACACCTGTCTGCCTGTGTTAAATAGTCAATGAATTCATTGTCTTGCTTTGCTTGTATGCATGACTTCTGCTTTCCCTGTTAAACTCCCTATTAAACTATCTCAACCCATGAGTTTTGTCATTTTTACCTTCTGAATCCCTCCGCTATCACATCAGGGACGGGTGGGGGAAGAGTAGCTGCATGAGGCTGCATTTTCAGCTGGGGTTAAACCACGATGGGTATGTTTCCTAGAGGTTTATGAATCTCTAATATTTCTCTTGTTGTTTTCCCATGTTTCTGAAGCATTTAATCATGTCCTCTAGCTAGCCAAAATTGATTCCCTACCCCACCCCCCAAAAAAAAGGATATTTGTGGTAAGAATTATCCCCGAGTATAAGGTTTCTCAAAGAAAAAAAAATAACACAACAAAATGCTGCAGAACATGACTTCCACAGGAGCACAAGGAATTAAAGTAACAGAATAACCTTGCACTTCAGCTGAAAGCACTGGACAATAGGAGAGGTAAGTAAAGGAGAAAGAACCTGGATCAGAAGGAGGCTAAAAATGAAGTTTGTTTATGAGAAGACAGAGGATTTCTAGAACATATCAGAGAATGCAATATAAGAATAAAATAATGCACAAAGGAAATAGGACTCTATTTTACAGATTTTTCTACCCATTAATTGGGTATAGAAGTTGATAGTCAAGTAACCATAGTAAGTAAATTCCAGCTGTATAAATGAAGACAGCCCTAATTCAGCACCATGCATGCCAAGTAGGTGAAAAAATGGTATAAGTTCTAAAAAGCCCCCTGGACTCTCTTATTGCCCAACAAGACATGCTGTATGGATGAAAATTCAGTGCTCTTGGAAAGAAAGCATGTCCTCAAAAGCTTTATTATATGTCCACGAACACATGACATACCCTCACATAAGTGTATGATTTCCTATGCTAAAGCTGTAAATATAGGACATCAAAACTTGTGCTTCTTATCTGGCTGCATTCAAAGCAGAAAACCAAGGTTTTTCACATTCATAGAAATACAGCATCACAGACTGCAATAAAAAATATTGCAAGTATGTCATAGAGACTTCTAATTCCTGTAGGTTTATTCCTTATTAGGTTATAATCTTCAGAATCAAAGATTCCGAAAACTTTCAGGTTTAAGAACTAAAACCATCAGTAAAAGATTTCGTAACAAGAGGATGAAGTGAAATTCATACTATTTTACTGTCCTTGTAGCTCATTAATGGCATATACTCACTCTCTGCCTAATTAGTATTTATTGTCTGTCTCTCCTGGAGTTTTCCTCAGCCTGCACCAAAGTATCCTGTCGTGGACCTGGCCTTAGGGAAATGCATTTTGTTGACTCTGCCCATTGGACTAAAGTAATAATCACAGATGGCAGCAGAAACACTTCCTTTGTAGTTTGACTTTTCCATTCTTGATCATGAATATTAAGCAGAGGAAATTAGTGATGAAAATAAGTAACAGTGTCAAAGGATAATCCTAATCCTGAAAAGATTTGTGTATTTACTTAATTTGTAACACCAAGCATAGCCCTTTATGCTTTGCAGAGATTAGGTAAATTCATTTAGTGTCTGCAGAATCAGGACTTAAGAACAGATTCTTGTGGCCTCAGATTTCACCATTAACTTTGGCATTTAATAAAGAAAGATTAAGAATCAGAAGCTTTGTAATTACTTTTCAGCCTTTCCCAGAATGAGGGAGGATACAGGGATCTGAACACACCTCCATAAAGCTATCAACAGGTCACACTTCAGGCAGACTTACAGTTATGATAGCTTAGAAAAACATTCCACTGTGTATTCCCCAAGCAGTCTTGAAATACCTCAAGCAAACTAGAAACCCCATGAAATTTAATATAGCTTTAAAGACAAATGAGGGTTTCAAGACATTATCAGTGTTTTTAGTAAATCCTATTTTCAATTTATCCTTCTGAAAGCAGATACACAATATAATGATCTAATTTTTCATTTCTATGTTAACACCTGCTGCTAGGAAACTGCATTCTTCATTAAAATGCAAGTACTTTATGGAATGAAAAGATATGTTCATTGTGAATGTCTTTTTGTTATTTTAAAAAAGTATTTTTAAACGATCAGGCTCAGTGTGGGGAGCCGTGGTGAGGCACAGCCTCTCAGTGGCTAGGCAGGTCCATGGGGAAAGGAATGGAGACTGGTCAGTGTCAGAGATGCAAAACATCAGCCCAGGCTGGGCTTGTGCCTGGGGAGGCAAAGCTGTGGGGAGCTGTATATTGCCTGCTGCTGAGGCAATGCTGGGGCAGGGACTGATGGCCTTTCTGGGGCTGAGATGGGGTCCTGACAATATGAAAGCAGTTTTAAAAACATGAGTGCTTTATGTGCACAAACTCCCTATAACTCATTCTGGTTTGTCAGCAGTAGATTGTTTTTTTCTGTATTTAGCCAGGGTTTTTTTCTGGGTTTTTTCTTTGTGGTTTTTTTTTCCCCATTCTTGGTACAATGCATAATATGTGTCCCCGTAGCCAGGAACAGCAAAACTGGAATAATGCACAAGTTCTTTGCAACTATCTCCCATATTAATTGCAGGAACCAAAAAGCTGGTAAATTATACAGATCTAAATATAAATACTATATATATATAAAGATAAAGATTTAAATGCTCAGATCTCTTCCCTCTCAGTGACAGGACTTGAGGAAATGGCATGAAGCTGAGTCAGGGGAGGTTTCGGTTGGATATCTGTGTGGAAAGATTTTTCACACAGATGGAGGATGAGCAACAGAGGAACAGGCTCCCCTGAGAAGATCTCACAGCACCAAGCCTAACAGAGTTCAAGGAGTGTTTGGACAATGAACTCAGGTGTGACTCTTGGGGTGTCCTATGCAGGGCCAGGATTTGGACTTGATAATCCTGATGGGACCCTTCCAACTCAGCATGTTCTGTGACACTATAAGGCTTTCTTTTGCAGGTCAGTATTAATTTTGAACCATTCATTATACATTAACATTGGTACAACTCTCAAATTTAATGTGGAAAAATTTTTCCAGAAAACTGATACACATATTTGAATAGAAAAGTACTTCAAAATACAAAGCTGAATTTATAGCATCTGAAATGACGTATAGAATGGATTGTTCTTCTTTGCTCACTGAGGCTTTTGCATTAGACTTGAAAAGATGGTACCAATACCAGCTGTGTTATTCACAGCCAAGGATTTTGGATGCTAGGTTGGTCTGAAATACTTGTAACATTTGCTGCACTCAGCCTCTGCTCAGCTTTTGTGACCTGGTGAATGAGAGTTTGGATCCAGGGATCAGTGATAAGTCATCACAGGCCACGGGAAGAGGTTTTGCTACAGTGGGAAATGTGGGAAGTGTTTCCTGCTCTGGATCCATTCAGAACTCCCACTAAAGTCAGTGGGGGTTTGGGAAGCAATAAACACATAGCTAAGGCCTGAATAGGGCTGGAAAGGTAGAGGTTGTTCCATACAATTGTTCTAAAGCTTCTGTTGTTTGCAACATTTTCTCTGAGTTATTCACACTCACTTCCCATCTATTTTCAGGCATTAAATGTCAGCTTTCAACAAGAAAGGCAAAGCTGGCTTGCCCACTTGATTCTAAATAACAAAAGTTACCTGAATTACAGTTATTATATAGGTAGTTTAAAGACCCTTCTTTTGTTATGATTATGAAGCAGAAATACTTTGCCTGAAGTTTTCTTTTTTACATATAGCGTAAAGCTGTTATTTGAATCAAGCCTCTGAACAGCGTCCATCTGAGGAGGTACACTAGGGGAATTTTGGTTCAGTGAAACTGTACATTGACTAGCTGTCAATTGAAAAGAGCCTGGAAAAGGTACATTAATTTCACGAATATAAGCTGCACCTTTTTCATTGAAGAATCCAGCCTA
>VRYO01001463.1:35677443-35688334 GCA_009812075.1 Sialia sialis
GAAATTACTGTAATCTGTTTCCAGACGTTTTGGGATGCATGGTAGGGGGTAGGTCAGACCTTGCTCTGCTGAGGTTGTGCCCTGTCCCCCATGTCCCTCACCCACACAGTGTCTGTCAAGCATGGCACACTGGAGGCAGCCTCAGTTTTGCCTAGCCCGGCCCATGGGTGAACAAGAGACTGGAAGTCACCCAGGAGGAAGGCCCAAGATGGGCCAAAAAGGTTTAAGCAGGATCACTACAAGGCAAGCATGTTGTCCTTTAACCCTACCTTCATCTTGGAGTTTCTTATCACTGGAAACAAGGAGTTGGTAGCTATATGCCTATTCTTCTATCTTTCCTGTCTTTCTGTTTTTCTCCCTTTCTTCTTCTGTCATCTCACAGAATGTAAACCTCAATGGATTGTTAGGTTTTCTGTGTTTGATGGGATAAATCTATGCTGTGATAAGTGATTTTATTGTACTATTTACTCTTTTGCCAATGTTCTTTAAATGTCTATAGTTTGCCAGGAAACTTTTGTGTATTTTCACCTCGAGAATATTTGGTTGTAATTTCCTCTTTTGTGTCTACCCAAAGCAAAAGAACCTCGGTTTCACCCTAGGTTTGAGTGGCTGAGGTGTAACACTGACAGAATTTTTAACCCTCTGAGCCAGCTTTATTCCTCAAAAGAAGGGTTAAGGAACTGCATATGCATCTGATGCAAATTTCTCTGACTCCATTACTGCTAAGTGAAATGCAGTGATAGACCCAAGTGGAAGATATGGCTGCATAAAGCTGCCTTACCATTGCACAATCAATACTCAGGGTAAACAACTTGTCTTTTTGTGGAAAGCCCTCAGACTAGGTACTGGTAACAATGAATTCCCAAGTATATGAGTTAATTGGTGTTTTTTTCTATAAGTCTTTTCCGCTGTGTTAATTTTTTTCCTTTCAGTGAGCTCATAGTACAAACAATAACGTTCTAGGATGTAATTGTCTCTCCTTTCAGTTTTTCATCAGAACAAATTTCAGTTTGTTAAATCAACCTGATTTACTAATTAACATCTGGATCTTATGTACACACTATGCACACACACAATAATACCACAATTATATTATATTAGCTTTTTAAGGGCTCATCTAATTTTACTCTATACATAATCCTTGAAAATTAGATTTGCATAAAGTAATTTAAAATAGACAGGGCAAACTAGAAGTATATAATTATGTGTAGCTCTGAAATAAATACATTTTCAGTTTTCAATTTCCATAGCTGAGTTCATAACTTAGCCCCTGAATATCTGAATTAATAATAAAATGACAGTATTCTCCTGTCATATATGTGCTTACACAGAATTTACAGACAGGGTCACCTTTGTTATACTTCGCAGATTACCTATGGGGTAAGTAAACCTTAATCCTCCTCTAGAAGCTGGAGGAAAGGGAGAAGCTGAGAGGCACTCTCTACTCTAGTCTATTTAACAACTAAAGAGACTTTCCTATCAAGAGTTCTACTGCTTCCAACGTGCAGAACTTAGGCTCCTGAACTTGGTCCTCTACATTGTATTGAAACGTGATGCTTGTAATAACCTTATGACTACAACAAAAGCATCTACCTGCCTTTCAAAGAGAACCTTTTCTGTTTGTCTGAGACCAGCCCATGAAATTACTTTGAGAAATTTTAACAATTTTTCACAGAAAGTTCATAATGATGGGTTTGCATGATAATGATCTATGAAACACAGTGAGGTAAATACACTCCTCCTTGGTTTTGTCTATCAATCTTCTACCCATTGCAGATATATTTCTGTAACCTACTAGTTCTGTTGTAGACTTTGAATTGCCAGTACATAAGTGTGCTGTTCAATGTCCATACATACTGGCAATACATATTACCAGTTATGATGATGATTTTACCATGTTTGCTAATATTTCTTAGTTGCATAAGGCCACCTCCAGGAGTGAAGTGATTACACAGGAAAGTTAATTTGCATAAAGAAAAATAAAGAGTCTTCTCCATGACAAAGTAAAGCTGTAAAGTGTATAAGGATAACAAAAACACATCAGTTGAATGGAAGCTGAAGCAGTTCCAGAATTTGATAGCACATACTCTGACTGTTAAATGTAATCATGTATCTATACACTGATCAAGAAAGTGGTGCTGATGAATTTTCAGCTTGGATGACCAATACTGTCTGAAAAGCTTGCTAACAGTTAATTATTTTAACACAGATAATGTAGTCTCATGGTTTTGCATTCATTTGACATTTGTGGAAGTTATAGCCCTATGCTTAAAGTTAAATAGGTTGTTGGAACTTTTTACTACTGCATCAAGCTCTGCACTTGCTTTTAAAGGGCTCTTAAAGGAAAGAAACCCAGGATTCAAAGAAGACTGTGGGAGGCAGCATTATGACAATGACTCTATGATGGGAATTAGAAGGACTCCAGCCAACAAAGGAATGAGATTCTAGAACAACTTTCCCAAAGCTATTTGGAGAAACAAATTAAGCCAATGAGTTTTTAGTCTGAGTTGACACATTAATGAGGGGAAGTGGATGATACATGGATACTTACAATACCAGGACCCTATAGAATACCAGAAGCCCATTTGAATTATAGAAAGCTGTCAAAAATTCTAACACAAAGACAGTACAAGTAGCAAAGGGAAGGAAATGTGTCAGAGATAGAGAGCCATCAAGTCAGCCAGGATAGTTTATGAAGACTCTGGATCCTGTCCTAAGTTAAGCGGTCCTCCAGGATGCTCAAAAGAAAATGAAAGCAATGTTAAGAAATTTAGTGGAATCATCCCCCGAACAAATAGCAAATTATGACTGGTTCATACTTGAGAAAAACAGTCAGAGTAAGCAGTTCAGGAGCAGTGCATAAACTCTTATACAGCTGCATAAAGAACCCACTGAAAAACTTGGAATAACGGCACATAAAAATCAGACTGTTTGAGGATAAATTTCAATAGGAAAAAGCAAAAACTAAAAGATTGCATTGTCTGAATAAATGCTCTAGTGCAAATACTTTTCCCAGCTCTAATGAAGAGAGTTTGCTCTAATGGAAGAGAGAATAGGGCTGTGATGATAGATGATAATTTACTCATTTAAAGCTGCAAGGATATTCTCTTCCATATCTGATTTTTATCCATTGCTAACTGAAAAGTATATCCTTAAGTCATTTAATGTTATATGAAATGTGAAGTCCAAACAAATCAAGCAGATTTAATCAATACTCAGGGAAGACATGGGTAGCCAACAGCAGAAGGAGCAATCTCTTCCGTCCTGGGCATCAGGAGAGGGAGTGGTGCAAGCCCCCCTTTCCCTGCCCCCATTGCTGCTGCAGCTGCAGCTCAGCTTAAACCCTTAAGAGTAATTCCAATTTGGCAGCTTGCATGGGTGTGAATATATTTAAGCAAAAAGAAACCATGCCAACTTTAGATGAATTAAACAACTGTGACCCACACTGGGCCAGATTCTCTAATGCACCACAACAAATTTACAACTGTGACTGTTAACTGGAGTCCTAGTTCATTTTTAATACTGTAGTTAACAAAGCTGTATACAGATGCAGTGATTGCTATAGAGGTTAGAATGTTTCAGTGTTTCCATGTGAGACTGCCTTTTGCAGTGGATTTTCATATCACATTTTAAAAATGGTAATCTGGATTGAGGGCCATATTTGCATTTGCATGTCTAGAATCAGAGACTGCTATTTATCCTTTCAAAAGTTTTCTGATATGTTGTGATGCACACATATAACACTGCTGGGCAGAGATTGTATTCCACTAACTACAGTAATTTCACAAATATAAGCCGCACCTTTTTCATTGAAGAATCCAGCTTACCCCAGTAGTGTGGCTTATATTCAGGTGCGGCTTATTTATGGACAATTTCAGGAGAATTGCCAAGGCGGAAGTACGAGCCGCAAGGGGAACAGGCGTTCCCCGCCCCTCAGCTCCCGCCTCCACCGCTGCCGCCGCTCCCGCTGCTCCCGGCGCTCGGTGCTGCTGCTGGTGCCGGCGCCGCTCCCTGCCGCTTCCAGCTGTCCTCGCTGTCCGCGCAGCCGGCGCTCAGTGCCGCCGCCACTGTCCGCAGCCGCTGCTGGCCCCTCCATCGCCTGCGCAGCTGGCGCTCGGCTCCACCGCCCCTCCCTGCCGCTGCCCGCGCCCCCCGCCGCTGCCACTCGCGCGGCCAGTGCTCCCCCCTGCCCACCACTGCCAGCACTCGGCACTGCTGCCAGCACCACTGCCAGCCCTCCCCGCCATTCATGCGGCCGGCGCTCCCCACCTCCCACTCCCCGCTGGTCCACCCCTCCAGCTACCCGCTGCCGGTCCCTCCTGGTGCAGCCCTGGCACTGCCTGTCTTGTCAGCAGCACCCCCGCACCCCCACCCTGCTGCGAGGAGAAAAAAAAAAAAAAGTGCGGCTTATATTCGGGTGCAGCTTATATATGGACAAATCCCATGGGCTTCCCGGCTACCTGGTAGTGCGGCTTATATTCAGATGCGGCTTATAATCGTGAAATTTCTGTAAATTCTCTTTGGCTCTTAATGTCTCAAAGAATATTTCCATGGTGAACATAAAAAACTAAACTTCAGATAAGTTTTTGTGGTGTTATTCTAAACAGATCATACTTCTTTTTTTTTTAATCCACTTACCTAAGTAAAGAAAAAAAGTTGTTAAAACTTGGGAGCAAATAATGATTTGCATAATGTCTCTGCAAAAGCCGATGAAATCCAAAATACACGTGTCTGTCACTTGTTCGCTGAATCAAATATTTCAGAAGAAATGTAAGAATGTTAGTTTTAAATTTTTCAAATGTCACTGTTCAATAGAAAATGTCATCTTTTCAGCAGGAACATGGAACTTAACAATAGCATAATGAAACTGCAGTGAACTTCTGGATATGAGTTTGACCTACCCATGGTTCATTCTTCATGTCTGGGAAGGATTCAGGTAGCCTTGAGGAACTGAAAGGTAATATGAGCCAAGCTGGAGACACACAGGGATGCATGCAGCTCCATTAGATTCTAGCTGTGAGAGTACTCCTGTAACCCAAATATTAAATATTGAGATCTGAGATAAATCTCTAAATCAAGATTAAATGCTTTGCTGCCATGTACAGATGTTATCAGATTTTATCAGCTCTTTTCTAGGAAAAAAGAATTATTAAGAAAGTGGTAACAATGAGACAGCTATTTTAAAAATGGCATATTTTTATTCAACAAGTTCTGCTCCTCTGGGTGAGGGACTATGCTCATTAATCTTTCTTATGGAATAAGATTTGAAGCAAAGTACCTAAAATCTGAGTAGTAAAATTGTTCAAACTTTTTTATGTCCACACATTTGCATTCTTCCTGATCCTATTCTATACTATGCTCTTTTTTGACTAGGTGCATCTCTGGAAGGTAAAAATAAAGGAATGGTCCTTGCTTTTTGGTTAGGTAGGTACTTATCAGGAAACCAATATTTCCGAACATGCAAGAGATGTTCATATTTGTCCATTCAGGAGCTTACACTATGTTTGTTCCTCTGAAAACAGAGTTCCATGCAAAGTACATTTTCTGTGTTATGTATTGTCAATAAACATGTTTCCGTTATTGAACACTGATAGGATCAAACTAGGAAGAAAAGTGTTTTGTACTCCAAATTAAACTTCTGATGACAAGGGCCAATAAAAACACCTTAATGAATGCTTTTAAAAAGACCTCAAGTGAGGATTGAGAGAAGCAGACTAATAAGAACAGAATAATAGTGTCATTTTAAGGGCGTTTGAGAACAGGATCACATTTATACCACATTTCTGAAAAGTGTAAGCCAAGAACAGCAGCCTTGCCCTTCATCTGCCTCTAAATACAAACCGCTGCCCTCTCAGTTGCCCTCTGCTTTAGGCTGACATAGGCATTCCCATTACTGAGCTGCAAAACAGTTTGAATTAATTTGGATTAAAATGAATCATGACTATTTTTTCTTTCAAGTGAACTTTGAAGTGGACCCATTCTCCCATTTAGCTCATTGCTTGGCAATGCAAATACTTATACTGGCAGCAGGCAGGGAGCAAAAAAAGGACAAGAGCAAGCATTTGGGAACAGAGAAAGGGCAGGGCTGTTCTTTTTGGCAGCAGTGCTATGCTGCTTGCAGAATTGCAATGTTAAAGCATCCCATCCTAACTCTGTTAGGTTATTTCTGCTTGTGCTAACAGAACCAACACAGAGCAAGCTACACTGAATGGGAGGCTTAAACAAGGCAATCAAACCCCACACTGTTACAGTGGCCAGGGTGTTCACTGGTAATGAGGACTAGAGTAGTAAATAGTTTAAAAGCCAACAGTGGAACAATCAGTCGTGCAGCTTTTGTGAAGCGATGAGCAGACCAAATTCAGATTTGTGCTGCAGCTGGTTAGCACTGTGCTGCCGACACAAAGCAGCTCTAAAGCCAAGGTAGCCAATTAATGCAGGCAACTGGCATAACATATCTTATACCATTGCTCTCCTGGCAGCTGGTTACTTCTCTGTAGTCAGATCATCCCTGATCTGAGACTCTCTTATCTGTCTCAGGGGCTCTTATTTGTTGGTACAGTCCTGAACCTATATATCTTATTTAAAATTGCTGTAAGAACAGCATAGGAGTGAATATTTACACCTTCAAGCTGCTTCTGCTCTGAGCAAGGTATGGGGTCTTCAGCTGCACAGCTTCCCTTGTTCCACAAATACACCCTCTAATAAAGAAAACCAGGAAAAGTGAATACCTGCCAGTAAAATGAAAACATTCTCTTTTTTGTTTATATATATTGGAACACTTACTAAGTGATAGCTTAAAACATGTATCTGATGAAAATGAGAAATTGATTGTGATTTGGAATACACAAAGCTCTTGACAGCTATCTGATCATGTAACAGTAACTTCGCTTCCTAGGGCTCTCTGAGCAGGACAAACTACATAGCTTGTTAAGGAGGTGCTTAAAGCATGTAATTACCTCATCTTTTTCCATGAACATGAACTATCTTTCACATGATCAAAAAGTTACCTCCATTATGCAACTGATGCTTTTTCAGTCTAGAGTACAGGAATCCATGCGTCTTGGGTTGCAATACAGGATGTGACCAAAAGTATCTATTCTATCACCATCTGGGTGAGACCAGGTGGGGCAGTGATCCTTATCTCCGCGGGAGATATTCTGCTAATGGGCATTGAAACCAGGCAGGGCATTGTTCTTTATCTTTTCACAACCCATCCTTCCTCCAAGGAGTTCTCTTCTGCTAATGGCCCATTGAGTCCCACTGTGGAACTGATAAAATTACTTCATCCCATTGGGAGATGTACTAGCCAGGGGGAGGGACCAAGCCTTTCCTACCAAGATAAAAACTGAGAGTTGGGACACCAAAGGAGGCCTTTTTCCACTGGACTCCAGAGGAAAACTGGACTTCTCCACATCATCAGTGGACCTTTGGAGGGAAACTGCACCCTTCTACAGGATCACTGCTTCAACTGAACCGTATCTGTCACTGCAAGAGGATTTTAGCCACCATTTAGTGGGACTGCTACCAACACCCTGACTGGTGTCAGGTTGTATTCTGACTTTGTCAGTGTTTGGGGTTTGTTCTTTGTAGTACTGTATTTCTATTTTAATTTTCTTAGTAAGGAACTCTTATTCCTTATTCCCACGTCTTTGCCTGAGAGCCCCTTAATTTCAAAATTACAGTAATTTGGAGGGAGGATTTTACATTCTCCATTTCAAAGAGAGGCTCCTGCCTTTCTTAGCAGACACCTGTCCTCACAACCAGGACACCATACTTGATGGGATTAGTGGTGGGATGAGATGTGTGTTCACCTGAGCCAGTGTCTAGGCAGGAAGCCCACCACACTGAGAGAAATTCTGCTGTAGTGGCACAGGACTGCTAGAGGATTCACCAAATGATTCCTGGGAGGGTGCACTGATCTGTAGCCGCTCACATCACTGTTTCTAAGAAAGTGGAAAACAGGGAGAAGGCCTGAGACTGGGAACTGTTCTCACTGCTTCTGCAAGTGACCAGCACTAGGGAAAAGTGAAATTTCATAATCAGCATGACCTTATTGTCTTAATTACCATTGTATGCTATTAAGAGGACATTTTTCTGAGGCAGCTAAACACCTGTAGATCACAGGGACGCAGAGTTACCAATTCATGGATCTGAGCAGCATTCCTTACATTTGTAAAATCATATTGTTGGGTTGTCATGTCTGACTAAAAGAATTTACTGACAAGAACTGATGAAAGAGGTGTGTTCCCTGTATGTTTGCTGATACTGATGGTGATGCTGGGTTCATGAAATACATAGTTCAAGGTGCTCTTTCTGCAATCAACATGCTGCAGGAAACAATGAAACAAAAATTTATGCTCATTCCCCTTCCCAGCCTTTGAACCAAATTTTGCACTCAAGAAGAAAAATGTGCAGTTTCCTTTGTTTGTGCAGCTTTTAATCATACCTGTATACGTGAGAAGTGTTTGAAATCATGACAAACTCTTACCTCTTGATTACCTCAAGTCTGTATTTCATGAGAGGATTTTTTAAGGGTATGGACCCACATTTCTAGCAAAATTCTTTGTATTTAAAATCTACCAATGGCCTCATATAGCATTCTTTTTTCACGTTTCTATTCCTTCAGCTTTTCTACTCATCTGTTACAAACAATTAAACCACTGGATTTTTCATTGTTTGAAATAACTGGTTGCATTACCATCTGGAAACAATACAATTTAAGTGCATAATTACGGATGTTTGAAATCCCTGGAACCCAACTTTATATGCACAGGACTAGGAGGCAGCATGCTTGGAAATGGGAAATGTGTTGTCAGCTGCGTGATGAACAGTTAAGAGGAAAGGAGGAGCAACTCTCCACCATTTATCTGCTGCCTTCATGCCACTAGCCTGAGAAAGCTACATGCAGATTTGACTGCAGAGCAAAAGGGAATGTTTTAGACTGCTCTCACTTGCACTGAATTTTAATGATTGCAGTAGCACGAGGGGACCCTAGTTGAGCAGTAGCATCTAAGTCCTCACCCTTCTTATTATGAGGCTGGAAACCTGACTTTACACTTGTTTTGGGAAGTGCAGAGATGAAGCACTTTACACCACCGGACTGTGAGGGGGATAAACATGTGCATAACAACTTCATGGTGGAAAATGTTTCGTTATCCTGAAACAGAAGCTGCAATATAGGATATTGAATGTCTGCAAAACCAGCATATCTCCAAGATATGACAGTTAGTCAAAACTCAGATAAAGCGCTGGCTATTAGCTAAACTTTGACTAGTCTGAATAGCTGACTCCGTCTCCTTTCCTACCCATTTTTTTCTTGCATGCGACCTATTTCACAATGTATTCATTTCCATGACATATTTCAACTGTAAATAATCAGACAGGTCCTCCAGCTTTACCAGTGTCAGCTGCAGGCCCAGCTCAGCCTCAGAAATTACATCAGAGGAAGTATTTAATATTGTGGAAAATTTATCAAGCAACTACACATACACACAAAAAAAAAAAAAAAAAAAATTCATTGCATACAGGCCCAAACACACCACCAAATTTAAATTCCATTTAGCTTTGATTTCATAATATCTGTATTCCCACTTCCTTATTATCTTTCAAGTTGCTGACAGGGCACACATACATCCCTCCATTCCCCTACTATCAAACTTCAGCACTAGTAGGCTGAGAAGCAAACCTCAAAGCTCTGACCTGCATAAATGTCTGCTTGATTAAAAGTACTCCTCCTAAATCGACAAGTTAAAATCCTAGCAACCAAGTTCACCTTTGTGAAACTTATTTCTCCATTTCCAAATCAGTTTGTTTCAGGGCAATAAATCATGCCTCTTCTGTCCACTTTTGTAATGCACATATCATTTTTATTTGAATTAATGTATAAAAGGCCCATGCAAAGATCAATATATCACATTTCCTAAAACCTTCATGTGGAATTAGCTTTTCACACCAGTAATTCCCACACACACCTCAGCTTTGATGTACCAGCAGCTTGGTAGAGGCATGCAAAATGTGCAAGAGTACAGTTCATTGAAGTATAGTATAACACACATGACAAGAAGGCCTTGACCTAGTGAATGAAAAGGGACTAACATATTGCATTAAAAAGAGAACAGAGACTATTTAAAAATAAAAGTCAAAAGAAATCCCTTTTTCAGTTAAAAAAAAAACCCAGACCAAACATTCCCAAGCATCTCTTGGAAGGACTAATTAGCTCTACGCACTTGGGTATTGAGAAAGAGCCTTTCCAATTCCCTCAGACTGTGTATGCTTTATTGTATGAGGATATATGTCCTGCACTGCACTAAGCCCCTACTTTATATATTGCTAAAAGTTGTACATAATGCCAGATGTTTCTAAACATTTTAAAATACTTGTAGATATTTTCTTAAATAAAAAAGTTTTGAAGAAAATCAAAATGGGAGAAACAATCAAAATTAATAAAGGCATTTCCTTTTCTCTTTGGAATAAAATTAATTGCATCTATTGACTCATGATATACTGACTGAGACACACATAAGAAAGAATGTGATTAAATAGCATTCATTTGGTGTATTGTTTATGTATTCAGCTCTGATTATAATGTTTCAAAGATGATCAATCATTGATTTTAATTTACTTTATTGTGCTATAGAAAAGAGTAAATTAAATGTAGAATTTATTTAGCCTTTCTCTTGTATTCTGTAATAATCCAGATGGAGCATATACACTTTCTATTTAATGACACTAGCATGATTAAGCATTAAGACTTAATGAGTAGTGCATTTTTTATGGTTCATTAATAAAAGTTAGAGATAGAAAAGATGTATTGGTCATCAGCTTTATCTCCTTACTGTGTTTGTACATTTATTAAACAGTCAGTAAATTTGTTTGTATATACAGTAATTTC
>VRYO01001463.1:35689334-35701212 GCA_009812075.1 Sialia sialis
GATAAATGAAGGAAGATGATAGTCAAGAAGAGCTATGCAGGAATAATTTATGGAAGAAACAGGTTTGAAAGAAGAAAAATTATATGAAAAAAAGGCAAAAGAGTGCTGCAACAAGAACTAGGACACTGATTTTAAAACAAAACAGTAAACAAGAGAATGCACACAAGGGAGAGTGGGGGGTCTGGGAAAGGATTTGTAGTGATTCAATTGGTTTATTAACTTGTTCAATGCAAGGATGATAAATTACACCAAGCTTTAGACTTGAACATTGTCTAGCTACAACCAGAAAATGGTTGTATCTATGTTACAACATTACAGTTGTAACATAGGTACAAGCATTTTCTGGAAGTGCATTTTGAAATGAAAAAAGACACAAAACTAATAGTTTATTGTTTATGGTTTATGTCTTTTAAAATGATTTCTGAATACAGAAGAGTATCATATGAAAAAGGGGGATATTCCAGAAAACCTCACAGACATAATTTGATTTCAAAGGGCAATACATTAAGTCTATAGCTACTCCATCTGTCTTCTCTCCTCAAGACAAAAAATATATAATCAGATACATCATGTAGAAGCATAATAAAGTTGTGAATGGTAACACAAAACAGAAGAGAAGCAGCAAGAAAGGGCTTTAAATTAAATAAGTTCTGATAACATGTTTCTGGTTTAAATGATTAAATGAATTCACATTATCTGTTCTTAGATATTTCTATCTTTACGCCCTAACACTCATACACCCTCAAGCTTCCAAAGTGTCCATTATTCTGGACCTCTGTAGTTTGGTATGATATTTGTCCTATTTTAAAGACAGTCTTCAGTAATGATGTCTAACAATGAGAGCATCAGATTTTATAGTTACGAAAATGGAGTCTTGAAATCAGAAAAGAAATTTTTACATCCCAAGTAGCTTTGGATTTACTTCAAGTACTCTCTGCTTGACATACATCAATGAGCTTCATCCTACTGCCTTGTCCTAAATACAGGTAAGCATCTTTAGTTCTACAGTTGCCACTCTTTATAGTGCTTCCCCTAGTGCAGTTACTGGAGGTATGGTTTGTCTCTGGCCACTGTACCTGGAAACAAAGCTGCATGCAAGCCCAGAGCCAGACAACTGCAACACTGAGGATGTGCATCAGTGACTGCACTATTTTGAAAGGGGTTGCTTCCCAAGTAAATGATGCACAACATAATTACAAGTGTAAAACTTGTATTAATTTGTTATTTTCTTTTCCTGTTCATGAAGGAGTCAAATAGGTGGTCTGCAGCCGGCCTTACTCTTTAAATCTCATTCAAGCTATATCTGGAGTTTCATTTTTAATAACAAACCCCTCAGAACTTGTCAGAAGACAGAAATACAGCCTAAATTTTCAAGCCTAGAAATGCAAAGCAAGGAGCGTGGCAAGGGACAGGCTATGGTGTGCTCTACCAATTCTTACATTATATCTTCTGAAATCACTGAGCCATTCCAAATATTCCTGAGTTTATTACAGGAGTACCAAGGGGCCCCAGTCATGTATCAGAAGTCCATTATGACACCTGATATACAAACACATTTAATTAAATTTTGTCAAGACTTGTATGGACAAACAAGGGGGAATTCTTACATTCACAGCTGTTCAAATTTGCCAAGCTACATTCTGACAGAAACTGAGTCAGTATTAAAGAACAACTGAGAACCAAAATGCATTTCCTGATTTTAAAAAAAAATTGACAAATTTCCTCAGGATGAGATTGAGGAGGAAAGGGAAGGGAAGTTTCAGGGAAGTTTCAGAGAAGGGAAGTTTCAGGGAACTTTCAGGGAAGGGAAGGGAAGGGAAGGGAAGGGAAGGGAAGGGAAGGGAAGTCTATAGTCATATAAATTTAAAAATTCAAAACACTTTTGAATGATCTTTGAAAAATCATGTTTATGTCATTTATATGCAGATAAACTAAGTCAATTTTTACATAATTATTTTATTTTCTTGTCTTTTCCCTCTTGAAAACCATTTTTAGTTTTAGGAACATTATTTCCCAGACAACATTCTAAATTCTTTACTTCTCTGTTTTCAGCAGCTTCCTTAAAAGCCAGTTATTTACTTATTCAATTTCCCTTCCCTTCAGCACATGCAGCATCCTGAGTAATGACTCACCATTTTCTCTTGGGCAGGTAACAAAATCCTTCTATAGATTATGGGAGCAATGAAAATCATGACAACCTGCAGTAAATGTGTGATAGTTATTGTTTCATGTTTGATGATAGAATTTCAGTATACATGGGCTCATTCCTTCCATTTAGGTAAATGTACCAGCATTTAACTAGCAAAAAATTGTGTTGATGGGGGACTCTCTTCTCCAGCAGTAAGGAGGACCATTCCTCACTCCTCTCTCCTGCTACCTGTCAGAAAAATAAGCAGGTGCAGAGAAGAAAAATCAAATCAGGCTATACTTCAGTGTACAGTGCTGTGGGAATGCAGAAGAGTTAGGAGATCAGAACATGGATTTTTGTTGCCAGTGGCAGCAGCTGTAACAGTGCTCATCTATTAGTATCACCACTGCCAGTTTAGAGAGCTGGTAGCATTTGCCATATATAATCCTTGGGGCCTTTCAAGGTGAATTGAAAGATGAGTGAGGAGAGATGGGAGAGGGAGAGAAATGTTACAGCCAGTGGCAAAACAGCTGGAGTGAGAGCCTGTACAGTACTCTCACTTATTATCCTTGGCTTGTAAACGAGGCTTCACTTTCACTGTTCTTCATTGTTATACTTAGTTACAAGTGTGGGAAATTATACAAGTGGTTGTCAATGCCCCCTGCTAAAGCTCCTGCTACAATAAATTATTTATCTCATTATTCAGCCTACAACAGTGCCTAACAGTATCGGCCATAAATCAGGACCCTACTATGTTAGCTGCTGTGCACACACACACCGTAAAAGTAAATCCCTCTGCCAGTGTCTTTGCACCTGAGGTAAAATAGCTCGAGCTTGTTGCCAAGCTGTTTCCTGCAAAGCAGATACACATTTTGAGCAGTGTCTAGAAAGAGGAATTGGCTTTCATCTCATTTGGCCAGCTTTCAGGTGTGAGGTAGGCATGTAAATAACTGCACATTAGCATCACCGATCCTGTCTTCACTGGGAAACTGAAGAAGTAGCTTGGACATCTGGCACAGCTTGGCAGATTGTCACAACACTACAGGACAGAACTACCATAGAGGAAAGCAAGATATTGCACTGGCTTCTGAGAGGGACTCTTTGTCTTTTCCTTCTGCACACAGAGTCCTGGGGATTTTTTAGGCTGTCTCCTGATCCCCTGAATCCTAGAGCGGACACTTTAAATGGCATTATCTATGTAATATCCACTTGTGGGGATGAGGGCTAAAACCCTAACACTTGCTCAGAAAGTCCAGTATTTTTCTTCCTCTTTGATAATAATATGCATTCTAAATGTTGCTTTATGATGCCACAAAATCAATTTTGCATTCTTAAAGCAGCAAGTATGAACCATAAATAACTTCAGCATCTACTACTCCCTTCCTTCCTCGTCTTCTTTCTCCTCAAATGCCCAGGAAAGGCTAGTAAGATTAAACATTTCACCAAGGAAACCTTTTAGATTGAGATGGCTTTCTTGAAAAGAGCTGACACTATTTCCAAATAAGGAAAATAGAAAATAACAAAATCTGACAAGCTAAATGTAAAAGGCCAATAAAAATCACAAGAACATTTCTCAAAAAGCTTTGAAACTAAAAATAAGCCTTGTTCAAATACACAAGGAAGAGGAAGTTGACTAGATAATCTGTAAGGCTAATAGGTGATGAAGAAATATTGGAGTACATTAATTAAGGCCACAGCAGAAATTTAGTTTAATATTTCACATCGTTCTTTGCCATGCAGGACTCTCTTAAACATCCAGGCAGAGTCCCACACATGACAGCAGATGCACCACAGTCCTGTCTCAAATTAAAGTGTGAGCTGAAAACATTTTTGGCCAGATTGACATACTGGATATAACAAAACTCCAGGACCAGGGCTAAAGAAACTTAATTATGAAACAGCTGAAATAAGCATTGTAGGATGTAACCTCTCACTTAAAATTGCCTCAGTGATTGCTTCCAGGAAGTATCCAGGAAACATCAGAGTAATAATACTATACTGCACAAAACACTGTAGCAGTGAAGAGAATCAGTACTAAACTTTCAGTGGTACCTAGAAACTCTGCTCAAAGATCATGACCCCATTATGCCATACACTGCAAAATCATGGAGCAGATTGCTTCTAAGCCAAACAACAAGCAGAAAAAATAATCAAAGACTGATAAAGGAGGTGCAGTAACACAGATTGACTTTTGTAGACCTTTCAGATGCAATTCTGAATGCTTGTATTATGGTTTGTAAGAGTTTAACATACACAGGCAAAAATAGAAATGCCAGGAGAAGAAGAATCTAAGGAGACAGAAATTGGCAGTAAAAGAAGCTAACTACAAAACATTGCATCTGCTTGTCTTCTTTGTGTTAAAGAAGTCTTACACTGGTGATGTGATGCCCCAGGTAGTATCCCTATGGCACCAGCTTCTACTGAGACCTGTAAATGTGACAGCCTCATTTATTCACAACTTAACTCTGCTTTTTGAATAATATTTAGCCCCCACCATGTCAGGGTTTCTTAAAATTCTAAAACATATAAAAAATTTAATATTACTATTTATTCTGTTCTGTTATGTTTAAAAATACTGCATTATTTATATAGCACCATGATATATTATCATTACATTATTTTCAACACATTTTCTTTGGAGTGCTC
This sequence comes from Sialia sialis, assembly GCA_009812075.1. Taxonomy (NCBI): domain Eukaryota; kingdom Metazoa; phylum Chordata; class Aves; order Passeriformes; family Turdidae; genus Sialia; species Sialia sialis. The sequence goes on from VRYO01001463.1 coordinate 35,694,109, forward strand.
AGGATCTCGTTTACTGCATATGGTTGGGAGTCAATACTACAAAACATTTAAGAAGAGCTGATACGATTTCATGAAGCAAAGTAATGTTTCACATATCTGTGCCAGTTCTGTGAAGGAGTCAGGGAGAGATATGTGAATCTTGTGAGTATAACTAATTAAATCTCCAGAAAAAATGTCGTGAAGACCCCTTGAAGGTCTCCTAGAAAAACAAAAAGCTGCTTTAGGATTAAAGGGAGATAACTGGCTGACTAAAGTGAACAGCAAATGGTTAATTTTAACAAAAAGAAAGAAGTCACCATTGGAGTGTCTGTAGAGGACATATATTCAAGCTGATATGATTTGTCATATTCATAAATGCTCATGAATATCAAAGTGACAAAGTTTAAATCACTCACAAAAGTAAAAATGAAGGCTGATTAAGAAGAGTTGAAGCAGTACTTCACAATACTGTGCAATAAAATACCAAATGAAATTCAATAAAGACAAATGTGAAAAAAATGACAATTCTAACTTTAAAAAGTGAATATGAAGCTCCCAGCTGGCTAATACCACTTAGAAACAGAATCTCAAGGTTATAGTAAACAGTTCTATAAAAATGTCAACTTAGTGCCTCACAATAGTAAAAACAAAGACAACCAAAAATGACCAATAATTTGGTGAGAAATAGGAAAGAAACCAAAAAGATGTAGTGATGCATAATAGAGTGGCATCATTGGCAACAGTGATAAAGATACCTGTCAGGCAAGGAAAACCTAACTAAATAGCTTAAACTGGAAGGAAGATAACTGAAAGGACTATGACAAAGATCTGTAAAATCACTAGAGGTAAAGAGAAGGTACAAACCACCTACCCAAACACAGGGAAAGAGACTTCAGGATATTATGTACAGCCAACATTCTTGTTTTAGGACATCACAGATACCAAAAGTTTCCAGGAACTCAAAAAGATTCGTTTGTGGAAGACAAACACCTGAATAAGAAAATCCCTATGATCCATTTCAAAGGCTGGAAGATCACATCCACAGCAAATGCTCTATCAGTTTTTAACATAATTATAACTTTGGAAGTTGCTTCTGACACAGTTCTGTGTTAGAGCAAAATTACGGACTTAAATCAACAAACTAATTAAAGAAAAAGTCAATGGATCATATGTAGGTATCAAAGGTATGAAAACTAGTATCAGTCACAATCATTCTCTAATTACACTAGATCCAAAATTTCAGTGTAAGTGGGAAGAACTTTTTTCATTGGAAATTTAATAATCTTGGATTATCCAAAGTAAAAACAAGTAAGGCTGACATTGGTGAATTACATGTAAACATGTACACAGACAACTGCCTGAGAGCTGGAGGTGTATTCAGCTTGGCTTCACCTGTGATGACATCCATTGTTCTTGTACTAAACACAGATAACTAAGCAGCTGAAAAGCAGAAAACTGCATTGTGCCAAACTGTTGGCAGGTACGTGGAAAGGCATTGAGAGTAAAATACTCTATCAAGACTAGAGATGGACCCTCCAACTGTAGAACATTTCATCCACTGTAAGAATACAAGTTAATGTTTCCCCCACTTGCCAAATAAATACTGAATTTCAATCTTTATATCTCCCAATAACTAAACTCATACATCAGTACAATAATTTCACACTCATAAATTGCACCTGGTTATAAGCCGCACTTCCAGGTAGCCAGGAAGACCATGGAATTTGTCCATAAATAAGCCACACAGGGTGATAAGCCACACTTTTTTTTTTTTGAAGCAAGGATCCATGTGCAACAAAGTAACGAGTTAGTAACAGAATCGTGCTATCGCAGGGTTTGCTGTCAGGTGCTCAATTTGCAAACAGTTTTCACAGACTGGTAAAGCCTTCAAATGCAGCCCCAGGCGCCCTCCCCGTGCTGTGGGCCCCAGCACTCCTGCCCCCAGCGCTGGCTGCTGCGGCTCCCCATGCCGCTCAAAAGCAGCAGCTCGGCGTCTGGCCACGCGAGCACGGCACCGGCAAGTGGCTCAGCTTCACGCAATTGCGGCAAGCGGCTCGGCTTCACATGAAGCCGGCGGCGGCTCACCGCCCGCTCACCAGTGGCTCTGCAGCAGCTCCCCGGCCAGCCGCAGCTCTGTGGCAGCTCCCTCCCCAGCTGGCTTGCACTTCCGGGTTGGCATTTTGCCAGAATAAACTGCACCTGGTGATTAGCTGCACTTCTGGGATCGACTTGATTCTTCAGTGAAATAGGTGCAGCTTATCAGTGTGAAATTACTGTATGCTTGGGCTCAAAAATGAAGTATTGTCACATGACTTTGAAAGTGCAGATGAGCACAAAGGCTTACATTGTTTTAGAAAGCCAGAGCTCTGAAAAAGCATTCATTTGGTGCCGGCCCATGAAGGAAATGAAGCAGGCTTTTTAGCAAGAGTTTCAGGTAGGATTGTTCTATAGGACAGAGAAAAAATCTGCTTCTTGGCACACAGTTTCCATGTAGCTGTGCAGTCAACCTAACATTGTAGGAAGCTATGCATTCTAACCCATATAATGGAAGAGGAGGTGCACTTGCATTGTCTTTGCCCTGCTTCCTTCCAAGGGGGTTCTGGCTGCTCCACCTCAGGTGCAGGACTCCTTTCCTTGCTCTAGCATTGGGTTCCTCTCACAGGACGCAGTCCTCCACAAACCTCTCCAGTGTGAGTTCTTTCCACAGGCTACAGTTGTTCCAGAACTGCTCCACCATAGACTCCTTCCACAGGTGCAGTCCTTCAGGAACAGGCTGCTTTCAGTGTGGGTTCCCCAAGGGGTCACAGGTCCTGCCAGCAAACCTGAACCAGCCTGGACTCCTCTTTCCACAGGTTCTGCCAGGAGCCTGCTCCAGCATGGACTTCTGATGGTGTCACAGCCTCCCTTGGGCACCCACCTGCTCCAGTGCATGGCTCCTCCCCAAGCTGCAGATGTCTCTCTGCTCTGCTGTGGACCTCCAGGGGCTACAGGGGCACAGATTCCTCACCACTAGCTGTGCCATAGACTGCAGGGGAATTTCTGCTGTGGTGTCTGGAGCACCTCTTCCTTCACTGACCCTGAGAGGTCTGCAGAGCTGCTTCTCTCACGTATTCTCTCTCCTCTCTCTGACAGCAATAGCTTCTGTGTAGTTGTTTCTTTTCCTTTGTTAAATATGTTACCTCAGAGGTTTTCCCGTAATCCGTGATGGGTTCAGCCTTCCTTAGTAGGAGGTCTCTCTTGGAGACTTCTGGCATTGGCTGTGTCAGATGTGCAGGAAGCTTCTGGAAGTTTCTCATAGAAACTGTTCCTAAAGCCTCACCATTACCAAAAACTTACCACACTATCTCAACTGAGCATTCCAGATGTGGAAAGAGCAGAAAATGTGGCCTCATGACAACAAAGTGAGTGTGCTTACGGGCAGTGCAGGTGCAGGTATTCATAATCTTAGGTTTGAAATAAACATTATAGAGTGCTGCTACCTTCCAAACCTTTCTCCTTTTTTACTTCAGAAATATAATTATTACAATATTCCAACAACACATAATACCAAATCTTGTCTCTTTCTTTGAAATGCCAATGTTTCTGTTACTTATGCTGTAGAATAGGTTTGCATAAGTCTTGCCACAGCAGAACTGAACAAAAAATTTGTGATAGGCATTCACAAATTCCTATGACTAGGTAGAGAAAGAGCATCTGGAAGTCTCTAAAATGCCAGACTTCAAGGTGAAAGCAACAGAACAACTATGTACAGCTTACAGTGCCAGTAAAGAAACAATTGATAAATAACAGATACAGACATGATCAGTATACATCCTAAGCAAATGGAAGCATCTATGGAGAAATTATAAACAGAGAAAAACTAAATAAAAAATGAGAATGTTGTCTTTTTAATAAATAAATCTTGTGTAGAAGTAAGTAGTGACAAAACGATCAGTCAGAGAGGATGAATGAGGGGCAGGAGGTGGCAGTTTGTCATCCAGCAGTAGGGCTACATAAAAGTGCAGCTCTGGGTTTTCTACAAGGTTTTATGGACACTTATGTGCCTAATTAAAAAAGACTGCAAAAGATACCAAAATGGGAACACTTTCCAGGCACATTTGAGAAGGCTAAAAGAAATAGTAAAAAAGCCAAGAAAAAAAGCTGATGTCTTCTTAAGTCACAGTCCTCAAATTCTGAAATGAATGCAATCTGTCCTCCTGTTTCTACACTTCCTTTTCATTCATGGCAACTCTGCCAAACCACATGAGAAAATTAATGGCAAAAAAGATCATCTGTTTCTTCCAACTGGTTTGTTGAGTACTTTAAAAATTGGCAGGCTGGAAATGTTTCAAGCCAGAAGGGAAAATACTCATGTACCCACACATCAAAGTGTTTCTAAAGACTGAGCATACATAGTTCTGAACACTTCTCAGGTGATCAAAACAAACGTGTTTCTAAGATGCTGCTGCTTGAAATGTAACAGGCAGTAGGTCAGGGACCACAAAACTGGTTGATCAAACTGAAGCTTTAACTTTACAGCTAAATAAGAAGCAAAAAGGAGGAAACCCTCTCTGGAGGGCTGAGAGCAGGAGGAAATATTAGGTGTGGAAATTATTGGTACTATAAAGAGCAGAAGGGTAATCTTGCTAAAAGAGATGAGTTATAGTAAGAAACAGAGTTATACAGCTAAAAAACCCAGGAAAATAGTTAGTCAGGATTAAATAGCCAGCTCTATGAGATAATTTTTGCTGTTTTTTAAACTCAAGGCATTGCAATGTATCTGCAGAGAGAATTAAGTCGTCTTCTGAAATAGATGTTTACATAAGGATGGTTTGTCCCACTTTTTGTCCTTACAAAATTGAAGCCTCAAATTAATTTGAAAGAAAATTGAGCTCCAAATGAATTTGAACATTTAATTTTAATCCAAGGTTGCAAAACTGCTAACTATCAAATTCTCATGTATTCGGAATACCATGCTTTGTCTTTCACACACAGCTTGCTATGCTCTGCACTGAGGGAAGTTTCCCCCAAAGATTTTCTTGGGGAGACAACAGCTTCATAGTTGGCAGTGAATTAAAATTTAATATGTTTTGGGAAGATTCCCTTATCTCTCCTTTCTCTAACTTTCATTTATATTGTGAAGCTATAAATTATAATCCTACAGTGATATCTAGCATCCTGTACACACAGATGTCTTTTTGGAGTCCTCTGCTTCACGGAATAAGGGTGTCAACATGCAAAGCCACCACACACTCTTCAGGACCTTACAAACATTTTTGAGGATATGAGGCAGGTAGAACAATTCACATGTGCTAACTTTGCCTAACAGTCCTGCACTTACTAGTGCAGACCAGCCTGTAGTGAAATAATAGAGCATTACGTGAGACAATTCTTACAGATCTGTCCTATGCAGCCATCCAAGGAAGCAGATATGATAGAATTGGTTTATTATCAAATTATTCTCCTTTCTTCTTATCATGGAAATACCCTGGAAGTGTGATAGAAGACAGAAGCCTGATTGACTCAATCTCCTACATGAGAGTCACATAAGCAGACTTGCATTGGCCCTGAGTGCTCTTTGGAGACACTTTAATTCATGTTTTCAATACATTTCAATATTTTCACAATGCAAACGTTGAGTTCCAAAATAAGCAAACTGAAACAAGTAGCAAGGACTTGCAGTGTCAGCCACTAAAAACATCACTGACACTGGGACTGTGCTGGTAGATTAAGAAACACAAAGAGAAACAAGTTGGGCCAGGTTTGCTGAGAACAACATAAGAGCAATACCATGTTATCTCTCATTATGTGCTGCAATGATTTAAATCATTGGTAAACATTGTTTTCAGAAATCAGATTTGTCCCAGACACTGCTCCTCAGATACCATTTAACTTTCCTGCATTTCTAATATCAGGAGAATCTAACACCTCAGAAAACAGTCTAAAAGTGGTCAGAATGGATCAGCAGAAAGAAGCTGATCTGCTCAGTTTGGGTTTCAATTTTGCAATGGTGGCAGCAATGGTGCTCCAAGTATCATGTGCTTTTTTTTGTGCTTTTGTACAGGTGAGGGTAGCTACCTACCATAAGCAGCACAAGGAAAATATATCTAGTACGCTAGTAATGAAGAAGAAGGGCTCTAGAGTGAAATACAGAAATGGATCCAAGCCAAACATTTTGTATCCAAATTGCTCCAAATGTTGTAGGATTTTTGTTCAGACTCAATGGTTTGAGAAGCATTCGCCTCTAGACAGCTATTAAAAGGAAACCAAATAATCAAAAAGAAACTACTCTGTGATGAATTTTGTGCAGCTGCCTGGGGGTAGATGGTGCTCATACATGCAAAAGAAACAGAATGAACAAGGCAGCAATATCTTGGACACACACAAAAAATTATTCTCTTTAAGAAGGCTCTTTTGTTTTCCAAAGGCATATCAACCAGTATGTAATAGTGGTCCACTCCACAGTAGAGCTTCAGTGGACTTCAGAGGATTAGAAACCTGGGATGATATAAATAATTTTGATGATCAGCAAAGTCAGGGGGCATAACAGGCATATTAGAGTTTGGTGTCTGGTTAGTAATGATGCTCTCCAGGGCTCAGTATTTGGCATGGTCTTGTTTAGCATCTTTATCAATGATGGGGGATGGAGCATACCTTCATTAAGTTCATAGATGATACCAAGGTGGGTGGGAGTATGGATCTGCTGGAGGGTAGAAAGGCTCTGTAGAGGGATCTGGACAGGCTGGATCAATGAATTGAGGTAAACTACATGGTGTTCAACAAGGTGAATGGCCAGATCCTGCTCCTGGATCACAACAACACCAAGCAGCTCTACAGGCTTGGGGAAGAGTGATTTACATGCTCAGTGGAAAGGGACTTGGGGGTTCTTGCCAACCTCCAACTGGATGTGAGCAGGTGGCCAAGAAAGCCAATGGAATCTTGGAGTGTATAAAGAATAGTGTGGCCAGGAGGACCAGGGCATTGATTATTTCCCTGTACTCAGCACTGCAAATCCTGTGCTCAGTTTTAGGCCTCTCACTATAAGAACATTGGGTGCTGGAGAAGGTAAACGGATCTGGTGAGGCTTCTGGAGCACAAATCTCGTAAGGAGCAGCTGAAGGAGCTGGGGCTGTTTAACCTGGAGAA
>VRYO01001463.1:35702287-35770343 GCA_009812075.1 Sialia sialis
AACTGGGAGGGAGGGGATTTTCATTCTCCATTTTACGGAAAGCTCCTGCCTTTTTCTGGCAATACCTGTCCCCTAAACCAGGACACCAAGTCTCAAGTGAAAGGACAAGAGGAAATGGTCTTAAATTGCAGCAGAGGAAGTTCAGATTAGATATTAAAAAAACCCCTCCCTTTAAGAATGGTGAGGCATTGGAATAACTTGCTTAGGAGTTGGTGGAGTCACCACCACCACACTGATGGTTGGACTAGATCATCTTGAAGATCTCTTCCAACCTTAATGACTGTGTGATTCTTTGAGATAAGAATATATTTGACATATCTTAAAGTACATTATGGTCTGTACAGTTATTGAAGGTACAGAGCTAGAACTTAAACATACAATTCTATTGTATGCATTTATTTTTTTGTTCTTCATTGAGACTCAAAAACAGTATAAGGCAAGAGAACTGGCAGGCATCCCACAGATATCCCACTTCATGCATATCCTGCCGCAGCAACTTTGCCACAATTTCTTCCAGCTGAACCCTGGTCCAAGATAGATGCTCTGGAGAATTGCTGTTTTCCCCTAACATGGCGAGTGTGGTTTGCTGAGGAGAAGAATACCCACCATGATTTTTCTGTTTCTCATCTTATGGCTGATGGTTCTGTGCCAGGGGGTTAAAAGAGTAACCCTCATCCCCAGCCCACAGGCAGTGAGAAGCTTATGATTGACACCAACAGCCAGTAAAAGCTGTACTAATGCTGCCCTCAGGCTCTCATAGGACCACCTCCTCCTTCCTCTCTTCTGCCTGCTGTTATGTTTTGTGCAGCTTCCTGTATATCTCCTACGTGATCTGAAGCAGAATATGTTGAACCTGCCCCAGTTTACATTATCTGCAAGCATGCAGATAAGCCTGTTGCATACATTCATTATGTGCCTTGCATGGAGAAGGGCAAAACTTATTTGCAAAACAGTGACTCTTGGGCATCAATGTTTGGGATGCAGATACTGTAAACCAATGCTCTGAGTTGGTGTAAGAAAGTGAGAGAATAGCTAACACATACTAATACATGAGACAGCCCAAGAACACCAGATTGACCGTTTCAGCACAACATCATCTTTTTATTATACATACAATCAGAATTTTGTCTAATGGGCATAACAGCAGTCCCAGAACATGAGAACTGAAACCACATCATACTTGTTACAGGACCTGTCTATCTAATCTGTGCTAGTGGAAACACAGACCAAATTCATGCCAAACAACAGTAGGGTGAAATAAGCACGAAGAATGTAAGATCTTTTTAACCTGACATTGAAAGTTTTTCACCATCAACAGCTCTTTTTCTGCATATCAGAGAGGTACAAGACAAAGGAAACAGGTTTCAGCATCCTACAATATTAACAGGCCTATGAGGTCTGTATCCTTCCCTTTGCTACCTCTCTTATTTTAGAAAGAGGAATATGGGAATCAGCTCTGTCTGTCCCACCATTTTTCTTCCCATCAAAACAGTGTTGAGTGAAAAACTAGAGCGGACCTTCCCTTGTGCTATTGAAAACTCACAAAGAAGCAGGTGGATGGAATGGAAACGATTTTGTCCACTGCCTTGTATTCCTCTTTTATCTGGCCCATACATGTATAGCTGGTGTAAGGGCTTTCTGAGGTCCATGCATTATCCCTGCTGTGAGGCAGGAAAATATCAGGTTCTTGGGCTGTCAGATCGTACTTCCTCTGCAACATTTTAAATGAAACAATTTTTCACTCTCTGAGTCCTTGTAAACAAGTTTTATAGTGCTTTCAACTTGGCTCCATTCCGTGTTGCAGAAGAATTGCAAGTATTTAGGATTTAAACCCTTTTCTCAGAACATCAGGCTGGAGGAACGACTAAAGGCTTGATCTCTAAAAGCTTTCAGAACCTTCCAAAAAAAAGTTCTTACATCTATCAGAATGAGCTGGCATGAGACACCTGGTGAACAAATTGCTCACTCAAATGAGAAGAGTACAAATGAAAAATGAATACAGAGATTTTAAGTTCTCTGTTGCATCTGTTGCTCCACCTACACTCTTTGTTCATAATTGGAAACACTTCAGGCATCTTTCCTTATCTGCACTAAGTGTCTAATCCAAAGCGCACCACTACTGATGCACAAGCTTCTGTACTTCAACAAGAACGACTTCAGATTAGGCCATATATAAATAGCTATATACAGACAGGAAAGCTCAGGGCTCAGGAAAGTTGAGGGCTCAGCATTAAATATAGAATAATGCATATTCTCCAGCCAAAACCAGGTTCCAGTTCATTGACTTTGGGTCTTAGGATGTGCAAATGTCACAGTCCATCCTGCTGAATTTTTTTTTGGAGAGCCACTTATTTATATTTTTATTTATGGAGGTAGAATACTGTACTGGAAAAAGAGCTCTATATCCAAGTCTTGGGAAAGACTGGGCAATATTTGGAGGCAAATGATATTTCACTTAGCTGGCTCCTTGGACACTGAATGGGGGCACCACATCCAAGAGACTGCCAGATTGGCAATTTGTGTCCAAGTCTTGCAGTTCTATAAGGAATTAATCAAGATAAGCATCAGTAGCACAAACTCTTCTGCACCAGTATCAATGCAAAACCTCCTAGTGACCTCAAGCACTCGGACTGAGTGGACATTCTGGGAAGTGTGTAGTCTCCTTTACTGGGATTTAGCTTCTCTCCAGGAACAGAAACATTCTTAGTGTGACACCTAGTGTCAGGAGCAAACACCTTATAAACTCAGACACAACACAACAAGGAAATAGCTAAGTCAACAGAACTGAAAACTCAAGCAAGAAAAATTACACCAAAAACATCATAAACATGAACTAACATCTAAAATATAGAAAATTCTGAGGATAAAGGGATTTTTTAATTTTATAACTCAATTAATTAAAATACACTCTGGTCATACTCTGTACTGAAACCCAACTCCGACTTATTACTTCTTTGGTCAGCTCAGTATATTTTGCTCTCTGGGCTCTGCTTATACAGCAACTATCACAGTCCAGTTTTATGGAAGTATTTTAGGCGTCACTGTGGGATGTAAACCATTACTGCTGACTTCAAAGGGCACAAAAAGAAACTACAGGGAAGCAGACTTTAGAGGTCAACATACTGACTTGAGTTGTATCTGTTGAGTTTGTATCTGTTTAAGTCCTCATGAAACAAATTCAGAAAGAAAATAAAGATAATACAATAATTAGGACATGATGTTCAAAATGTTAAATTCTCTTCAAAATCAAGTTAATAGCATTCAAGAAAGGTGCAGGGAAATGTCTCAATAACTTTCAAGTCAGCAATTTAAGGAAGTGATTAATTCTAAATAGTAATTACAATTGATTAAGATCTGGCACTTTTGGGCTTATATATGTGTAAAATCAGGGGATAACAATACTGGAAAATAGACTTCATAACTGACCGATATTTTTGTAAATGCAGGCCAAACAGAAAGGGAAACACAGATTTGGTGCCAAGTTTTTGCAAGCTGAATGCTAATCTGGCAGTCAGGCCTCTGGAGACAGATTGATGGCTGGATTTCTTGATTTAGCAAAGAGGAATTATGTTTTGAGCAGGCACGGTGACATTCACTGCCACCTTCTGGAAATGACTCTGAAGCACGCACGCAGGAAACATTCAGAGCAATATCAAGGACTTAGCAAAGTGTTAAAACCACAAACAAATCACTGAATTGATGTCAACTCTATTTCAAACCCAAAACTTCCTCCCAAAACAGAAATTTTCCTAAACTAAGTTTTCATTTTTATAGAATATACTTTCTCACAAAAGACGACTGCAACGGCAAATCCCTGAGTACTTACACATATCAACTAAATTTCTGAACAACTATACAAAAAGTTCTTACAACAGCAAACTTACTCTCATTCTGAAAAGTTCTGTTGATAAAGGCACCTGTACAGGAGCTCACTGCCATGATTATATTGATCTGATCATTGCATTCTATGAGCAAATGTATTTAAAATGCAGCAAAAGCAGCAACACCTACAATGTTTCTGCAAGCATTATATAAAAAGAAAGAAGCAAAACATGTCAAATTTGTAAGTTACATACATTTACTTAATTAATTAACTAATATGAAAGTAGATAATTTATTTTAACTGCCTCAATGTCAGGCCATGTCCTGGTTAGATGACTTAGTTCCTGTAGGGATTGTGATTTTAAAAGACCGGAAGTAATATGTTCAAGGAAGCTGTTCTAGACATGAAAATCAAGGCTTTTATTAAATGTATTTGTGCAAAGGAACCTGTAGACATAAAACCTATCTGCAAAATATTTTTGAATTGCATGGAGTTAATTTCTCTTGTACTAAGGTAAACAGAGACTACATGGTCATTGCTCCCTTCTCACCAGGGTCTTTTTTGTGCATGACACAGCAGATCCTCCTTATGGATCTGGTTTTCCACAGCTCCAAAAGCAAAGCAAAGTCAGGATGAAAAGTATCCGCACCATCCACTGTTAGCAGTCTGTGAGGGGTCCACCAAAACAATAAATTAGACCCAGAATCTATGTCTTTTCAGCATACCTTTGCATGAAATTGTGCTTTCCTTCTGCAGGAATAACATGGATTAGGCAAGCCATGGATGTAGGATATTGCAGGACTCTTATTCCAAAGGGCTGGAGAGCCCACCAAGCGTTGGGAGGGATATTGGGTATCCTCACAATAATTTCTGGTCCCCCAGTATTGACAAAGCTTTCCATCACTATGACAAATGTGGGTATGAGAACTCTTGTCTTCCTCAGTGTACTCATCACTTAAGTGTTAAAGAGGTTAGGAAAAATATAAAGCAGAGCACAAAGAGATTTATTTTTACTGGTTGCTCCCTATAGGTCTTATTTCATGAATCCTTGATTCCAGCCAAAACTTCTTATTTAGCTGTAAAAGAAATACAGCTATTCAGTTGAGAAAATGGATTTTTTTCCCCCAGCTATTTTAATTGGATATGACTTCAAAAAACACAGAACTCAAAAAAATTTTTTTGTAGGCTTAAAGTTACATCTGTATGCAAGATGTTCAGCAGAAATTAATTATCTCAATTTATTAGGAAGCCACTGATAATCAATAAGGTGTCTGCTTCTTCTGTGTAACACATTTAATGCCCTCTGCATAGGCAGCGTGGAATACATTCACTCTTTAATTATGGTTACAACAGATTCATTCTGCTGCATCATTGAGTAATCAGTCATCAGTTATCTCCATGAATTTGAAATATTTCTATGACTAGTAATGAAATCACAGGGCAGAATAATAAGATCACAAAAGGGTTTGTCTTTTCTCTACAAGTTTGTTTTAAGGACTGTGAAAGGTAAATTGAGTCTGACTTAAAATCTTCCACTCTTTTAAATATTTCCATAGGTATCTTCTAATAGAAAGTATAGCCAATGAAGTTTTAAAATGTTTGGATGCAAATGTGGAGCCCAAAGAAAGAAACAGCTCAAATTTCACTTTGAAATTTCACTCAAATCTACTTGACAGCTGACAGATAGTACTTTAATGCAGAACATTTATTTTGAGAGGTCTTCCTAGTGAAAAGAAGAAATTCCCAAAGAAAAGGGTTCAGTCACAGGAATGCCAGATGTGAAAGAACGTATTTTCTAGAAATCTTACATGCATTAATAGTGAGTAACCACTTACAGCGTTCAGTATGTATGACACACATTGAAGCCCTTATTCACTTACTCAGTCTAATGAAGAATGAAAAATGAATATTTTTTTTTAGAATCACTCATTAATATCAGCATCCAAGCTCTGAGTAAAGATGCTCCATCATTTCTCTAAAATGTATGCTTAGCTCTAAGAGTATGTTTTAATCTAATTCAGGGTTCTTCAGAATCCACAGGGGGCGTAGAGTTCAGCTCATACAAATATAAATAAATATTCCTGACATTCTTCCTAGCATAAATATTGCCAGAAAAAATGGAATATATATTTTGCTTTTTCATATGGAACTTAAAAAATTGTTTGTGCAAAACCACAATTTTGAGAACAGTATAAACCTTTTGTACTTTTAAAATTAAACTTTTTAATTTATTCAAATATTTTCATCATTTTTTCCAAATATCCTTCTTCCCCACACTTGACATTGATCATGAACAAGTTTGTCCCTTCCCAAATAGCATTTTCAGTTAATTTACATTCAAATAAAGAATTATCCAGTTCTCCTGGTATTTTAAATTGGATCCAATCTGACTTTTCAAAATACAGAGATTTATTTCAAAGAAGTTTAAAGCAAAGCTGTCAGGAGTAGAAAACTACAAAGCAGACCTAAGAACCGCAGCTTTGTCTGGAACACTGCAGGAAATTTGCCATAAGGGTGACTAATATCCCAATAAAAAGATCTTGTTAACTTCATAGTATTAATTACTTTAGTACTGCTGTGATATGATAGTACTTCCTATTTATGATGCTGGGACACAATCCTACCTGCTTTCCTTTTGAAGGGCAGAATTTTGCATTTGTGAAATGCTCCTCTGTGAGCACCACTTCTTTGTTCTTCAATGCCATAAAAACCCTTTTCTATATACTCTGTGAAGCCTCGGGACTAGAAAGGCCAGCTTAAATGTAAATGAACAAGAATATTACAATTCTTTGATTTTTTGCTTTCTCAAACATGAAGTTATACTGCCTACGAGTGCCCTACACATAATTAAGCAATAGTTCAAGAGGAAAACTTGAAACTGCTTCCAACTATTGCATTTCAGATATGAGTCCTTGTTGCTGGATGTTCTAGTGCATCTGGGCTGTTTATAACAGTTTAGTAGCAATATGGTTTTAGTCTATTCCTGCATGGTGAGGCAAATGATATTTCCTTTTTGCACTGTTGAAACTATGAAATCATAGCATCATAGAACACGTTGAGTTGGAAGGAACCCACCAGAGTCATCAAGACCTGTTCAGAACATCCCAGGAGTTGCATCATGTGACTGAGAATGGTATCCAAATATTTCTTGAACTCTGTCAGGATTGGTGTTGTAACCACTTCCCTGAGGAACCTGTTCCAGTGCTCAACCACCCTCTGGGTGAAAAATCTTTTCCTGATGTCTAATCTAAATCTTCCCTGACCCAGCTTCTCGCCATTTTCTCCAGTTCCGTTACTGGTCACAAGAGTGAAGAGATCAATACCATCACCTCTGCTTCTCCTTTTCGGGATGTTGAAGACCACAATGAGGTCTCCCCTTAGTCTCCTCTTCTCCAGGCTGTACAAACCACATGACCTCAGCCATTCCTCCTTAGGTTTGCTGTTCAGACTCATCAGCATCTGCATGGCTCTCCTTTGGACACTATAATAGCTTAATGACTTTTTTATATGGTGGCACCCAAAACTGCCCCAGCACTCAAGGTGAGGCTGCCCCAGTGTGGAGCAGGACAATCCCTGCCCTTGCAGGCTGTGATGCTGTGCCCGATGCGCCCCAGAACACGCTTGGCCCTCCTGGCTGCCAGGGCACTGCTGACACATGTTCAGCTTGCCATCAACCAGGACCCCAGGTCCCTTTCCATAGCACTTGTCTTCAAGCTCTTGTTCCCTACATTATTCACACAACCAGGGTTACCCCATCTCAAGTGCAGAATCCAGCAACAAATCACCCAACAATTGCATTCCTCCAAGACAGAGCAGAAACTGCCCATAGGGCTTGCTGGTTTACACTTTGATTGTGCAAACCAAGATACTTTTAAACATCCTCTCAATTTTTGATCTGGGGAACAATTCAGTGAGAACTGTTCTGCTCCAGAATTAGACCCAGGACAGTGTTTCTGATGCATGTGCATTACCATGTAAGTGGTAGCCCTTGCTCTGCTCACTAAAATGCCGCCTGACTTTTGCAGCATGGCCTGTCAATGAATGCTGCACAGTACTTTGCCATTTCCATCTTTTTTACAGCTTCTTTCTTAGAGGCAAAGATGTAATGTCTAAGCTTTCAGAGAAGGTCACACAACAGCCATAAAAGAAGACCCTCTGCATGGTACAGGTCTGTGAAAGGACTATCCAGAGTTTAGCCCACAATAATTTACTATTGGTTATTAGAGATTGTCAAGATATTATTTAATTTTTGCCCACTTTTGTACAATCTGTCTTTACCACAGACCAGAATATGCAAAATGTCCTTAGTCTTGTACCAGAAACTTAAATGGGGAAGAAGCATCCCCCCTCTGATTTCTATCAAGCCACCTGTCCTCCACAGAAACAATTATTCATGACAGAAAAATTAAATGGATGTTGATTGAGAGTTCGCCTAAGCTAATGGTGAGATCAGACATTAATGTGACTAATAGTAATGGCCCCTCTGGATGAGTGACATGGTAATACTGTTCCAGCTGCTTTGGCTTTGCAAAAGCCAGTCAGAGAATAACTTTCCTGGTCTTTCTTCAATTAATCTCTTTTGACTGAAATAACAAATTAAAATTATAAGCAGTTCTGAAACTGCAGTGCGGAGGGTTATTACTATTTCTGTAAGGCATTAAAGGATACTTAGAATCTCCTTGGCTACTTGAAATTCAAATAATCACTTAACACCTTCTCAGGACTTAGATTTAGCATTGCAGTTACCTAAAACCACAGCTGATACGACAATCCTCATTCACTAAAGGCCATTGTAACATAGGCATTGTATCACAAACTTGTTACACAAAACAACTATGTCTCAAATCCCTTTGCAGTTAAGCAGCTATTTAAAGGCTACAAATAAAACCTGCAAGGCTATTAAATTTCAAAGTCATTATATTGTTTTTCTCTTGATTCTTTTTAACTAAGTATTTTGAACCAAAGCTGCCTATTAGTTCTCACTGCCCCATATTTCTGGCCAATGCGTGGTTCCTCCAAAGTTTCATTTTCAAAAGTCTTTGTCCTCAAATGCTCAAGTAAATACTTCAGGAGTAGAGCTTCTTTTCAGATATTTAGGGAACCATGAAGTTTGGTCTAAGGTACAATCATTTGGTAATCGCTATGGTGAAAGATGCTGATGGTACAGATTACCAAGATAAATACTTTGCTTCACAGACAACATAATAGATGTCTGAAAAAAACTTTCCAGGGCTACAGCATAGATACATGTCAAGTGAAGTTGGTATCTTTTGATATAAAATTCTGATTCTTCTTTTTAATTACTGAAATAGTGAAACAAATTTCAGTGTAGTTTGGGGGAAAGTGACTTATTTTTTAAAATGCAATTACTGAGATTAAGTCCAAGTGTGGTCTGATTATATACACAAGGGATATTCTACCTTCATGTTCAGTAGAGTGGTTTTGAAAGAAAAGAGTGCTTGCAATGACCATGTTATTGTCTATCCAGAAGTATTCATTAGTATTACACACTAACTTTCTTCCTGAAAAAAGATGAAAAAGTGGCACCAAAGTTAAGATAGACTGTGCAGATTTTTAGAAATACACAGACACAAAACCAATGTGGTGCAGCTATAGTGTATTACAAAACATAAACTGTTGAATTTGTCAGTTTTCCCATAAGTGCTGAAAATACAGAAAGAAAAAAAAAAACCATAAAAAAGTAAAATAGAAAATACTTTAAATGGTCTTTTATTTAGGCATCTTAACTTGTCCTAGACAGATAATAATAATAATTCCTTTTCTGCACGAGATTTATTTTGCCTCTGGGTTGGCTCTTACATTGTGAAACCATGGAAAAAAAATAACTTTTGTAAGTGCAGAGTGTTCTCAGATCAAGATTTTCAACACTTTTAACACCATATTACATAGATCAAAGTGCCAGCAAATTAGAAGGTAAGGATGAGTTAGGTCCACAGCCCACTTGCTGTGTTAGACCATTGCTCTGGAACATTTCCTGGAGAGAAGACCAGTACAATTGCAATGAACCAAGCAGAAACCACCTAGGAAACCAGAGCAGTTTTTACTGTGACCTGCAGCAGTACCTGGAAATTACAATTCTCTGTCAGACCAACATGGCTTCCCTGCTGCTTCACTGAAAGAGAAATAAGGATAAAAGATCAAAATACGCTATAATACTCTGGAAGTTGGAATCTAGCATAGAAAAAATTTTACCCCATGCTTCAATTTAGGAAATTAGAGTAAATAGAGAACATATATCCTCTACAATTTAAACAAATGCATGCTGCATGGACAAGTGCTAGGACTGTTCTCATTTGCTACATTAAAGCAATATGGGAAATCACTACACTACTCTGTAGTTACTTCTCTTTCATGTGCATTAGAAGCATGACATGATAAAGATTATGGAATGATGTTAAACTACCTTTGTGTCTTTCTGCTCCTTTTTCTAAGTCCTCATGAGGAAAAAAAAAAGAACAAATATTCAAGGAGACTAATGAGCAGAACAAAACACCTCCTCTGCTACACCTGCTGCTCTCTTCCTCAAAGCAGCCCTGGACTAGAGGAACCAAAATGCCAATTCAAATTAATTTAAGTCTAGCTGGCTGTACAGGTCACACCTAATGGAGCAGAAAAC
The DNA here is from genome assembly GCA_009812075.1 of Sialia sialis. Lineage (NCBI taxonomy): Eukaryota > Metazoa > Chordata > Aves > Passeriformes > Turdidae > Sialia > Sialia sialis. Next base: position 35,712,748 of record VRYO01001463.1, read on the forward strand.
CTGGCCTTTTATTTGTTGGATTAACCTAGAAACACTGCATAGCTCAAGCTGCCTGGACTCAGAACATGATGCCCCATCATTCCTCACCATGCAGTACCCAGAGGTTCTGCCCATGAACATGAAGACATGCTGGGGACAACCAGGTATTTAGATACCTACAAAACACAGGGCCCTTTCAGTATCCAAGAGCACTCTGCTTAGGCAAAGTCTACAAAGTCTCACAACTGTGCCATTGCCCACCAGAAAGGAAGACAAAGGAGAGCGAGACAGAATTACATAATAATCACAAGGATTTATTTTCTTATTGCCTTACAATACACATTATAACTGCACTACATGCAGTAGAAAATTAAATTATTTTATATAATTTTTTGCCTGGGGAGGGTGCATCTCTACTTCCCTAAAACCAGGTATGGCTACACCTTACCTTTGAGGCCCATCTATTGGGTCAGATCCCAAACATTTGTATTTTATTTACTCGTTCCCTGTGAGGAAACTTTTACAATTAAACCTTCATCTTAGGCAGTCTTCATCTTAGTTCAGCCTTCCACTGAACATGACCAATTCTAGAAGCTGATTCTTTCACAAATGCAGTTAATCTTCACTTACCACACTGATTTTACCACCTCACTCATTTATGTTCCTGAGAATAACTATCTCCTGTGAGAATGGTAAGCAGAATATGCTAATCCTGGCACTTCAGTCTAAACAGGTAACTCTGTGCTGTCCATCACAGCAAGATTTTGAGTGTCTGATTTCTTTAGGGATTTTAATGTACTATGTTTAGCACAAGTCCTATTGCAAATTGATAAAAGGATTCCATTGGTTACACTCTTGAGATTAATGTAATTGCAATCAGATAGCTTGGAAAGAGCAGTGAATGGAGATGGGTATATATCCCTGAAGGAAGGAATACTCCCTTTTTAAAAGATAATTGTAACTTCTAGAAGAAGCCATCAAGAACTATTTGTTTGATTTCAGTAGGAAAGAGCCCAGCTCCTTGCCGAGTTGATAGAATGGGATGGAGAAGACAAGGAGCGAAGTTTTTGGATTCTTAAGGGCACCCTTTTTATCTTTACGTCAAAACCTAAAACTTTCTTAGAGAGAGGGAGATGTTGACTGATTGTGATTTTTATTCTTATATGTAAAGGCTAAAATGTTCATGTGAAGCTTTGAGGATGAGGATGAGGAAGGAAGATGTTAGATGTAGAGACTGCTGGGAGCCATTTATGAGGAGCTGCCTTGGCAGCAGTTCACAGTAGATTGAGTGCTGAAAATCTCTTTTTTGAAAAACTGTCTCAGACCATGTTCAGAAAGCACCAGAATGTAGTAAATGATTCTATTGATTTTGCATTATTAAATCCAGAAAATAACCTACCTTTGCATGATATGCAATTTACTTGATTTAGTACACTAATAATTCTGTCTTTAAGACCAAAATGAAAATCACAGTGATTCTTCACTCTGAAATAAAATTAATGCAGAGGATTTTGTTTTTATTATGTAAATTACTTTAAAATGTTTAAAAGCACTGGCTTTGAACTATCAAACTGCTTCACCTTTTCTAGCAATATGAACTATTAGTCCCTTTGGATCTACTATTTTAGGGTTCTGACAAAAAAGTTAGTAGGAGACAACGGAGTCTTCACAGTGGTGAGACTTGGGTTGGAGCCATAATGGGCCTTAGAGGAGAGGGGAGATGGGTCTTAATGATATATATTGAAACTGGAAGATTAGATGTCCTTTCAGGACATTATTAACCAAGTGAGAGTTACATTGCATGCATTTGTGATTTGACATCCACATTAAAATACAGCCAAGGACACAAAGACTGAAACTTCAAGATGGTACCATATCCCAAGAGCACTGATTAGTCAGAAATGAAAACAGTCACTGTCCTTAAGGCAGCAATGTGGCTTTCTCTCATGTAATGTATCTCTGTTGGGAGATAATTATTACACCTTTAGTTTGTAATTTAAATCTATTTGGTTTGCCTACAAAATCATCTAACATGCATTCAATTCCTGGATACTCTATTAAAATATAAAATAAATGTTATCAAGGACTTAATTACTTTTATGTTTTATCCAGTGTTCATAAAGTATATTCTCATTAATTTTAACACAAAATCTCTTCTAAGACACTATAATTAAATTCTACATCTGGAAACCAGACTGTTTTTTCCTGTCTCAGATCCTGAACAGAAGGGACCGAGTCCTTTAAATGCCTGCTCAACTCTTCTTTCCTTTGTGCTTCACTACTGACCTCTAATGAGCAGCAAGAAAACTGCCTGAAATTCTTAGTCCTTTACAGAGAAGGAACGTGCTTCCTAATACGGGTTTATCCTCTCAGAGTAAGCAGGAATGCTTGCAAGAATTGTGGGTTAGATTCCTGTGCTATGCTTCCTAAGAAGCTGCTTTCCCGAGGAGTACATTATACATCCAGGAAATGGTAATTTTTAACCACTGTAAGTTAGTAAAATATCCAAGATACTAGCAGATTAAAATAAATATGGTACATGATACTCAAATCCAGAATGCTCCTAGAATCAGGTTTGCAAACCCCACGTGAATACAGTGAAACCTGAGTATTTGTGAGTAGCAGCTTTATTGTATATTGTAAAAATAGCACATCATTGAAATAGTCTCATACATCTCCCTCTTGGTATGTGCTTGACTGGTCATGAATTTTACTCCTGAGGAATACTGTGTACTGTGTCAAGCACATGACATTGAAAATAATGCAAGATGTTAAAGCATTTAATAGACTTCAGATGGTTAATGTATTTTTATTTTAGTATTTACATTAAATGCCTGTCAATTGTGTTAATGTTCTGTTTATCCCTTGTCCTCGTTTACAACACGGTTATTATACAGATAGATACTATATAATAGATAATATATAGATATTATATACTTTGACAGTCTGGTAAGAATGCCTAGGTTAATGGCTCTTACAATTACAGTAATTACAGCACATCCATCTTCAAACAGTCTATTAAGGTTATCATATTTTTGCACTATACAACTATCCTTACATGATACTAAAAGAGCCTCCTTGTAAAGGTAAAAATAAAGCAGAAATACCTCCACAGCCCAAACAATTTCAAATATCCAGGAACTGACAATATTGTCTAATTGTGGGAATTTCTCTAGCACTTCCACATGTTTTCATCCAGAGTTATAAGAGAATTTCATTAGCTGTAGTGTTTTTAGCAGTCCAACACAAAATTTCTATCTCTAGTGACTGAGCAATTCAGTTCCCAGGAAGAATACAGTATAACCTAAAATTGATACAAGATATTTCCTAAATTACTGACAATAATAACATTGACAGGATTTAAGATAAAAATAATAATTTAAAATTTGTTTCAACTGCCATCAAAAAGATCAAAGGAGGACATTAGATTACTCAAAATAATCTGGTCAATTAGTAGAACAAGAAGCTTTTTTTAAGAAGAGACAGGGGAATACCAGCACAAGTGAGTGACAGGGTCAGTTGTGTGCTATGACCTCCCACAGAAAATACTGTGAAATAGGGTAAAGTTGCACTCCCTCCCAGAGGGCTGCAGACACAGTCTCTTTGGACCTGCAACACACAACAAGCTTGACCAAAACCAGATGCTTCAGTAAAAGCCATTTTGCAACAGCCTCAATGGGCTCTGCATGACACTGCATTCTGGAGTAAGCTGTCATAACAGGGTATCAGTCCAGAAGTGCTATTGAGTTTTAAATTCTCTATGTCACTGCATAATAATTTCTCTCTACTGAAAGGCTGTAGGCAGTTTTAAACTTATGCACAGATTCGGAATTGGTAAAACTCATGGGAACAGCAGCATGTTACTTGTACCACTGGGAAAAGGATAAACAACCCTCTGAAATGCCACATATTAATGAGGCTCTCTGTGTACACAGCACCAAGACAGACACTGAAAAGTGCTGAATCACTCAGTAGGAACTCAGAGCACTCTTTTCCCTTGGTGCTGCCTGTTTAGGAAGCATAGAAAGACGTGGACAGAGATTTTTTTCGGAACTGTCACTGAAATTATTGCTTTCCAATTAATGCTACAGTGCTGCGCTGCATGACTGCAGCAGTACAGTACAGTTATGGCAATTGTGTTATGGTCTCAGTGCTTCAGCAGCAAGGCTTCACCAACACTTCACTCAAGTGTTTGCTTCACCCCAAGGTGGTGGTAGGCTCTCACCTATCCTGAATCTGGGCAGGAACTGAGTCACAGTAGGAGGAGTTTCAGCAGCTACCAAGTCTGAACCTTGCTGCACTCAGCAGGAGCTAAAACTGGAGAAGAGAGAATCACACTTTTCCTCAGCCTCAAATCGAGTATTGTTGTTTGATAGAAATTTCTTCAGAAAAACTTCAGGAAGTTTTCTACCCCCTGCCCTGAATTGGTTCAGCTAGAAAACAAATGAGTGGGTTTATGGAATTATAATTGCAAATGTACATCCTTTAAAATTTGAATTATATTTTTTACTTCCTTTGAGACAAAACACATATTCACAGCAGAAAACCAGCATGGTTGTAATTACACTCAAAAACTTCACGATCAGGCAACTAGCAAAACAACTGAAAATTTAACACAGGTGTCAGCTATGTGCGATATATCTTATAATTAGGATACAAAGAGAACAATAACCTCTAACATATTATTGAAAATGACAAAAAAATAATTATGCCTATACTACAAATAAAAGCTGTGTAATATGTGAGAAAGATATAACTTGCATTAGTGTTTTCCCAATTTTCTGAATAGACCATGAAAAACAAAAGTTAAATTTCCTTTTGTTTTTAGAGACTGTTTAATAGAACTATAATGTTTATATGTATTTCTCCAAAGCTCCACAGTTTTCAAGCAGTAAAGGTGAATATTTTATGTTAATGAATCTTAAAAATATTCATATTAATTTATCTAAAAAGCTCTCGATTAATAGTCTTGAGCAAGATACTTTTCTTTTCCAAAATAAATAAAATTTCAACCATACTCTTACTAAAAGAGTAAGCAGCATTATGTAGGTGTCCTAAAAAGTAATCACATGCTAGTATAAATAGGACTTGTTTGTTGCCATAGAGGCAAAAGACTAATTCCCTCGATAGTGTCTCAGGTCTCAGTAAGACACTTGACAGTAGACGAGACGTTAAAATTCCTTGGAGAAAAAAGAAAACCCAGGTGATAGATTAAAGACTGTCTTATATTATGCCTGTGAATGTGCCTGTGAATGCAAACAAAACTTAGGGATTTCAGTCCTGTCCCATGAAGAACACCCACTATCTGTTAAAGCCCCTTGTAAATTACATCAGCTCTAAGCTCAAACTAACTCAAGGTACTAGCTTTGGGAATTGCAACCAGAAGTCACATAAAGGAGAATTTCACCCCAGGACAGAGTTATGCGGTACAACCTGAGCATTGTCAATGGCCTCCTATATAAATATTGGGGTAGTACATAAGTCCCTAAAGAAGCTGGGGTTGCAAAACCCTCTCTGCTCTCAGCCTGTAAAAGATCAAGTCTATTTCCATTTCCAAGGTATGAAAATCGGCTTGTCAGTTTACAATCCCATTTAGTAGTCCCTAGTAAAATCCCAAAAAGGCACTGCCATTATACAAAAGAGAAATAAACCTGGTAAGGAAGTGGGCTAATGTTTAACTGACAGCAGTGTCAGAACATTCTTTGGATAGAACAAAATGTAAGACATTCTTTTACTTTGAGTGATCATACAGACTGACAAATACCTTCCTCTACCAGAGTGTCCCCATTGCCACCCCATGGTCTAAACTCAGCTTCATCCCAGATGAAACCTTCTGCATTCTGACAAGTCTTCTTCTGATCTTTGACTGTAAGCAGCCCAGATACCAACATCATGCAAAATTAATCCAAGCCTCCTCTTTCTTCAAATCCCAATGTAGTCCTAAGGTAGTTTCTTAAGAAAACCATAGCAATTATTCTTAAGCAGAAACTGGAATGTGTCAGCATAGCATTTTTAGAAAGCACAGAAGTTTTTGGGACACTCTGCTGTGGGGAAAGCTGTGTACACCAGGACTTGGGCGCCAGGGTTCTGAGTCTCCAGTCAGCCTGGACATTTCTAGCACAAAGGCCACTGTCTAAATTTGGACTGAAGCAAACTGGAAATCTCTATTAAACCTTAATCTGCTCCATCATGACTTTCCTTCCTTGCAAAAGCCTTACTAACAGACACAAGTGAATGGAGGAAAGAGCACACCTAACACAAGTGTTCAGTACATGATAATTTATTCATCTCATTATTTTATTTTGTCTCTCTTATTGTTATAGCATAAGGGTAATTTCTTGACAGATGAATTACATAAACATTGATTTTTAAAAATTCATTTCTCTCATTAAATTGCATTTATCCAATTACCCATTGAAGTGACTTGTAATGCGAATGCACATTTTTCACATGACATTCCAAAGCAATGAACTGGAAAATGACACCTTGCCAAAATGGCACATTCATACATCTGATAACAGAATTGAAAGACAAAAAAAACCTCCACAAACAAAAAACACCCCAACCAGCCAACCAAAAAAAAACCAAAACAAAAACCCTAAACCCAGCCCCGCCCCCAAAACCAACCAAACAAAAAAACCCACCACGCAAACAAACAAAAAACTACAAAAAACCCAGGGAAAAAAAACCCACCCAAAACCAAAACCCAAACAAATCCCCAAACGATTGCCAGCTGTTTATATCAGTTATTTTCACTGTCTCAGAATCCATGATGGTGTTTTGAACTCACATTTATCTAGAATAAAGTAGTTTTATTCTTCAGCAAATGGTGGTAAATCAGAAGCCTGAAAAACACTCTACTGAATGCCCAAAAAGTAGTTTGGAACTAGAGGAGTTCTTAAGAGCAGAAAAATCAGGCTCATCAGAGACTCATTCAAAGGACATTGGAAACAACCTCCCAAATCACTGTGCACTGATGGGTGCAGACAGACCTCAAAAGGCTCTGACTGTACTGAGCATGGTTTGGGTCCAGCATTCTCATAGGAATCTATGAACAATGAGCAAGCTCCAGGCCACAGAGCAACAAAGCTGCATTAGTGCAGCTCTGTGCCCCAGTTATCGTGCAGTAGCAAGAGTCAGAGCTCATTAGCTCAGGAACTGTGCTAAGCTCATTTATACACACAGTGTCTTCAAAACTGAGCTGTTAAGTCTGTGAAATGCGGAACCGTATTTGTGAACCTACTAGGTCAGTCTGCATCTCTGCACTTTGTGCCACTTCTCAGCAGAAGATTCTCCTCTGACTTCAGCCATGGTCTGAGGCAGTGCAAATTGACTCTACAATCTAAACATCAGAGAGTTATACCTCAGAAAAAATCCCTGACCTTTAATCTCTATGCATACAATAGGCCCACTTTAAACCTTTCTACTAATACAAAACATGTGACTACAATTAGTCTTTTTTTCTTTTTTGGGTCAGTATGGGTACTCAAAATAGTCTCTCAAAAGAGACTCAGACTAAAGTGTAGAGATGAGACATTTTAAATACAAAGGCTGAGTCAGCAGAGAAATATGCAGGTATTATCATGCAGATCTTATGTGCTGTCTTTCATAGATCTTTTCACATTCCCTTGAGTGATCTGACTGTATCTGCTTTATTTTGGCACAAAAGAAATCACTCTTTGGTGCTCAGCTGTATCAACAGTGAGCTAGGAATTGCTCTCATTTATGACAGTCTTCTGAGTATTGCTTACACAGTTCTGAGCAGCCCAAAATCTTCATGCTACTGCAAGTAGCTCTTCCTGGAGCTACTCTGGTTAAATAACACTTAAGAAGTCTATCCTATTCCAATCCTATTGGGATTGAATCTTCTCTATAACGCTACTGTGTCAAATCTGCTTTGTACCTGTAGTCACATACTGGCCAACCAGGTGATCAGGCGTATGCTTCTGGATTTGAGAAGCTAAACCATCTCCCTGTTCACCTTCTCTTTATTCTCAAATCTGGAGAGGCTTTCTGAGCAGGAAAACATGTATTTGCTGGATAGCCAACTGTTCAAAACACCTCTGGTGAGTTTATCTATGCTATCTAGAAGTGGCTCAAGCACATTACTGGAGACAGAGTCATCTGAACTGCCTCATGCAGGCCAGCCATGTTCTGAAAGCAGTACAGCCACACCGTCACTATCCACAGCCACCAGTTTGGTTCTCTGGTTTCCATGGCCAATGAAGCTTTCTCCTTTTTGCAGTCATATTTTGCATTTGCATTCACCATATCTGGATTTGCTTGTTCATTCACTATGCTTCTGCCTATGCAACTCCTGAAAAACTGTGATCTAATAGTACATATGAAAAAGAGGAGTGAGGAAAGAAGACACACGGTTGTATTTCTATTAAATGTTCATATTTATGAGCAATACACTCACTAAAATGAGCAACATCTACCATGTAACAGAAGTAGGTTCACACCATTATTCCTTCCCATCAGGTTAACGGAGATACAACTTAGCCACAAAAGAATTGTGCCCATGTGTTCACTGCATCATAATCTCAAGTTGGCTCTTTTTTCACATCTGTTATAGTCAAGCAGCACATGTATCACACAGTTCTGCTTCGGAGTGCTTTGGCATGATTAATTTCTGTGACACAAACTCTGCCATTGCTGCCAGGTTTGTGGTGTTCAGGTTTGTGTTGCCTGTTTGGGTAAGAGAAAGCATGAACTCTGTACTGCAGCACAGACACATCGGAGACGACTCTTCCTGCAAATCAGCTTGGTATCACCATCAGGCAACTACAACTCTTCTTCCTGAGCCAGGCAAGGAAAGTCCCTTCTCTGCTGCAGTAACTGCCTCTATTTCAGTCTGGCCCCACGCCAGTCCAAGCCTATAGGCTCCCACAGACCAAATCTTTTCCCATGTCCTCAAAATGAAGGATTTGGAACAAGAATACTAGACTTGCTCTTGTTTATCCAGAGAGCCTTTTCTGGTTTCTTGGACAGAAGTACTGATGCTTCCCTCAAAATAACAGAAAAACTTGGGCTGGAACTTTGGAGGTTATACTGTCAAAATTAAGTACCATTTAAGGTATCTCAATTCACAACTCCCTGCCTATTATGTCAGCATGACTCTTAAAACTGAAACAAATTACAAATTTTGTATTTGCACTCTCATCATCACAAAATATTAACTTAGCAAGAAGACCTAAAGCCAGAAGAAAACAGTATATGTGGAACTGGGAAGAAATAACAGAATGATTTATGCAAATTATGTTAGACACAGTAAGTTTTTCCCCTTTGCCTTTGGTGCCAAAGAGCCAATCTTCACTCCTTCACTTCACTCCTCTGATGCTTCTAATGCCCAGAAGAACTGAACATATTGATTTACAAACCTCTTGAAAACATTTATCATTCTTTCAGTTATGTTAGTTTAAAAAAGCAAATGCTTGAGAGCAGCAAAGACCAAAAATAAAGACAGTGGAATATCAAGATTTTCCTAGAGTAAGAAATTATGAATAGAAGAATATCTCCCTCTAGGGAAAGAAAAGTTGTGTTTTGAGAGAATTATGAAGTTCTTAATAAAAACAGTTTTCTGTTTTGTGAAATTAGAAGTAATTAATCACCTTTCTAACTAAAGGACATGCCATTTAACAGAGAAGGGATTTATATTAGTACCACTACATTCCTTATGACATGAACACAGCACATACAGATTGCAAGATTTTTTAAGGGGCTGGATGATTTGTTAGCAACTCAAGAATAGTCACTTGCTGAGCCAGCTGAAGGTAATATGAGCACTCCAGGGTCCATGCCAGGGCATAACCCGATCACCTACAAAGATTAGAAAGGAATGTTCCTCACATGTGCAGTCCTGAGTAGAAGGTTCTCTGTAGCATAGATCTTGGTACTTGTTTTTTAACCTTTTCCTTGAGCAGAAGCTTATTGTGCTTAGGTGCACAACAGAACTAATTCTATATACTCAATCTTGTTCTCTTATCTTTTTACTGGTAATAGGATTCTTTGGTGAAAAAGAATAAAGTCCTATTATATATTATATTTCGATATGCAGATGACTTCCAAGGTAATTTAATTTACATTAAATATTTTACTTCCAATTTATTTCATGGTCCACCAGGCACTGCAAATGAGAATGTTATACAAAATAAAAATGCATAGCTTTACACTCAGGCAAATAAGTTCAGCATCATAAAGTTATTCAATTTCATAAAAAATATAGAAAACTTCCTTGATTATAACTTGCAAGTATGTATTTTTACACTATTTAATTTATTATACTTACTAGATAACATGATTTAAAAGCCACCCTTCACTGCTGTAGGCATCACTGATAATATTTCATAGGTTTTAATAATACATAACCAAGATAATAAACACTCCTCAGACCAAATCACATAATTCAGTAACAACATAAAGTAAACAGGTCTTCCTACTCCCAAGAGCCCCCATATTGCCACTGGCAACCCCCAATAACAATACAGCTACTCACAGTCATGAGGATGAGCAGAAGAGTCAGGTTTGCAACAGTCCAGGAAGCTCAGATATTTTACAGATATTAGAAAAGAAAGGGACAGAAAAAAAAATTACTTCAGCTGCCACTTTCTCTTCTTATTCTAATTGTGACTTAAGACAAGTTCCTCCTTTGGCAGAACAGGCTAGCACGGGATGGAAAATATTCCAAGACACACCTTGGCATATGTAGGTCAAAATATACCCCTTAGCATTATTTTTAAAACTTGTGAAGCTCTATGAGAAAGTTTTTATCAACAGCCTTTATAGAAAGGCTTTAATAAACACATATGTATACACATATTTAAGCTCACACACAAAGCCACCACATACAAACTCATCTGTTAGGACTGCATACAAAGTATGTTTGAACCTGAGCTATTATATACTCTACAAACAAAAAGATGGTATTTACATCCTGCCTTTGGAGTGATGTGAACAAAAGAGAGAGCCTAGAGTGGGCCACACTGAAAGAAGATGTGATGGTGACAGCAAAGACATTCTGCAAAGACATTATTCAGCAAAGACATTATGTCTTGAGGTACACATCTTTGACTACAGGATCCAGGGATAAAGCAAATATAAAAGTGGGCAGAACCACCCAAAGAATGACACTCCAAGTATGCAAAGGAGTTTTTTTCTTTGACTTGATCTCTGTGCAGGTTTTCCCCATGGGGCAGGAATGGTCTTCCAGCAGAGATGCAAACATCATTTCCCCCCTCACAGGAATAAAACTTCAGACCCTCACCTGCTTTCACAGACAGCAAGATCCTACACCTCCCCTGATGGGGTCCTTCAGCCCATTTCTGTCACTGCCTTACAGTAGTGCAGCTCTATTATCTTCTTTTTCATGAAGCCAAATGGAAGTGGCAGCCTACTATGAAGTAGAGAAACAGACTTAGCTGGTCTACACTTGGATACTACAAGTGGAAGAGCTACACAATTAGGGATTCAAAACATGCACTCAGCTCTGTAGTGGGGCTAACCCATCACCTGTAGGCTGCTCTTATTTGTGATATGAAGTTATGCTGAGAAATACCATGGACTTCTGGACTAGGCAGGTCTTGCCCTTTTGTTATAGCAATATCCTCCAGCCAGACCATTGATTGCCACTGATGGGTCTATTTGTCTAATGGAATATCAATTCATAGAATCACAGAATATCCTGAGCTGGGAGGGACCCACAAGGATTATCAAAGTCCAAATCCTTAGGGTAATTAGCTGCTTATTAATACTTTTGATTGGATTAACTAAGCACAGTGCCATCAATCTACCTTTTTTCTCAGCTCCACAGCACATTAACTTCTCAGATGCCATATTTTCAGCTTCCATATTACCCTTAACATCTCAATATTTTCCCCTTCCAAACAACAACCATGTCTTCCCAAGATCATGTTGGACACACCAATGTCTGCCAGCATTAATGTCAGGTGTGGGTGTGTTCTACTCCTTTTCTTAGTTCTTAGGACAAGTCCTCCCCATGTAGAGCAAGCTCTCAGTGTTAGGAACACTCTGCTACCTTGTATTCTTCTGATGATGTCCACTCAACGCCTACATTACGGGTCACAGTTAGAATTTATAAAAATATAATTAAAGACAGTTGAATCAATTTAGTAAAGTACATTTGGGTTTAAGCAATTAAAATTTTGTTTGGGTCATGTCACCTGAGCAAATAAAATTCCCTGTCCTTGCCACTTCTTCTCACTTGTCCCTTTCCTGCATCCCCCAGCCTTCTCAGCTCCATCCCAAAGTACAAATACCTTTCCATTAATAAAACATTTTGTTCCAAATGTACCAGCTTGCAAAAGGTTCACAGGCTGTTTTTCTAAATTAACATTAACGCCATTTTAGTAGCCAGTCATGAGTAAAGCAAACAGGTTCTTGAAGTAAGATATCTTCTTTACAACATTAGGCTCAACACTTCACTACTTCAGTTAATATGTTGTGATAGGTGTTGTAGGTTCATATTACTATCTACCTGTACATCTGCAGTGAAGTCTCACAGTGCAGTGTAATTGGATCTTCACAACATCACCTTCAAACTACTGGCAATGGATTATGGCAGGTTTATAAAACACCTTACTACAAAGAATGTAGTAACCTGATAAATTCAGAAATATAAAGAACGGCTTTATAAATGGAAGTCAGTCGAAATTCTACCACTAAAAAAATAAATTGAATTTGCATTAGAGAAATACATAGCAAGAAGTTTGAGAAAAAAGCTTCAGAATTTAAAGCCTTTAACCAAGATGAAGGTTTAATGGTAGATTTATCTTAGACTCCACAGGCAAGTATATTCCAACCAGGTAAGACAATTTAAGGGCTACAAGCCTATGGCCAGACAATTTACAGAGGTAAATCAGTCAAGTCTACTGAAATCAAGAGAATTACAGTTGGTATGATCCAGCTGTATGTGCCATTCAATACTATCTTGGAGCCATTATAGGAGCTGTGCTTATGAATTTCACATGAGAAACGAGAAAACAACAAAGGGCAGATTCTGTTGCTGGCATTGTTCCATTCAGCTATTTCTCACTCATACGGCTGCAGCAGTAAGATCAGAAGAACTCTACCATCACAATAAAAGACAGGCTCCCTCTACCAGCAAAGGAACACATTCTCTAAGTCAGCATAGAGGACCACAAATGGATGTCCAAGGAGTACTAGGAAATAGTACCATCCTATTGATTACAGTGCACCAGTCCTTACCATGGGCTAATTTCTTTCTGTGACCAAGAGTTTCAAGGTGGTGTGTGAAAAAGAAAGAAGAACATAGAAGAAAGCACACTAGTGCTTATTATAAAATGCAACATATGGGCAAATGAAGTCAGCATCTTAACTGATGAGAAACAATAATCATGAAATGGAAAGTCAGATGTCAGACAAATGACAGGCATCTGTCAGCTTGTGGAGCTGGGACCCACTCATGCTCTGAATGCAAGCCTGCTATTTGTGACTGTATAATATACAGAACTTGGCACCCTGCCTCCATGCCCCACAAAGCAAGGGAAGGAAAGCTGAAGGCCCACAAAAATGCAGGAACTTGTGCATGTGTAATGTTAAAAGATTCCGCCTGAAGATCTTTCTGGCTTTTTTAAACTTGCTATTTTGAATGTCAGCTTTGCTGGACTTAGCCTTAAATTTGACTAGCTTGACTAATCAGATGAAAATAAGAGCAGTTTAGAAGTTCAGAGTCCTCTGAATTATCAAGAATTAATGATAACTCTTCAATGCAACTAATTTTCCATAGCCACAAAGCAGAAAACCTTCCATTGGAATGACAGTGCACTTCCATGGCAAAGTAGTCTCTCCCCACAATCTACAGGATATACTATCATGACCACCACACCTACAAGATACCCAAATTGTAAAGTGAATTACTACTACCTGCTCCCCAGAAGAAAACACTAACTTATATCTGCCAGATGGAACTGGCAGCTGGCAACACAATTCACCAGAAAGACTTTAAGTAAATAGGCTTTTAACAAATGGGTATTCTGGCTTCCTGTTCCCACTCCATTTAAGTCTAACACCACAGACTCCCACTCCCCATCTTGGCTGGCTCTTGGACTTAGCCTTTGTTCCTGCCTAGTTCAGACTGCTTCATACACACAGACACATATACACTTTTTATTATTTACGTATTTTATCACAGTAAATATTAATTGCACATATTTAATCAAAGACATTGCTTCCAGTTTGCTTGCAAACAGACCTGCTTGGGCTGTGTCACGTCAAACAAAAGAAGTCACAGATTTCAGTGGCACAGACTTTACTCTTTTGATTACAAATACATATCCCCATCCTATCACTGGGGGGGCATAAGATTAACAGTTCAGCAATTGCATATACTGCTGCCCCAAATATTCAGCACTGCCAAGTGTTTTCTTAAGTTGGGCTGCACCTAAACAAGAGTTAGCACATCTAACTTCTTGAAATAAATGAAGTAATTGCTCTTTCAGTTTGAAAATTTTAGCAAAAAACTGGCTTTTACTTGTCATGAAGTACAACCACAAATAAACTTTCCAGCCCAGTAATCTTTAAATAGAAATTTCTGGAACTATTACTATAGTGAAATACATAGGAAAAGAAAGAATAAAAAACAACCAAACAAAACAAACAAAAACCCCAGGGGATATGTAAACAAATAGCAAAATGAACTATTCCTGAAAGTGTTCTGCTCCAGTAGGAAGAAAAGACATATCTGTGGAAAACTGAAGCAGATCTAATGGAAGCATTACAACTGGCAGAAAATGCTTTTTACAGAATGCTTTAAAAATACACAATTTTAAAAACAGAAGTATTCAAATACATTATTTACAGTCATGCAATTAAAGATAGCCAGACAGAAAATATGAAGAAACTTCATTATCTAGCTCAAGAGAGTAATGAATTACTTTTGAGTTTTAGACCAACTCCTCTCAGATCTGTCCACATCCTACTCACATCATCAAGCCCCAAAGATTAATGAATAAAACACAGAACATTTTATTACTGAAAGTCACTTACCTAATGAATATAGGATATTGAGTGTGCCAAGAGTCTATGATTAAGCTACATTTCTTCACTGAAAAGTGAAATAGGCTTAGAGAGAAATAGAAATAGTTTGCTTCACGAAAACAGCAAGCTTAAGCTGTATTCTTTCAACTTGTGAAATGAAGGCAAGGGTTTAGATATGCTAGCACTAACTGATATATCTAAGAGTTTTTCTCTATACTAAGAACTCCCATTTCTTGTGGATGTTTGGGTATGTGGATGTGCTTACCCTAGGCAGAAGTCATTTCCAGAAGCTGGGAAAAACTCTCAGGTGTGAGAGCTCATGCCACACATTATTCCCCCAGAATTACTTGCAAAGAAAGAACAGAATGACAGAATTCCAGCATTTGACCAGTTCTAGTTTACTGAAATATGTAATTTTGAAGTTAATAGTATCATCTTATTTGCTGCCTTGCCCCATTATGACAGCCAGACTAGCTGTGGGGGATCCCTAAGCAAGTGGCCTGGACTGAAAAAGCTTCCTACAGGGCAAGCTCTATGGATTATTGCTCTTCTTAAAAACAATACTGGCTCTCCATTTTTTTCTCTGGAATGACAGACTGTGTAAAAGCCTCTCATAAAAGCCTCTCAAGGCCGCAGAACCTTTCATATGTTAAATACACTTGAGCGTTATTTATTTATAACTGAAGATACAAAGTTCACTAGAGAGGACTCAGTTCTTTAATTTGCCAACAGGATGACTAATCAGCAAGTATGTGCTGCCCAGAGCATGGAAGCCATTTCGTACACACTATTTGAATCCACCAGGATGATTACAATTCTCAGTGGAAGATGGGAGGCCACTGAAGCAGAGGTGGGAGAGAGTTTGGGGAGACATAGGAAACAAATCTCCAGGAATTTAGGCACAGTATATCCTGCTGCTCCTTGGACAATTTGTTTTCTTTCCTAATGTGGAAAATTCACAAAATTACTCTTTTAGACAGTGTGAACTAACAAGACTAGTTCAGAAATGGTATCTGGGACAAGCAGCTATTGATGATGGCTGATTTCATAAGAATATTCCAGGTTGATTTTGGAAAGCTGTCAAATCACTCACAGAAATGTACCATCCATCAGGACAACTTATTAAAGCCATTGCAATTTCTGTTCTTCTATTGTTCAAGCTTAAGAATCCTAATTTATGGCAAATAGAGACTTTTGCCTTTTAAATAAGCAAAACTCTAGAGCTTCTGACTAGAAATTTCTGCTATTCAGATAGCTCTTTTGATATCACAACTCTTGCTCCAGTGGTTTTACCAAATGCAATTGTAGGCTACAGACCTTTTTGATTCTTTCCTGCTTTTGCTAAACAATTCAGATATTCCGAAAAGAGCAGGCAGTACCTGGAAAGTACCTTCTTACTTCTGCTAATTTCAGTGACATGTATGATGGCATGTGCTGGGAATGGCTGACTAAACCTCATTCTCTTGCTGCCACTCTAATGAGGATTGTATTTGTACTTAAGATAATTGAAATAATACTGATTCTGTTTTATTGTAGTCTTTATCTGTAGTGTAGTAGTATTTGAGCTCCATTCATTGCTCTCCTTCTGGAAGGCATGACTTCCAGTTTAAATACAATTCAAGGTTTATTTCTCATGGTCTTCCAAGAATATACATTATAAATAAGGTGCACAAATCAGGGTTTACTCTTTTCTTCTGGACATCTCATGGCATAGGAAACAAATCCACACTTTACTGTGGATTTGGTGCATGTGGACATGACAAAAGGCACGACTTAAATTGTAAATATCTTCACAGTTTATGCAAAATCTAATCACCAGATGAAAAATCTTGCTCTGAGAAGTTTGCTTCATTCTCAGCTTTGATTACACTCACAGGGATAAATTTTCCTGAATCAAACCTGGCAAAATCTGCACTAAGACCTCCAGAATCCAAGCAATGCTGTAACAAATCCCAGACTACTAGGCCACACCACTGATCCAAAGGCCAAATGCTATTTGAGTTACTCCTCAGTGATCAAATCAGCTGAGAGTAACAAGAACAAGCTTTTGGCCTACATTTTACCTTTGCAATTTAAAACCAAACTTTACTTCAGCTCTAGCTGTGCCTGAACCAGATGTGCTTTGCCTAGTTCAAGTTCTTTGCGTTTTATGTTCTGGATAAATACATCTTTCTGAATGCATCTCAAACAAATGGCTGCCTTCTATTTGTCAGTAACACCAACTATTTAGAAAATGTTCTAAGATTGTATAAGAATGCACAATTATAATAACAATTGTCTACTGCCATAGAAGCACAGTTAAAATAAATAAATAAATAAATAAAAGAGACATTTCCTCATTATGAATAACTCAATCACACCCTATTTTACAGATTCAACTAGTTGTAAGTGGAACACCAACACAGACAAAGCAGTTGTTTATGTTTGGATAACAGAGACACTCTTCATCTTCTCTTCTCTTCCCCTCTACGCAAAAAATCTAATCCGTTTCTCCACAAGTGGTTAGTGAAATTTGGCTGATAAATGCAAATGTCTGGATGTTGATTCTTTGACTTGCTTGTAACCAGAAAAATGATCAGCAGTTCAAGTGGCAACTTGATAATCCAGAAAACAAACAGTAAAACCTGTTCATCACCCTCTTTGCCCTTTATTTACCAAAGGCATATTTTTAAACACAGCCTGCTGGTGGGAACACCTTTTCCAGCTGGCTAGCAAGGTGCATAGTTCACTCACCATGCATGAAAAAAAATATTTTCTAAGCAATAAAAACTTTACAATTCTAAATGCCTAAGTTTTCAATCAAAAATCTTTCACTTTTTTGTTGTTTTAAACACAGTATTTTTAATGCTATCCTGAGAATTCTCCATCTCTTTTCAATGCAAAGTATTAAGACATAAAATTAAGTTTCCTCTCTTGTTGGAGAATGGACTTTCACTTAATAATCAATTAAAATTCATTTATTAATGAGAAATATATAATTGAATGGACAGCTGTCAGAATGAAAAACATGAATAACAGGGACACCAAAAGAATGAGGATAAATCCTTTAAGCTTCAATAATTATACTTTTTCACACAAGAAATGTCATAGCTTATTAGCATTATAACAGATGCCTTCATGACAAATTCAGATAAAAACTGTGAATGGAAATAAACTCAGTAAACTACAGCACTGATTTTGGCACAGGTGAAAGGGGATTTAAAATGTCTTATTCGGCTATGATACAGGAATGGAAAAATATAGATGTAATTTAATGGGTACTTTAGGAAGATGCCACTCATTTTTTCATATTTATACTTCTCCTCAGCATCCCATTTCACTGTTAAGGACAAGTCATACCTGCAGTTCTTTTAGAAATTAGGATATCAGAGACTGAATTCTCTTCTGTAATTGTTTCATTGCTGCTTCTGCTTATCACCTTGGTCATGCTTCTTTCTGTCAAACAGAAGAGTCACTGTGCTTGAATGAATCAGGACAGCAAAACAGCTGTGACTGCACTAATGCAAAAGTATTCATGGAAACAAAATGCGCAGTAAAAACATGCATTTATTTTCCAAGCAGGGCTCATTAATTGGTGGCACTCTTTTAATACAATGATTTATGATATGCAGTATAATTTAAATTCAGTTTTGCTGTAGTCTCAATAAGGAGTCAATTAGGACAGTTTGGAGTAAGGGTAAATGTGATTCTTGCCAAGAGAAAGGCTTTTTAATTTTCTCTTTTTAAAAGCCTGGTACAAGCAGAAAGACTCCAACTGACCACTGTGTGGTCTGTCTCATAGCCCTTGCCTTTACTTATAACTGCTCTTTTTATTACTTCTGGGTTTTATGGCTTTACTTTATTTTGCTTTTGCCCTACCAACCAATTGTTACATTCTTTTTTTGTCCTGTTTCTTTTTCTCCAACAAACAAAGCTGATATTTATCTTCTTGTGGTTTCCTGCACACCCTTACAATGTACCAAACATGTAGCTCTAAAACAACTAAGCAGATTAAGAAGTGGTGAGCCATTCACACGCATTTCCACTTACCCAAACTGTCGGCTTTTATCTTTGTAGCCTTTCTCAAAAATGACATTTAAAATATTCACTTCAATTTTCATTACACTTCAGATCAGAAGGCATTGTCATACGACTTGTAGTAACAGTTGCCCTGGCAAATTTAAATCAAATCAGGTGTTACTTTCTCTAAAATAAATGATATCAAGCTGTCCTAAGCATCTTCAATGGCACAACACAGATCCCATGGTACATGAATTGTGTTTAGGTGATCCTAGTAGGAAAATCAGGCCTGCTGCTTTCTGCAAATTAATCTGAACATCTGCTTCATCTAAAACCATATATCATGATCAGATTTAAATGTATGATCAGAGATATCAGGCAGAAATATTAGAAAAATGTTCTCTGATCAGTAGAAGACAATAGTATCTCTTATCTAACATTCCTGTTCAGCTTACAGTTGCCTGTGGACTGGGAGGAAAAAGTCCTGATGTTACACAAAGTCAACAGAAACCTCCAAATGACAAGATCATGCAGAAGGATGGTGATCAGCATAAACATACAATACTGTATGAGGATTTGTACCTCTGGGAGTATATTTTAATCTTGCAAGAGAGACTTCTTGGGCAGAAGAGCACACAAGCAGGTACTGAATACAGAAATTACAAAGTGCTGGCACCTATGTGCCAAAGTAAACAGAAGTAAGGAATTTCACAGTTCATTTAAAGCCAAAAAGTTTGGTCACAATAGCAATATCCAAGTGTTCCTGCCTGTCCAGTACCTTCAATGTTCTCAGTATCTCTTTTCTTATCGAACTGCCATTTCCAGTAGCATAGCTCCAGGAAACTGTGTCCCACATTAGCCACACACAGCTGTTGTCTCAATTGACAGTAATTGCTACTTGCAAGAATATACTCACACACTCATTTTTTTACTAATTACTGTATTTTCAGTAATCCCAGTACCAGATTATTATTATTTTTTTGCTTTTCGTAGAACTATTTATTCCTTGCATTGTACTTTCCAGTTTGCTGAAATGTTAATAATCCAAGCTGTTAGCTTTTCTGTGATTAACTCTACATACACCTACACCTACTCCTCCCTATCAGCTTTTAAACTTGTCCAGCAGCTTTAGTTTCAGGAAACAAAACGGAAGTATCTCAAAAAATATTAAGTACTAGCACATGTGAAAATAAGACTGATAGAGTGCTTTAACCAAGTAAAAAGTTCAGATATTCAACTGTACTAGGCCAATTAACTCACATGAGAGATGCCAAGAAATAGGCTTCACTATTTTTCATGTTCCCAAAACTAGTTGTTTTTACTTCTACTGTCAGAAGTGATACCTGTTACTTGACTAAGCATTTAAGTGCAAATCCCATTAAAAATACTAATTGATGTTCTCCAGTCAATTACTATTTCTGGTTAGCTTCATGGCATTACTATCCATAATATAGTGCTGACCTTTGGTTTGAGAAAAGGCTTCCTTTTCCACACATCCACTTGCAAAACTCTTGAATTTGCAAAATTATTTCATTATTTTGACTTGAAACACTGTATTATGGTCAGGACTCAAAGCTGGGTTTTACTACAAGCTGACCTTTACTGTCATGCTAAACCTAGTCTCAAATTGAATCACCGGTACCAACAGGAATCCAGATGTCCTGCAAAATAAAATAAAAAAAAAAACAAAAAAACAAAACAAAAAACCCAAAAGAGGTTTATTTTATCACAGTCAATTAAAAGTATTTTTAAAGCCTCAAAGAGCCTTATTGGGGAAGTCATTGTTTGGTGTGACAAACTTCAAACCTTTTCACTCTGTTGATTGCAAAGGTGCTCTCTGGAAGGTTTGACAAGCTGTTCCACAGAACCTGTCACAGAATGGGTCAGGCTGGACGGGACCAGGGCAGCTCATCTGGTCCAAGCTGCTGCTCAAGCAGGGTCAGCCCAGAGCGCACAGCACAGGATTGTGTCCAGATAGTTCTGGAATATCGGCAGTGACAGAGGCTCCAGAACCACTCTGGGCAAGCTGTTCCAGTGCTTGGTCACCCACACAATAAAGAATTACTTCGCACGTTCAGGCGGAACTTTCTGTACATCAGTTTCTGCCCATTGCCTCTTGTCCTATTATATGGCACCGTCTAATTGAGCCCAGCTCCATCCTTTTAGACATTTACACACACCAACGATGCTTCCCACAACCTGGGCACTCAACTGGATGCGGAGCGCGGTTTGAGGCGCACGGCGGGATGATTTAGACGTACTCGCCATGCAAATGCTGTCCTCCCGCCCTCGCAGCTCCCCTTCCCCGAGCTCCCTCGCCTTCCCTCCCTCAGCGGCGGGGGCGGCCCCACTGCCCGGCGGCGCGCGCGCCCGAACCCTCGCGATAGGCCGCCGCTCGCGCCCGAGCCTGCCACGTTCAAATGGGCCGGCGGCGGAGCGCGGCGGGCGCGCGCAACTGGCGGGCCGCCGCCTCGCCCCCGTAGCGGCGCCGCCGCCAATCGGAGGCGAGAGGCGCCACGCCTCCCTGGCGTGATTGGCTGTCGGCGGGCGCGGGGGCGGGGCCGCGGAGCGCTCGGGGTCGCGCTGCCGGGGCCTCAGCGCGCTCCCGCCGCACGCAGGGCTCGGGTGGCGGCGGCGGCTCCCGACGCGCTCCCGCTCCGCCCCCCTGCGCTGCCCGACGGGAGGTGCGATGGCTTCCCGCAAGAGCTCCAGAGCCGCCGGCGGCAGCCCTAGCCCCGGCTCCAAGAGAGGTGAGCGGCTGCGAGACGGTAGTTCAGCGGGGAAGGGGCTGGTGCTCCAGCGGCGGTCGGAGCCGGCGGAAGGGAAGGGGCCGATGCTGCCTCTCCCCGCGATGCGGGGCAGCAGCCAGGCAAAGCGCTGGGATGCTGCGCCTGTTCCCCTGCCCTTCCCTCCCCTCCTCCCGCCCCGCCGGTTCCGTCCGCGCTGCGGGAGCTGGGGAGAGGGACGCAGGGATAGATGGCCGAGATTGTCCCTCGCCGTTCCCTATCCAGGGAGTTCACGTGGAGAAGAAAGTTGTCGGGCCTGGGCGGCGGGGACAGCCCTCGGAAGCTCCCTAGAAGGGATGAGACAGCGGCGGACAGGCCTCAGCATCTGTGGGTACCTCCAGAGCTCTTCCTCCGGGAGATGATGTAGAACCGGGATGCCCCAATCTCAAGTCTTTCATATTCTCTTACCCAAACTTGGATGTGGAATATCTCCTCAGGCTGACCTGGCTATGTCAAAATTATTAGATCTGTTGTAGATGGACGCACCTAAGCTGATGATTTCTGTAACTATCGAGGCAAGAAGGAAGAGTCTCAGAGAAGTGCAAGTAGGAGGTTTTTTTAAGGCAGTGATCCCCCACCCCCAAAAAGAGCCCCTTGACAAATCTGACTGTTCACAGACCGCTGTGTGTGGACATTTTGTGTAGGGAAAGTTTAATGTGCATTGATATTTCTCAGCATAACAGTACACACCTGAAAAAGATAAAAAAGTGTCTGGACTTCTGGAGTCACTATGCAGCCATGCACACTGTACTGGAGAAATTATTTTTTTTTTTTTTAACCACACACTGTATGTTAATGTGTTGTAACTTCTTTGGATTTGAGCTTGGTGTGCACGGAGCTCCAGTGATAAAATGTGGTGACGACACAGAAATGATGTGTTGTCCCTCTTTGAATGCAGCAATAATAGCAAGAACAGTGTTCGTTAAAGGCTGAACCATATAGGATTAGTTTACCTATCACATGATGAATTAAGAGGGGAAGATTTCAAATATACTTAAGCTTATAAGAGTTTAGAGAGAATATTGCAGTGTTTGTATAAATGTTTTTTTTATTTTGCTTTTAAATCCTTTTTTTCAATTGGTTACCTATGCTGGGCAGTCTATGTTAATTATAGTTTTTGCTTGGACTGGACATGCTGTGATGATCACCCAGTATTAAGCATGCTGAATGCAGATTTTCAATTTTAATGCCTTAAAAACATGCATCCCTGTTGTAATTTTGAGTACTGAATATGACAGTTAATATTTCAACTATCACTTTACATGTTTGTCAATATCTGCAAAGTAAATTTATCAGTAAACTGAATCTCTGACTGCATAAAAATAGCATTCCATGGGTTTTTATTTGTAGTCAGAGTAAAATTTTCTCTCATTCTATTAAAAGATGTCTTTGAGAGGATGAAGCAGTGTGGGTAATGTGTTAGGCACTCTACTGACATGTGACCTCTTAAATTTGTTAGTGTACGAGACTCCTAGTTAGACAGCCATAGCAATTACAGCGTGAAGCTGATGCTGTTTTCACAGTTGCAGCTGCAAAAAGAAGTAAGGGATGGTTACTCCTGTGTGAATAAAAGAGCAGCTGGGGGAGCAGAGTGCTCACAGCAGCTAGTAAGCTTTCCACAGTCAAGGGATGTGAGAATGAGATGAGGAAGTGATTTTGAGATGGCAAGTAATTGAGACTGTGACATATGAAAACCTCAAGTCTGAGGCAATTTTTGCTTGATAGAAGTATTCACTTTCACAGCAGTTCTTGAGAGAGGATGTGGTTTCTTGCCAAGGCCTTGCTCACAGCTCAAACCACTGAGGCTAGCAGCTTATTTAAAAATCTGTGCACTCAAGACAATGCCAGCATCAGTAATCTGCTTTTAGGTTTCTCTATCAGAAAATATTTACAGTAATCTAGAGATAGATTAAGTCCAAAATAGTTCTAACTGTAGTTTATATAGGTGTTTTTAGGTGCACTGTATTGTCATAAGTAGAACTAAAAATCTTTTAGAAATAGAACTCTAGTTTTTACTTTCAGAAGTCATATACTAGAAGCTGTGAAATCAGTCCTAATTAAAAAAAAAAAAAAATCTATATTTTAGCTTTGTAGTGCAACTTATTTGAAAACTCCATTTACAGAATTGTATGACTATACCAAGGAATTTATTAGAGTACCGAAGTGAAAACCAAGGAAACAATTGACAGTTTGGGGATACTTAGAGAGGGAAACATGTGTTTGTTATTATTTTTGCTGGAAAGTTTGGCTGCTTGTTACTAGCCTGCAGAATCCATTGTCAAGATGTGGCCCCTCATTAGGAAGACTGTAAGTTTTAAAGACTAGATGAAATAATAGATACTTGCTGTATTGTGACTTGAACCATCATTAGATGAGGTAAAGTGTTGTTACAGAAACAAATGTATAATACTGGTCATGAATCAACTCCCTCAAATTTCATGACATGTGGAAATGTCTTGGGCATTGGCAGGTGCCTGTGGAGAAGCTTTCCAGCCAGACTGAGGATCAGCAGCCCAGCTAACTTTTCAAATACAGATGGCTGAAAAAATATGGATTGCTTTGTAAAATATGCTTACTTATAGAAGTCCAGATCATAAGACAGCTATCATTATGCTGCTGTGTGGGTGTATTGTGTCTTAAAGTAAGTGAGGACTTACTTAAACATAATTTTTGTTGAAGATAAGTTGTGCAATAATTGTTTTCTTTACATATCTAGTGTTAAGTGGGGGAGTTCTCCATTAAGCTAGGCACCATAGAAACCACACATTTTCAGTACAAGGCATCATCTCCATCTACAAACAGCTGTACTTTATATTAAAAAACCCATACTCATATCTCAGTTCTGAAGCTATGTTGCCTTCTTTCTCTGTGATGACAAAGAACTCTGACATTGCTTTGGTGAATTTTCTTTAATCTCTACGATAATGACTGAGAATCTTCTGACTTTTCTCTGCAAGATCCCAGGAGATGGTAGTTTTATAATTTTGCTGTTTTAACCTTGTGGTTTCCTTACATGTGTGAATGTGTTGTCATGTTTTTAACTCCTTTCCCTCATCCTTTGGACCATCTAGTGCCCCTTGCTGTAATTCTTTGATTAACTGTTGGTGTTTCAACTTTCTTCTTTGGAATGCATTCAAGGTAACCCGATGTACTTATTAAAGTTCAATTTTGTGTTGTCATTAGAACTTTTTTAGTTCACTGTATCCCTTCTATAAAGAAGTTGTGCCTGTTAATTTGCAAGAATTCCCACTTTTTGTCTCATCTCCATTGTAAAGGCTGCTTTAGAGTGTGCTTTTATCTGGATGAGAATATCCATTAGCTCTCTAGTTTACCTAAAGAGCAGAGAAAATTCATCCACTAAACGTTTTGCTATGGAAGTTCTTTTGTTGGGAACACTGAACTCAAATCAGTGCTTGGAGTGAGATTGCTCATCCATTCTCTATGGTGTTTCTCAGCTACCCAGCTGTGCTATGGTATAACATCTTGCTTTCTTACACCATGGATTCTGTTTAAATATGATGCTTTTTTCTATCTAAAAATCTGGTCCCTCTAATTTCTGACCTCAACTGCTGTCCAGTGTGCTTGTTTATACTCTTTACAGTTGTGTAACATGTCATCTGATTTCTTGTATTACAATGTATTCATTATTTTCTTCTTATTTGAAATCCTTAAGAGGGATGTTAAGGTGTTGGAGGTCATAAGTGAGATGTAAATTTGGGATGCTCTGTGGGCCTTAACAAATGTGTTGATTTGTCAAGCTGTTTGCTGACCAAAAGTGACTAAAGTCCAAGCATTTGCCAAACCAGGAAGATTACTCATGATTCAATTAGTGTGCTGCTCCATGCTTTGATTTGGCTTTTTAAACTCAATGTCAGAATGTTTTCTTGTAACATTATTGGTCTTCAGAAATATACGGTGAATTGTTATTACTGTGTAATGAGTTTCTGTAGGTCTGTTGTGGACAAATGAGAAATGCTTGGTGTCTCACTGATGAAAACTTTGTATACTGTTTAAGAAACTTGATTTCTTTTGGAAGTTTATCTTATTGTCTAGTTTCTTACAAGATCTTGTATTTTTACCATTAATGCCAGATGCTAATGCAAACAGGAAAACCAATGAAATGTAGACAGCTCTTTATAATTAGTCTGTCTGCTTCGGGTCTTATTCAGGGTGGCCTTTTTGAAAGACACTTTAAAATATTGTAAAATAATCTGCCAAATTAAAATATTGCAGTAACAGTAATGATCCAAATATCTGTAATTTGCATGGTACATTGCAGCAGTGCCACTGGTGAAATTACTTCATTTGCTGATTGTCCTCCGTTCTTCTGTTCTTTTCTTTCCTTTTATTTTTTAAATGTCCTGTACAACACTGGAGGCAGTAACTCTTCAAACAAATCAGTTGTTTCAATGAAAGGGATACTTAAAAAATCCTTAAAATGGTTAATACAGGTATTTCTCAGCTTACTTGAGCAGATTTGCATTGAAATAGTGAATCTTCAATAGGCTCTTGATTTATTTGTCTAACACTAACTGAGCTCTAGACTACTATTAAGGTTTATCTGAATGAAACTTTCTCTAACCATTAACTGTTGACAGGTGCAGTAGGTGATTGCCAAAGTTGCTCTGGAAGTAGAAACGATCAATTTGAACACAGTATATGCTTTTATGCTTTTTTGTTTTTCCCATGTTGCTGGGTATTTATATTTCCTTCCTTTGCTTGTTCTGAATGATGTATTATTTTGGGTTTTAAGACTGATACCTAAGTGGAGCAGGATGGTCATACAAAGAGTCTGATACACTCCTTTCAGTTCTTTTTCTCCTGAAGAATTCTGAAGCACTGGGAAAGTCCTCGCCAAACTTCCAGAGATTCTACTACTTGATGAAGACATCAAAGTTCTCATGCCCCTTTTGATCCAGTGTGGACTGGAATCTTGGGCCTGCACTATGTTTTCTAATGGATCTTACCTGTGTGCTGAAGTCATTGAGGGCTAAAAGAAATTATTCACAGTACTTCAAATACAGAGGAAGGTTGGACTTCATGTCTGCAAGGATGTTTGCTTCAATATACCTTTAGAGCATTTTGTTAAGTCTTTAAATGATAACCTTTTCATTAGCCTTATGAGGATAGGGCTTGTTTAAAATGCTAGGTGGAAAACCTAAAGTAACTCTGGTATCTGGGAGACAGGAAGCTGAAGTATGTTTTCTCACATTTTGGCAATTGCTCTGAGAATGCACGTGGGGATTCCCCATCAGAGGTCATAGCTACTCAGTGTTCAGACAATAAGGATGTACATCGTACTGAGGGATTAAGAAGTTAATTTTTTTGACATTTTAAGCTTCAGGTCCGCAGCCAGCTTAATCTAGTTTGAGGTTGGTCTGCAGTTTTAATACTCTTCCTCTGTGCCTGAATTATTGGCTGTGCAGGTGTGAGGTGAGCCACACAGGGAACTGATAAGCAGAAAGCTGATTTTTTTATTTCCCCGCCTAGGCTGGCTCAATGCATGGCTCTCTAGAAGGTTATTTGGGGAGGAGGGAAGAGATGACAATGAGTGGATGGGCATTTTAGGGCAGGGTGAGGTTAAATCCAGAGTTTTATGTTCAACCATGTAATCATGGAGCCATGGTGTGAGCACTGAAAGGTGGCTGGTGCGGTTGGGTATGCTAATGTAATAGCTGGATATATAAGGGCTTCAGTAAAGATAACAATGTGTCAAGATAATTTCGATTACAGAGTGCGTAAAGAGATGGCATGTCAATAATGCTGTCTCTTTAAACTGAAAACCCTTTGATTGATCACCTGTATGAAAAGAAAGGGTTCATTTTCAGCTGGAATCACTTTGAAACGTATAACAAGAACTCCTGTGCTAATTCGTGTTTTGAATTCTTCATTGTAGACAACTTGAGCAATGAAGTTCTGATTTGCCCCAAGTGGTTCTTTCCTGATGAAGATGACAGTCTGGTAATCTGTGTGATGGCCTGCAGTAATCTTTTTCCTAACTGCATCTGTGGGATAGCTCTTTGCATGGAAAAGTTTTGAGCTGTGCTTTGAAGTGGAACTCATAATATTATATCTTGAAATGTGTTGGAAATTAAGTATGCAGCTAATTATGTACTAAATATGCTGCAGTACGTGTGGTTCAACTTTGTTAGAACTTTAAAGATTGAACCAATTGTGGTTTTCTTCATATGGAGTTGCACTCTTAATATGCATGTACTTAACCTGATGTAACAAATGCTACCAAGCTGTTTGTTTGAAGACTTTCTTTACAAAACATCTAATAGCTAGGAGGAGTTGTAACTATTCAGTAGTGGTTTTTTGATTTTGCAATTCTATTTCCTGAGGTTCTGTTTTTTAATTGACAGTTAATTACTAATGCAACGTATCTCACTTTCTCATTCCTCATGCTGGTGTTTTTTAAGTTTACAAATTCTTAAAGAAAGTTGATGTAAAAGTTTGTGACTATAGTCCTGTTTCTTTCTATAGCAGCTAGAGGACACACAGTGACTAGAAGACACAGATATGTCTTTTGAAGCCAGAAGGTTCTGTAAACAGCAATTGCTCTGAAACTGAGATCTAAAAATGTATTTTAGTAACATGAGACATGTAAAACCTCTTTTGTGTTCCAGAAGAGTTGCAGGTGCACAGCACCCCCATGGATAAACACCTAATTAAATTGGCTTAGTATCAGACTTGAAATTGTTACGTTTTTGGCATCTGAAGCATTTTAAAGTGTTCCTTATTTCCATGAGCTGAAACCTGTGAAAAGCAGAGTTGTAGGTGCTTGCATGGCAACTGGAGTTTTTTTATTCGAACTCCCTCAAAGCATGAGAAAAATTTAAAGAACTAAACCGTTTTCTTTATTTTGTGGCTTAATTAGGACTTGTTGCTAAAAGAAATTGATGTGACCCACATTAGGAAAGTGGAACAAGGAAAAAATGCCCTTAAATTAATGCCAGCATGTTATGTACGGAGATGAGGATTTTCAACCTTATGTAATAGAATATTTTTTAAAGGTCACCACCAGCAAAATTTTCATGTTGTAGGCCCAAGTATTTCTTGATTTCCTCTCCACATTTACCTTCCCTGAACTCTGCTCCGTCCTAAATACAGCCAACTATTTAATTAACCTACTAATTATGTAGTACTGTTGGCTACATTAAATCATTCAAATGCAAGATAGGTTGATTGTATAATTTTAGATCTTATTTCCAAATGTTCTGTGGGAGAGAGCTGGTTAATCAAAACAGCAGCTTATAAAAATCTTTAATTAATTTGTACAGTTAAAATCAGTATTTTGTCTACTCATTGGTGTTATGGAGATACTGTTCCTACAGCAGGAAGCAAACTAAAGTTTCTTTTTAGGCATGTAGTCTTGACCTTGAACCTTTTGGCTTGATGTTTGAGTCAAGTAAGTTTACAAGAGAAATGTTCTACATTGTTTTGGTCTTCTTGTGCTTGTATGCACATAAAAACAAAACTAGAGGAAATTAACAGAAGTGTTTGGGGAAAAATACGTACTTTTCTGTAAAAATCTATTTAGGTTAGGTAAATGTATAACAAAATATCTTTATTCTGTCTTTATAGGACTCCTGTTTTGTTTTCTTTTTTCTCCAGTGCTAATTGTCTGACCGTGTCATTGTACTACCTTTAAATTTGTGGAGAAAAGATTTAAAAAAGACGTAATCCAAAGTATTCAGGTAGTGATAGAGGCATTAAATATTGATTTAAATATATTCCTGTTGTTAACACTCGTTATAAAACTCAAGTTGTAAGTAATGTAGTTTTTAGTCATTTAAGCTGTGTGTGCATCAATGTGTATTTCTTCCTTATAATAAACTCTGCTTGAGGAACTACCCAAAAAGTAATCATCCAAATAATCAAAAACTAAAATAAAAAGCCAAAACATGGCTTGGACAACATTTGGCTAGGTTTTGGAAGTGATCTTTCTATCACATTTAGAAAAGATGGAAGTGCAGATTCAGGATTTTCTGTAATTAATACCGATCTCTGTCTTCTTTTCTCCTTCTCTGACTTGAGTAGTTATACTTAGATAAACAAGGCTTGAGAAGAAAGTTGTTAACAGCAGCAAACAGCTGTGCTCTGCAAACCTCCCTGAGAAATGTGGGACCAGCACTGCAAGTAGAGGCCACTGTTTTTCTAATAGAGACAAATCCTTAGGATTTAAAAAAACGCCAAATAACCAAGAACCCTGAAACAAGTCATTATTGTGTGGGTTTTCCGAGTAGATTTCTTGGGAATAAATTTTATTATTTCTGTTGTGTATGTTTTAGAAAAATCATGTAAATGGATGATTTGTTTATAATCAGAAAAAATGTAACTACTGAAGAATAATAAATGAATGTAAAAAAACCCCACCCTGAGGATGATGCTTCAGTCTGCTAGATTATAATCTTATTCTTGTTTTATTTTTTTTTTCCTGAAGAATAAATCATTCTGACTTAGTAGCCCATCACCTTAGCTTGCAACTAAAGAACTCTTCTAGATATCATGATATTCTCTGTGAGTCAGAAAGCTATTTCTAGGCTTAAAAGTACTTTGAAATATAGCATCTTATGTTCAGAAGTTGAGTTATTGACCATCTCTTTATAATAAACTGAATCTAAGACAGCTAAAAACCTGTGTGTGTCCCATGTACTTGAAGCAAATTTCAGATAATAGGATCTCAGATCTGATTCTTGAGAGACTAAAAGGGCTTTGTTCTTATACCTTTGGGCATACTCAAAAATGTCTTTTAGACCCACGAAGAATTTCAAACAGGGTTCCCTAGAGGAGAGAACTGAGTTTGATCTTTCACATCCTGACTAAGTGAGGAATTCGAGGAGATGTTTCAATGGAATCACTTCATCTCTTGAAGGGAGGAGCTTCATTTCACTGGGGAAGTTCAGTAGGATGCTTATGATCCTA
Source organism: Sialia sialis (assembly GCA_009812075.1). NCBI lineage: Eukaryota > Metazoa > Chordata > Aves > Passeriformes > Turdidae > Sialia > Sialia sialis. Next base: position 35,743,458 of record VRYO01001463.1, read on the forward strand.
GAGGTTTTTTGCATATTTTGTGGTACATTCCTTTTTTTCCCATTTTTTCCCCCTCCAGCTGGCCATTCCCAGCATCTCCATGGTCAGCCTGCTTTGTTGTCTGATCCTGAATGTATGACTGTTCTCTTGCTTTCAGTCTTTGTGTTTTTTGAAGGTTTGTAAGGTGGGATACTTTACTGTGAGAAATCTTGCAGGGATTGAAAATTAAGGTTATAAAGGTTTATGTTTGGATTGATTATATGTGAAATAAGGAAAAGTCCCCCAAGTACTAAGGTAAAAATCTGGTATGTGTCAGGAGGAGAGCCAAAATTGCATTTCAGTTAGTTAGTTTTTATTTCAAATTTATGTTTTGGTCTTCGTATTTCCTTTGAATTTAGTGCTTTTTCTGTTCCATCAATTTCCACATTCAGCAAATTTATCATATAGATTATTAGAGTCTTTTGTCAGCATGCAAAAGTATCTTTATAACCATATAGTGTAGGTGATATAAAGTTCAGATCAGAGATCTAGTTTTTAATGAGAAAATAATAATTAAAACAGCTATTTACCCCCTCCTAATTTCCCTTAAGGTTGTAGTGCAGAAGAAAATTTCTTAGAAACTAAAAGGAAGAATCAATTTTTTATTGCAAAGATTTTTTTATTGAATTTATTGAAAGTAAGCCTTTACCTTAAATTTTAGATCTTACCTCTAAAGACCCTGCTGCCATGATAATAAAACAAACAAAAGTTTCTGAGTGTGTATATTAGTGAAAATTTAAGCTTGGAATATTTAATAAATGATATCATAAGCATTTTAATAAAATACTCTGTTCCATCTGTAAAGTAAATACAGAGAAAATAGTGACCCTGTCCCCTTTTAAAAAATAAAATAGAGTTCATAAAAGCACAGATTTGTCCATTGAAAGTGTATTCTACCCTTGATGTAGAATAACACTGAGTAAAAATAGAAGATGACAATAATTTTGATTTCAGGATAGTAGTTGAAATCATTATGGTGTATGCAGCACTTCAATATATGCTTATTGAGTCAATTATAAAATACATATTGCAAAAAGTATGTGTGTATACACTTACATGACCTGTCTCTCAGTCATGACAGAATGAAAAAAAGCTCGTATTTTAATAGAAAGGGGCAAATAGGTAGGGGAAAATCAACAGAGGAGACTCTGAATTTCCTGAAAACTTCAGTCAAAATGCTTCTTACTGACCCAACCCAAAAAACCACTCTGTGTAAAATCAGTTTAAAATAATTACCTACAGATCTATTACTGGAAGGGGCTTGCAACAGTTGCTTTGTCATTAATCATATTGGACAAGATCTTTTGGCAAAAATTTCAAGCGGTAATAGGCCATGCTTATAGAGTAGAGGTTTTTCTGTCCTTGCACTGCTACTAGTTCTGCTCTATTGGTGATAAGATGGTTCATTTGTACCTTATTTTAGCTGTTTAATTCTCTCCCACATCTGCTTTTTATCACATTACATTTTCATCTTAAAAGAACTTGTTCTAAAGTCTCCCTTTAACCTAGCTGATTGATAGTTTTTACTTCTGAAATGCGATTTTTAGTTGTTTCTTTGAAGTTAGCGTTTTATTGGTTTTTTTCTTTTAGTGTGTATTTCTAATGTCTAGTAACTGCTTTCTTTTGTGCACCCTTATCTTCAAATGATAAATCATAATTTCTCCCATATAACTTCCTAATCACCTTTGTGGGAAATAATTATACATATTACAAAAGCTTAGCTTGATGATTTAAAGCCTGACATAATTGACTATTTTTCCCCTCTAAATTTCTTTGCTTGCACTTTGGTAGAGATGTAGAGGTGTAACTAATGCTGCTAGTCTTAATCGTCAATTATGCTTCTGTAAAATTAATTGCAATACATTGGCTGCATAATTGTAGCACAACTAACTTGAAGATAGTTTTTAAATTTTGGAACGATTATATAAATCAGGTGAAGAATAAGAGCTGAGTGTGGTATTTTGGGCTAACCTTGATCCATCTTTCTCTTGGTCCTTTTTCCTTTTTGATGAGTTTGAAGCGTTTCCCCATTTTAGCTGTAACCTCTTTCAGGAAGGAAGATGTTTGTCATTCTTGAAATCAATTAGTTTTTAAAGGGCACAAGATTAAGGCTCTGGGTACTTGGCTGGAGGTCAACATATATATGTTAGTTTAGATTTGGAGTGTACGTTTGAAATTAATTTCTTGATTCTCTCAACTCACTTTCCTTGTAAGCTTTGTGCTTGTTGTGCCTGAATAGAATGTGCTCATTTAGGTCTCAGTGAAAGGTGCAAAAAGGTGTGCTGAAATCATTATGGGCATTCAGCCAGGTAAGGTCTAGTTCAGATCAATCCCCCCAAAATATATATTATTAGACTGGGAGGTTCTTAGCATCAGTTAAATGCTTTATGAATGCACTTGTGGTAAGATCTGGTGTCTGCAAATGCAAGTGCAGCAAAAGTGAATTTGCTATAAATTGCCTAATCTGATGCCTGTCAATACACTGTGGTTTATATACAACAAAATACATATAATTGCATGTAATAATTATTTTGAATATTATTTTGATTTCTTCATGTTGAGTTACTCTTACTCTGTGTAAATTCCACCCCCCCCCCAGGTTTTGCTCTTAATTGATGGTGCATCCCTTGTGTTACTGAATTATACTAGTCAGGAGGTCTTTCTTCAAGCATCTCATCCATTGAATGTATTCAGGGGGCTTTGAAGTTAGTTAAAAGATACACTAGTTATAGAATCAATTGCCCATAATTCCTTTTCATCCATATGAAAAGTCTTAAGCCCTAGTGCTGTTTCTCAAGTTTTCTCCCTTAAACTCTTGGGAATTGCATTTGGTCATTAGTTGCTGGATGTTAAAATCACAGGAGATATGTGTTGTTTTTCAAAGTAGATGTAACATTCTCTGTTCACTCCATCTACCTGGTAGCTGTGTTATTTAAAGAAGCAGGGGGATAGCAGAGCGGAGTGGTAGATCCTAAAGCTTTTTTTGCAGTTGTAGTGAATGAGAAATTGGTTTGTTTCTGACTTCCACCTAAAAGGAGCTGGCTTTTGTTTGATAAGCAATAGGAAAAGAATAGTTTGCTAAAATTGAAGATGTAAAAAAAGTTGAAAAGGGTATTAGTGGTTTTTACTCTTTTTCTGGTCCTTAAGAAGAGGGTTTATTGGTGATTTAATTTATATTAGCTTTAAATTGTACAGGCAGTATGCATTTTGTCAGAATTTAAGGGAGGGGTGTGTGAGGTAAGTCAATGTTAACCCTTTCTGGAAAGGGTCTGCCAGAGGTAAATACAATGTGTACAGTTCTGATATGACAGTTCTTTGGGAGGAATGTGTGAGGTTAGTTTCAAGTAATTATTTTAGAAGACTCAACTACATTACAGAAAGTAGTTGTCTCTTTTCTGAAAGTAGTTAGCAAGTTTCAAATGAGTAGTCTCTGCAAGATACTCCAAGCCTGGTAGGGGAGTGCCAACATGGAGAAAGTTTCTTGGATGAGGGCCAATGTAACAAATGCAAGCAGGCAAGCTTTGTGTCCAGACTTGTGTTTCAGCTTATGCGAATGGATTTAATGTCCTTAGAGATCAGGCACTGTGGCATAAATTGCAGCAAAAGTAGTACAGTACAGTGTGCTTGGTTTCATTCGCTGTTGTTTTTGATGTGGGAGGATTAAGGGGAGGGGAAAGGATCAACTACCCAGGATGCTCTGTTTGGAGGAGTAAGTGAATTTCATTGTCGTCAGAACTAGATTGCCATATGAGTTCTGAAAAGCGTTTGGCTCCTGAGGATAACTGCTCTAAAAATAGATTTGGAGGAGAGGTCTCTCTTGGGTCCAGTTTCAGGTTCCAGCTGAGCTGGCTTTAGGAAGCCTGTTTGCCCCTGTTGCAAACAGGAGGTTAACAGTGAGGATATTTCTTATTCTGCCTTCAGCATTAACCTTTGGAAATACTGACACACTCGCTCTGTTGGTGGAAATCGAGCACTAATGTTATGGCTGACGACACAGGTATAATCCTAACCTTTTTTTTGGTGAGCAAGTGGGAAATGTGTACTCGCAAATACCAGTTATGTCTGATTTTATAATCAGCAAAATAACTGGCTTAGTGTTGTATGTTTTCTTTCCAGTTTGCTGTCTAGTCTGTGTTACAGGCTGCCTCTGTTTGCTTTGATTAGGTATTCTCTGGACTAGAGGTATTCCATGAGTTTATGGCTGGTGGTTAATTGTAAATAATTTTTTGCTTAGTACAGCATACATTAACATAAGAGATATTGCTTTGTCTTCAAATATCTGACTTCAAAGTTATTTTTAGAGTATGAAAAATTGCTAAGTGTCTTGAAGGTAAGCTAAAGTAAAAATGTTTTCATACATTTTTGACTAGATGTGACTTAATGGGGGATGGGTGAGGTGTAGGATTTTATAGATTTGCGGTAGACCGTGCTTTAAGACTTTCTGATGTCTGCATAAAGACATCTGGTGGTGTAAGTACAGACTTACCAGATATGGCAAGTGACCTACTTCTGGCATGGCTGGCAGCATGTGCAGGGAAAGGGCTTGAGTCGGGAATTAACTGTTTGGAATGAGCTATGAGCCAGCTTCAGTCCTTGCAGTATTTTGTTGTGACCCTGTGTGTAGCATTATTTGTGCAGATCATAGGTAATTTTTTTTTGTTATATAACCTCCATTTATATAAGTGTTGCATGATCAAGCTGCCATGGTTGAGTTGTTATTCAAGAGTTTTGAAAATAATTTTGCTATAAGATAGAAAAGCACGGCCTAAAAATACGTCTTTGTGACTATTGTGAACTACATTCTTATAGCAGAATCTATTTTTGAGGAATTTTCATGAAAAAGTCTTTTATACTGGAAAAAATTATGAATAGTTCTGCTTGATTACTTAAATTAGTTTAATTTTCTTTTATTTTCCTGTTCTTCTGATAAGTAAAGCTTCTTTCTTCAGAGGCAAACAGGAGTAAGTGGTAGAAAACAGTAAGGCAAATGAGTGTGAAATGCAGTAAGATCCTCTTTCCTGTTTGCTCTAGAACCAAATCACAATCTGGAATCATTTAAACGGTTTTTAACCTAGGGATTTAGTTTCAAGTATATACAAAGCTTTCATTGACTGCCTTGCTACACAACTATAGTGAAGCCCTGCTGTTACATACTGTAATTGTTTCTCAGTATTAACATTAGCAGTTCAAGAGTACTGTAAGTAATTTTCATACAATTGAGCGTATTTCTGAAGGCAGATGCTGCTTGTCTGTCCCTCAATTTTCAGGCTACCCATATATTTCTCACATGAGAGATGTTACAATGAGCTGTGTATATGGACCCTGCACATATGTAATTAGAGGACTCTGGAGTAGCAAATGATACATACCTGATGTAAGGCTAAGTTGCCTCAGTTTCCCTCTGAATATTATTGGGCTTTTGTGTTTAATATAGAAAAGAAATTGAATAGTTGGTGTTTGATCTTTGAAGGGAGTAGTATTGCTGAGCTGAGTAAGAGTTGACGTGAGTCAGTGGTTTTTATATTGGTCTGAACTCAGTATAAAGCACAATGAATATAATAAAAGGGTATTTTATTACAGCTGTAAACCTGTTGCCAAGCAGGGTCAGAGAATACTTATATATAGTTCCTGTTACAGAAATATGTCAGTCACCCATCTCATTACATATCTTTCAGATACACCATTTTATTGTAGAAAATATTTTTTATTGATATTTAGCTTTTGAGAGTATTTTTTGTCTTTTTCTATTATTCTAGTGTTGATAAATATATCAAACATTGCTTTCAATTAGTATAAAGATAACTCCTTACCTTATATTATCACAATGTTCATGAAACAGTTTCTTGCAACAGTATTTAAATCATATAAGAGATAGTTTTGCTTGAATAACTGGGCCTGCATGTGGCTGAGCAGGCAGAAGTTGGTTTTTAGAATGGAATGAAGTGAAATGGACTTGAAACTGCAGCCAAGTGCCACCCTTGCGGCAGTAATGTCATGGGGCAGAAGAGCAGACCTTAAACTTCAGATGAAGGTTACAGGCAGGCATCTGTTTGGGTACATATTTATTAACTTATATACACATATCCCTCTTTCACAAAAACAATCCTAAAATGACAGATCAAGCAATTTATGTCATCTCTAGTGACTATGCCCATTTGAAACCTGCTACACATATGCTGAGTCAAGGTCTTTTCAATTATTTATTTGCAACTACATGTGATTTTTTTGTATATATTTGATTTCCATTTGTGCAGTTAGTAATGAAACCATGATTTCTGTTGTGTCTCTGTGACGTCCTTTTACTTGTATGTTCCATAGGACTAAAATTCTGGAGTTGTTCAGCATGGAGTGAATCTCAGCTTAATTCTAAGCATCAGGGAGGATGGTTTTATTTGGTAGTGTGTTCTGAATTTAAAGTCTTACTCTTAACATAGTTCAGGTTTTAGAGTTTTCTTAGGCTATTTAAATTGCCAAGTTGGTTCTGTGAGCTGTTTCGACTAGTTTTGAAACGATTTAGGAGAAACGCTTCTCTTGCAAAGCTTTCCTGCTGACCATACTGGCCTCTGGTGGCAGTCTGGGAACTTTGGGGAACAAATGCAAAGCATCTCAAAAATGTGAAGCTCTGTGTAAATTCACATCAAAGGGGAGCAAGGCAGAATTTGCAGCTAATTTATAAGACAAATTAGATGGGAGGTTTTGATGTTTGGTTGGTTATGAGGCTTTTGCTTAGATAATCATCAAGCTTCTCACAGTAATTCACAGTGAAATGGAAAGCAAGTAAAGGTGGTGAAGCTTAAAAAAATCCAACCAACCAAAAAAGTCCACAACAACAAGAAAACCCAACAAAAATTGTTGCTCAAATGTCTTGTATTCTATGTAATCAGAAGTACCAAGTTTTATAATTGTATCCTGAATAATTATTTTCTAATTCTTAGATCCATTTTTTCTTGTTTTATTTTAACAGAGACTAAGCATGGAGGAGGCAAGAATGGAAAGAAAGAAGGCCTCTCTGGAAGCTCATTTTTCACCTGGTTTATGGTAATTGCTTTGCTGGGAGTTTGGACATCTGTAGCAGTTGTCTGGTTTGAACTTGTAGATTATGAAGAAGTTCTAGGTAAGAATTCTAAATCTTAAGACTTTTCTGATAATGTTATGATATGCATTAAATGATTGCCATTTTATGTTTTTAAATAAATGATTTGTCTACTGTAGTGTTTGCAGATTATCTACATGATAAGAATAGGCAGTGTAGTTCAAAATATATGTTTTAATGCTGAACGCTATTAGGATGTTTAAATGGGGTTCTCATAAAAGGATATTAACATCCTGTAGGACTCCTTTGTAACATGTACACTGTAGTTCATTTGAGAGGTCAGCTACATATGCAGTTTGAATTTAAGCTCTCAAACGCGCAGCAGTGGTTGAAAGTAGGCAACTAATGTTAGCTCTGCTCTGATGGACTGTGATGCCTGTGGGGTCAGGACAACTGATCAGTCATCCTCTCATGAGTGAGATGTTGAATGATTTCCATTTTAACCTTATGGCAGTGATAAGTATTTCAATATGAAAATTTTAAGACAGAACTGTTAATATAGTATTTAAGGTTACAAACTAATAGCTCAAATTTCAAGATGTGTGTCCATAGGTACATGTGTTTTCCCTGATGTTGTAGGATTCAACATGCACTTTTGCTGCCTGATGGCTTTACAAAATTTACAAATCTGTTGGACATGCTTTTTTTTGGATCTGGACAGCTTTTTTTCAGAAAAAAATCTGGTTTAAAACTTAACTGGGTCTAGTGATGTAAATAATGTTTTTTGTATTTTTACCATGCATGCAGCCAAAGCAAAGGATTTCCGTTATAACTTGTCAGAGGTCCTACAAGGTAGGATATTAGAGAAATAAGCTTGTTTTACAGTCCCTTGGCTGAAAATTTGGTTTACTTTATTATGATTTTAATTTTTTTAAAAGAATCACTACTCTTCTGCAATGACATGAAGCTCAGCCATTTCTCATCTGTCTCATTCTTCATAGTTTTGAAGATGATATAATTCTTATTTCTAGAGAGTTATATTTTTGCACCAGTCTGCTGTGTATATCCATAAACAAATATGGCTCCTTTCTAATGGGTTGCTTCCATACAATGGTGATGAGCATATTTTTCTGTTCTAGACCCAAGTCTGAGGTTTTTCTTCCACAAACCTGTTTTCTAATTTTCTAAGTACCATATTAAGAACTGTATTTTATTTATTTTGATAGCAAGAAAGTTCTACCTCCATTTACAGAATGACAAGTGTAGTAAACTGTCAGACTATAAGGACACAAAGTTCTGCAAGCTCTGCAGAGCTTGATCCTGTTGAAAGTTGTCTGAATTTTATCAAGCGTATAATTAAATAACTTTCTACTTGCTTGGTGGTCCCAGGACATTTCAAATCCTGGATACCATGCTTCTATGCTGAAAATTCTCTTTTAGTAGAGTTCTCCTTTTGCATGTACTTCGGGCTGCAGTTTCAAAAAAAAAGTGAGAAAACTGATTTGTTAGTCACGTATCAAAGGATGGACAACTTTTTTTGTCTGCATGGAAGATTATACAGTTGTTCGTAAAATCTGGGAATGGTTTTTCTTTGTCTGGAAGTAGACTGCTTACTTTCTGTTAACTTGGCACTAAAAACTACATACATATACCTATTTCTTTTCTGAGCAATTAGAATTGCAGGAGGCATGTAATCAGAAAACAAATGATGATTATTTTATGAATTTTTGTTTTATTATTTTCCCTCAGACATGTTGAATGTTTCTCATGAACTTAAATTTTTTTCTAAGCAAAGCATGTCCTTGTCAAGTACATAATTACAGACTTGCTCTAAATATACAGGCTGCAAAATCAATGTGCAGGAAAAAGACAAATTTGTGTTTGTTCTCAAGTGCAGGAAATACAGATAGAAACTTGTAATATTTGTAGTATTTCCCAGGAAATTTAAAATGTGGTTAAGAATATTACAGCTGGGTTGTTAAAAACATACGGCATTGACAGTCAACCATTGCACGTTGAAAACTGTGCTGGACACAAATGGCGAAATCCCTAATTGCCTTTCTTCCTCTCTTTACACTTCTAGGCAAACTTGGGATATATGATGCTGATGGAGATGGAGATTTTGATGTGGAAGATGCTAAAGTATTGCTAGGCAAGTACAAATACAGGTGGAACAGTCTATATAATTTAGATGGCATGTTCATGTTTGGCTTTTTTTTATTTTTAAGTCAAAACAATATTTCTGATTAGTTAGTTTGTTTTTTCCTAGTTCGATCACTTAAATTGATTTCATTGTGATGGGTTTTTTCTTTAATGCAAGTTGTAGGACTGGGTCTGTACCTCACAGCAAATTTTGTTCTTTTTATTCGAATATAGCAATGTTAGTGGAAAGCATTTCATTACTTACAGGATGATTTCGAAATTAGGTGGTTGATGCTACTGTATTGAATGTTGAAAGATGGTTGTGATTATCAACAAATTTATCAGATGCAGGATCTAAGATGCCTCAAGAGTGAAAACATTGTTTATGTTAACATGTTAAGACAGGTCCATTTTAAAATGACTTTAAATGTGCCTTTCTACTTCTTAGTTGACTATTTGTATAATGTATTTTTGTATTTTCTTTCCTCTTCTCATTTCTCTACAAGTCTGTTCATTTTCTTTGCCCTTCAGAAACAGTACATGACATCAGTTTTTCTTCTCTGACATTGAAACACTGGGTTGAGGCTTCTAATTCTAATTTGTGAGAATGTCTTTCTGCTCACTGTGTATCTTCAAAGAGCAATTTCAATCTCTAGACATGCTTTATGGTATTGTTGTTTACTTACATCTTTTAAAGCACTGCCTTCTTCAGCTACAGTAAAGCATTGGATAGATACTTCTTGCACACCTGATGGTAGAAATTTTACTTAAGTTCTTTAGTTGGTTTGTTCAAATTTAAACCTCTGCTGAGCACTCAAATCTGTAAAATTAAACAAATGAACAAAACAACAAATCCCCCAGCATAGTAACTAACAGCTTGAGCAGAGGACAAAATGGAATGTGTCAAACTAGTTAAACTTATCAGTAGTACGTTAGGATCTTATGGTTTGCTATTTCAAGTTGATACTCCATAAAAATCAGCTTACCATACTTTTATTTTTCCTACTTTTATCTGGAGAAATAAGCAAGTTTATGGGAGGATGTGTGTTCATTTGTTTAATCCCTTCATGGTTTATAGAAAACCCATATTACCAGCTGAATCAGTTTGCAGTGGTGTGAATGTCAGAGTCACTCCAAAGAACTTCCAGCATTCTGAATGGCAGCAGAGCTACAGATTTGGTCTTAATTATAGTTGGTGACTAAAATAATACTTGGTATAGTTATAATCCTAATCTTTCTCTGTCTATTATGTAGTGTATAGAAACTGGATATCCTTTTCCTGATGGTCATATACAGGCAAGAACATTCTGCTGCTTTGTTCCATCTCTGTTTTTTGCAGCCTGATATAGCTGGGAGTTCTGCCAGTGCATGAAAGAGTTTCTATTATAAGCTCATCTTATCATGCATTTAAACCTTGTATTTCAAATGTGACCTTAAAAGGTCACAGATCAAAATTTATTTTTATTATTTTTGAAAAGTTGCTTAGAAATAGGATTTGACCTCATTTAAATTTGAGAATAATTTTTGCAGTATGAAAGAAATGATAAATTTTTGAGTTTTGTGACACTGAGAAAATTATGAATATAATTTTTTTTCTGATAAGTAGCATGCTATATTATTAAATGAACTACTGTGTAAGTTACTGTTTGCATTTAAAATTTAATATGAAATAAAAAATGAGCACCACAATGCAGAAATTATTTCATTGATGCAGAAACTAGACTGGATTCCCTCTTGAGGAATTAGTCTTCCAGAATTAAGTCATTGTAGTAAAGGAAACTGAATAGTAAGCCTATTTTTTGAGTATTGAGTGCAAAGGTCCTTTTATTTGTTAGTACAAATAATAGTACAGAGGATTTTGCTAGTACATGTGCTGTACTTGAAGGCTTATTACTTTCTGGGATTTTTTTCTGGGTCAGACTGCCATAACAGCAAGTGGTTTCTCCAGTGCCAAAGCAGTTACTGCAGTTTGGTGTTTAATGATAGGAATTCAAATGCTTTTTCTCTTCTGTCCATTCACTATTTCATAATTAGTATTACATATTGAAATTGTCATATGTACAGTGATTTAATGTTGTCTACTTCCGTAATCTGTCATTTTCACTACAAATTTCAAGATTGAATTTTGTATTAACGGTAAATATCTTTTAAGTTTATTAATGTATTAATATTTTGAGAAATGTTTCTACCAGCATGAGTTTATTTTGTACTTCAAATAATGGTTTAGTAGCTGATAATTTAATAGTTTTCTGTACTACTTGACCATCATAAACAGAAAAATTACTTTTTTTTTTTATTATTTCTTGTTTGTATAAGGTATGATAGGATCTGTTCTTTTTAATTTGTTGTAATCAAAGTGGGTTTCATGATTAGATTCTTTTGAGGGGTTTGTGTAATTTTCAAAAGGGTGTGTGAGAAGTTTGTTCTTCCTGTCTTCTCCTGCTCCCCATGAAAGAGAAGTAAAAAAACAAAACACCTCAATCCAACTACACCCCCTCCAGTCAATCAACCCCATGTAATTATATGGTATTGTAGCATTTATTAAAAAATTATCTGTGGTGGAAATGTGAACTTGTTGAAGCTAATCTGACATTATCTTGCAGATTTTGTCTTTTCATAGATATTTCTGAGGTTCTGTTTACAGAATTCTTTCTAGTAATGGGAAGAGAGGCTTTGTACTCTGGTCATTTGGGGTGTGCTGTTTGCAGTACTTGGCTCCCCAGTTTTTGTGCACTTCACTGTTTGTCCTTGGAAGGGTGTTACTCTCAGGGGGAGTGCTACACATCTGACCTTGCTTTAAATCAGTGCAGGGAAGCAGTGCCTTTAGTGGTATTACCAAAAAGTGGTGTGTAGAGGGGTACCAATGTCTGTTGTAATAGTCACTTTGGAGCCAGGCTGTTTCTTTTGTACTTCTGTCCCTTTTAACAAGCAACAATGTCCTGAGAAATTCTCCTTAAACAGTTGCAGTAGTTAGTGCAGTTTTGGAACTGCAGCTACAGAAAACAATCCCTTTATTGTTCTTGTGCATTTAGCTCAGAGTAGTCTCCAGCTGTGCAGAAAATGGCAAAACCCCATCCTCGTGTATCAGCAAATGGTAGTAAGTAGTAGAATCCAAGTAAAAAATCTTTTTCACTGGTTCACCTACAGTAGAAAAATATATTTGCAGGCAGTCACACCGAGATTGCACATTCAAAAAATCTGGAGTGAGATAATAGGTATTAAAAGAATGTTTTTGCACGGTTTAGCTGTTTAGGATAAGTTTCATGTGCTTATGTTCAACTGTAGCACTTTCTACTGTTAAAGGTTGGCTTGTGCTCATTTTCTTAAAAAGAAGTGTTTACAGGGGAAGACAGGCTTTTTCTTAAATGTGTGTAGTGATGTCCTGTGCCCTACTGCTTGTGGTAACTATTAAACAGACAAAGATTTTGGCTTTCGTTCACTTGGATTTAAATTGTCATGTTAAGACTTCTCTTGAAATAAAGTAGCTGTATCTTGTGAGTTTCTGCTTTAGTAGGGTATGGCTGCTCTGTTTTTGTCACTATTTTCAGATACTTGTTACAATGCTTTTGTGAGCTTCCCAGTTTTTACTTGAAAAGCAGTTCTTGATTATGGGGTGAATGAAGAAGAAAAATAGATTATAACTCAGTTGGCAGGTTTTTGGTACTCTTTCTTAGAAAACAAGATAAACATATGAAATGCTGTGTTTTTTTATCTTTAACTCAGGCTGAAGTGTTGTCTGAGGGTTTTTTTGTTTTGTTTTGTTCTTGGGTTTATTTTGTTAAATTCAAAGACCATTATCTTCATCTTGGATAATTTGATAATTTTTTCAAAGAATTGTAAGGAAAGGATTTAAGATTTTCAGTTTTGGTGTTTTTTTGATGAAGACTAAGACAAATTTTTTCAGTTTCTGTGGTTCCCCTTGGAGTCCTAGAATTTTCAAAAAAAATATGCTGCTTTACTCCATTCCATAAACATAATTGCCCAAAAGTCTTATTCTTTATATAGTGCAAGAATAGATGCATCTATATGATTCTCTATATACAAAAATGACTTCTAAAGCCTGAGGTCTTTTGGATGTAGTGTGCTGGTTTTTTTTCTTTTGTTGGTTTTTTTAAGGTTTTTTTTTCCCCCTCTTTTTATTTTTATGAGATTCTGACAGACTAGAATGATGCAAGTGTTAATTCTCTATTTATAACTTAGATTCTACTTTTAGGATTTTTGTATTCAAGTTTCTATTCTTATATTGAGATTTTCTTCATCAATAAGTATCCTTACTTAAGTTCATGTCTTTACATCTTGTATGAGCCAAATTTTGAAAACAAATTAGAATAACTGAGTACTGTGCATAAAGTTGTTTATAAAATTTAATTTTTATAGAACTAAGCCATGGAAGAAGTTGGAGAGGGATATTTGTATTACCTTGATTGCCTCCTGGATTCAATCTGTCATTTTTAATCCTTTGGGCTATCCAGTGAAAAGTTAAAGAGAATGGCTGGTGAATCAAGTAGAGGTTCTGGACATCCAGGTACAAGGATGTGGAATATCATGGACTTGGAAGTTTCTTCAGAATTATCATTGATAATTTCACTATGTGCTGTAAGAAAAACATGTTGAAATGTGTTAAATGTCTCTGCTATGAACTTCTCTATCTTGAATGTTTCATTAACCTACATCTAATATTGCTTTGTAATCTGCATGTGCAATGTGTTCACTTAATTTTATGTTTCAACAATCTGTCTTTAGCTCACTTTTCTGCTTGTCTTTTCAACACAAATGAAGATTTGTTCTGGTTAAAAGTGGGGGATATTCCTCCTTCTGCAGCTTTAAAGCATACCAGTAATTGTTTGTTGTTGCCTGGTCATTCTGTTGTGCTTTTCCTTGAATGGAAAATTTGAAATGTCATTTAGTAACAACTCTAAAACAGTGATTTTAATTTGAAAAACCCAAACAAACCTAAGCAAGACCTCCCCAAAATCAGGATGGGAAGTAAGTTATGGTTTATTTGCACTTTACAAATGCAATTTAGATCAGTGGGTCTTGTAACATAAAATAGTTACTTCTAATATTAGGGACTGTAGCAGTGATGAGCTCACTCTCTGCTGTTCTCTGGCCTTCTCTATTTTAGCTCTTTACCCTGCTTTAGATTTTCTATATAACAAAAATTATACCCTGTATTGGCTACCTATTCATTTTTATCTAGTGTTCTGTATATCTTCAAGTGTGGAAATAATTCCTGAGGATCAAGTACATCATATAGAAAAATTTTATCATAGAAAAGAATTATTGAAAAACATGTTAAAAAACCCAAAGAAGCAAACAAACTGCAAAATGACACCCCCTAGCAATTAGAATCCTCACTTCTAAGCAAAATCAAAATTCTGCATGCATAAGAGTGTTATCCCTAACAGTGTGCCTTTGACAATTTTGTTTATATACGCTTTGCTTCTCAATGTTATTCTTGGCCATCAGTTGCTCTCAAATTTGAACATGATGGTTTAAAAAATAAGGAAAACAAAATGAGTGATTTTAAGGTAGAAGATTACTGATAAAAAATTGTCAAAAGTTGATTGCTGTGGTAGAAAATCTGAATGTAAATGGGTTTAGTTTTAGGAGTAGGAAGAAGGGAAAGCAAAGCTACTGCTGTTTTTTCTCTTTTTTAAACTAAGATTCTGGCATAATATTTTGCATGTTTATTGCCCAAATTATAATCTGTATTGGAAAGATTTAACTTTCTTAACATCCTTCTATTTCCCAGTTAGCATTCCTGTAAAGACTTCTGTCTGTGGCAAGAGATGTCTTTCACAGATCTTTCAGATCCTCCTTTTGCAATTTCCTCTTTCCACCTAACTGCTGTCTCTTTTTTCCCCCCTCCCTCTCTCTCTCTTTCTCTCTTTCCTCTATTCTTATATAGGCCTGACCAAAGATGGCAGTAATGAAAATATTGATTCCCTTGAGGAAGTCCTTAATATTTTAGCAGAGGAAAGCTCTGATTGGTTTTATGGCTTTCTCTCATTTCTCTATGATGTATTGACTCCTTTTGAAATACTAGAAGAAGAAGAGAGCGAAGCTGCAGATGATGTTGATGGTACGTCACAGAATGAAGGGGTTCAGGGAAAAAAGACTTGTGTTATTTTGGATTTACAGAACCAGTGACTGAAAGACTAATGTGATTGGCTTTCAAACATGTCCATGAAAACATCAATCTAAATATAGCAAGAATTGATGGCATTGAGGGGAACCTCCCACACTAAAGATTGAACTAAAGTTAGCCATGCAATGCTGTTTCAGTAGTTGAAAGCCTTTCAATAATTTTTCCATTTTTGTGACAGGATGACAAGTATTACACGAATGTGTAAATATGTAGAATAAAACATGTATCTGTGGTTGTGTAGTTGGTTTCTTGTATGTGCTTCAGTTTGTGCATTTTGTGCACACAACTTACAAAGCTTAAGTGTAATAATCTCTACTGTTAACACTATAACATTTGTCTTTCTAGCAAGCATTAACTGAAACATTTTGTAACAGCCTTGATTATAAAGTATTCTAGCATGACTGCATTTTGTAAATACTTGTTTTTATGTTAATCCTCAATATAGACATGACAATGATAATTCTCTTGTGAAATATAATTTTAATAAATAACTTATTTTGTGATTCACTGATTTCTCAGATAGGTTCTTTTTACTTGTTCAAAGAAAAACACTTCATTTATAAGCACTTGAAAATTCTACAGAAACATTTATTTCTAAGTTAGCTAACATCTTGTAGTCAGAAGCTACTCTGTTGTATGGTTTATTCCTACTGCTTTGTCTGTTTTCAAACTAAATCTTCAGTAATTTCTTTAATATGACAATCACATCGCAAGGGCTGTTCCAAATTTCTTTTCCTTTTTAAGGTGGGCTTTCTATGGAAGTGGGAAGCTGTGATTATGTATTTCTAATGTAATACTGTGAATATATTAAAGACTAATTGGAAATTAGAATTTAATGTCTTCTATTCCTTGAGAAATTGAAGTATTTAATGTAGTTTTGCAAATTTGAATCTTTTTCTTGTGAAACTGTTTTATGACAGTTGTTCCAAAAATACTTTCCATGGGAATTCTGTCTGCTATCATGAAGTTACTGGTATAGAAAGAGCAGTTTATGATTGTGTCCTGCAGTGTATATCAGGTATCAATCAAAAGCTGAAACTCAGCTGTCCTTTTAAAACATGAATAATGTACTCAAACAGATTACTATTAAAATCGTATCAAATTGGTTTTTGTAATGCCTGCTTTGCCTAAGTTTGTATTGGTTTCCTATATGAACTTGATAGCCAACTTTTAAGTAGTTGCAGGCTGAAATTTTAAGTTGTTTTTAAAATAAAATTTTACTTACTTTGGCATGCCATTTTAAAGCAATTTAACATGCCTGTTTGAAAAAACTTCCTCTAGATCATCCAATTCGGAGTACTGTATAATCTTATAAAAGTAATAAAAATGCGCTACTGGTACTCAGGGTTTATTAATTAAATAGAGCCATGAGAGCATTGGTCACATTTTCTATGTAAATTGAACTAGATAGCCAAAAAGAGAAGGGAAACATCTGCTATAAGAATTCTATATAATGAATTTTATACAAAATAGTTAAAAAATGAATTGATAAACTGGGATTTTTTTCAAATGAAATTGGGGTAGATGCCTTGAACCACAAGAAAGCTACAGGCACTGGGATAGGTCAGCAGTAAACAGTGAATAAGTTTAGTGTGGGCTGCAGATATGAAATGCAGGCCAACAGAGTTCTGATGTGATATCCTGCAACTTCCTTGTTGGTTTTATTAAGTGTGTAGGCATCTGCTCGAGAACAATTATAGTGGGAGTGAGTAATTTGTCAGGGGAAAAGGGGTGAGGGGTGGGTGCAAAGACCTAGTGTAAGTAAGTAACTTTCTAGGGTACTTCATTAATGGAAAATGGTCTTCTCAGAGGTGTTCACTCTTGCCTGGAGTTCTTCCTGTTAACATTTGAACCCTTACCCGTGGTGTGCGGAGCTCTCAGAACTCTCCAAAAGTTTGGGATAGGATGGTAATAAGATTCAGTTGAATCTTCAGTTACATCAGCATGGCAGGCTTTTTGGTTTTTTGCTCATTTGTTTTAACAAAGGCATTTAACAGCACAGAAGTTAGGCTGATTATGATGTGCAAATAAGTAAAGAAAACTGAACAGTATCCCAATTTGCTTGTGAGTCTGCACAAATACTTTGAAATTAGCTAGGGACCTTGAAAACTAAGTTTTTTAGTTTGATTGTTTGTGATTATAAAAATACAGTATTTTTTTAAATGTATTTTTAAAGCTGGGTTGAAGGCCGTGGCATATTGATTTCCATTATTTGAGAGTAATTATTTTAGAAAGCAAGTCTGTTGCTTTCTTCTACAGTTTCTGGTCTGAGAATTTAAAATAGGAGAAAATTGGTAGAAAACAATGTTTTTTATGTGGAAAATATATTGTTTAAGTGATAGGAACTTGCTGGGATTTATACCTAGCAAGGACTGATTGTATATTAAATGGACATGCAGTTTTCATTAGATAACCTCATATTACTTGCAGTTAATTTTTATTAAATTTTCAGATGTCCAGAGATAAATGTCTGTGACTAAAATTGTAGTCTTCCGGTTTGTCCAGCATTTTTAGAAATCTGTGGGATGTTTTACTTTGTCATTTGTTGCTAAATGTTTGGTATTTAAATTGCCAGTCTTCAAACCAAAACACTGCATTAACCTTTGTAGCAAAGCTTTTGCTTGCTTTCATGTGATACTAATAAAAATAAATTAATAGGGGAAAAAAATCCTTAATACCCATACATCTGAAATGGCTGGAAACTTTTGGAAGCTTTGAACCCCAGATTTCTGTGACCACCTTCAGCAGTATTTAATTTGAACGTAGAAGAGTGTTATATGGCAGAGAGAAACACAATGCTCTTAGTGTATAGAACTTTGAATTGAAGAAAATAAAGAGTACATTGTTTGCATATCTGTTGAAATTCATATTGGAAATTTTTTTGCCAGCATTTTCCTCCTGGCCCCTTGTCACGGTCCGCATAATCTGAGCGGGGGTCGTGATGGTTCGTTTGACCACAGGGTGCAAGAGACAACAGCAAGAGACTAAGGTTTTTTTTAGCAACAAGCAGCAAAGCAGTTTATTGAGGGTAAATAACTCAGTTTTAGGGTATGGTAAGGGAGAGAGAGATACAAGGCAGGAGAGGGAGAGAGAGAGAGGTGACGGGGCAGAGAAGGGAGAGGGAGAGAGAGAGAGAGGCCAAAAAGGAGAGAGAGAGAGAAAGAGGGCTTATAGCTACCAACAGACGGGACGTCATCCTCGGATCATCCGTCGATGTCTTCCGTCCGCTGGGAAGAAAGAGTTCTCAGAGGGTGTCTTCAGAGGGTGATAATTTTATAGTCCTTTTCAAGGCAAGTGGCCGCTGGCCAAAAGGTGGGGAGATTTATGGACTATTGTGTTCATGGGCCTGTGGCTTTGAGAATCAGATTCGAGAATCAGGTGCAGCACAAAGCACTACAACCAGTACTCCACTGGAGAGCAGTGTACCATGGAGGTAGCGTTGGCAAAGCACAACACAGTCCCCTGGCATCCACCTTAGCTAGGCCAGCAACTCCACAATGAGAGATGGGGTCCTGAGGGGTTTGGAAATCTCAGTCTCTGACAGTGATTGTGAGGCAATTCAGGCAATCTTCGGACCGACTCTTACACCTCTTTAAAAAATTTCATTGTTAGTAAATCTCAATTGTCTGTAGAAGGAATCAGTTTTTCATAACAGTTATTGGTATAGGTTGCATTTAGATAGCAGAACAGAAGTATTTATTGAAGCATTAGAAAGATTTTAATTTCATTTCATGGTCAGATGGGAGAGGTAAAACCCACCTGTATTGTAAATGTCATTTGAGAGGTGAGGAAAGCTGTTGTGTATAGATCAGTCCTTTTGGAGAGTTGTGTTACTGTATTCCTTGTTCTGTTTCCATCAGATAAGCAGCTATCATAATGATGTCACAGTAGCATGAAATGCATTGAGTATTGTCTTTCTCGTGGTCAGTTAGGATGTATGTCTCAAGATGAGGCCAATAAAGGCAAGATTTGCTTGTTGGTTTCTTATATCTGCTTGTACAGGATGCAGCATAAACATCTGTGACTTCAAGAAACAAAATTGCTTTCTACCATGTGTATCTAATCTGGATTTTTTTCTTCTGACGTTAGGCAGTGAAATAAGCAACAGGTATTAAAGCAATGTATTGAGAATATAATGAAGTTTGGTGTTTTGTTGTTTGGGGGGTTTTTATGCTAGTTGTATGAATTAAAACTTGTACTTGGAAAGATAAGGGCTTTGGTAAGACAAGGACTCTGAGCTTAGTTTAAGGTAAGTGGTTGTTTGCTTTCTGTCAGTAAACTAATTTTGTTTAGCAGATGACCTTGTGTGTCTAATATAGCATATTACAAATGCACAATGGCAATAATTATTGTGGGGGATATATGAACAATCATAATTTTTTCTGACTTGCAGTTCATCTGGGAAAGGAAAATAGAGAGACAAAAAATGTTAATAATGATTTTGGCTTACAGATTTGTATTTCTTCTTTTGGTACTGCAAATTTAATTTTATGTGTGGTTAAGGAGGTTCTTAATGGGACATCATAAATTAAGGCAAGAGTCTGAACATCAGCCCTGGTGTTTTCAAACTTGACACTTGATAGTCTCTTATCCAGAAGGGCAGCGAGTGCTGTTGTCTGTCAGTTGCTTAGTGCTAACCTGGCCCATGAGCGTTCTATGGTAAATACAAAATAGCCTCTCCCTTTTTCACATCTAGGTGGATAAACCACCTTAATTAGCTCACATTTGTTTTGTGGTGCTGCAGGTTAAAAGTGTTTATGCAGGTAGAGGTTGTGGAGAAATTCACTCACAGGAATTTTTTCACATGGCAAAGCCTTTCATCTAGCAAGGCTATTAAAGTTGTCAGGGTTATTAAGTGAATAAAATAGTATTTGCACTTGCCAGATTGCTCAATATATTGTTAAATATGAGAAAGTTATTCGTCAGCATCTGGGAAACTGCTCATAAATGGAGAGTCTTTTACCTCTTTTTGTTCTGCAATGCTTATCTTTCTAAATAAAAATAGTATTTATATATTTTTCTTCTGATGCTTCCATTCTAAATCTGTGCTCTCACTTGGGGTTGTTTCTGGAGAATATTCTTGAAAATAGAGGAAGTGACTGGACTTCGTTGCAGAATAAGAATGCTTTGTAATATTCCTGAGCTTCAGAGGATCAGTTAAGATAGCAAATTGATCACCTTTAAGTTCTTTGAGAGGAGTATTTAATTTATAGAATTACTATTTAAAGAGGTTATTTCAAAAATAATTGTAAACCTATTTGCCTAAGTTAACTTTGAACTCAACTTTTTAAGTAACTAACTCCAATAGTAGCCATTTCTGATATTTGATGATAAAAATTGTGTATTTTCTTCTTGCATTGCCATCATTGGATATTTATAATGTGGGATTGAATGGAAAAAAAGAAGAAACTTTAAAACTAGCTCAAAACAAGTGTGAATCCACTTGAATTGGACTTTTATAGAATGAGAGTCCACAAGTTCAACTACTTGTTTTATAGAATTCTGGACATTTGT
Source organism: Sialia sialis (assembly GCA_009812075.1). Lineage (NCBI taxonomy): Eukaryota > Metazoa > Chordata > Aves > Passeriformes > Turdidae > Sialia > Sialia sialis. The sequence continues at coordinate 35,764,316 of VRYO01001463.1, forward strand.
TTGTGTGCTCCTGTTCTGTAAGAGCCTAAGTCTTTGCTATGAATTCCCTTAGGTGCCAGATTTTGTCACATGCCCTGGATATTGCTATCTTGCAAAGCAAGGTGGTTTGCACCCATCTTGTTTCTGCCTAACTGGGGCTGGCAAGTAAGGCTTCCCTGTGCTGTGGGGATATCCCCTTGTAGGGATCATGTCCAGGTGGAAATCAAGATGCAGCAAGATTTCGGTCTTGTGATTATTGCATAATACTAATGTTTTAAAATATATTATTTTACATACGTCTCTTGTGAACAGATATATTAATGATATGTTACAGTTTACATGATTTATGCAATTATGTAATGAATTGATAATTTGCTGAAAACTGTAGTGCTATTCATTGCACAAAAGCAGATTGAAACAAAATTACTGCTTGTCTGAACATTTAACAAGTGAAATAACAGTAATCAGTGAGCAAGGTATTTTGTAATCTTTCAACATAGTGCATATATGTTTATTTTAAAATAACTTGAAATATCTGTATGATAGATTTTGTGTCTACTGATACTTGTAAAATTTCACAGTTTTCCTTGTCAACACATGCTTTTAGGAGTTCATTAAAATATCCAGTAATGTTTAATTTTAATAAGAAAAGAGGGGATGAGCTGGAAATTTAGATGGCTTTGTGCAACTTTTCTGAGTATCTTTTATTGTTTTTATTTTCATTGATGATGCAAATGAAAGTTGGAGTTTGTTTTTCCTTTTATATGGAAAAAATGTTAAATTATTCTATGCACGGCTTAGAAATAGTAAGACTGAATAATGATTTTAGTGAAGTTAGAGCTCTGGACTTCAGCAGCGGTGGTAATCTATGAGGCAAGAGCTTGAAAAACTCATATCCCAGGTATGAATTTGTAAGGAAATTATTCTAAAGCCTGTATTTGTACTTGACTTAACCCTTTTAAGAACAATTTTGGCCATAATATCAACACTTGATATTTTGAAAACATGTAGTGGCCTGGTGTTGAGACATGACAATATCTCTTCTTTGATAAGATTATGTAGGAGTTTAAAAACACATAGTTACTGTATGTTTTCTGCTTTATTTTACTTTGTCTTTTGGTTAGCAACCTACATGATTTTTGTGGTTAAAATTGCTGTGTTTATGGGATTTAAGTCTTAATCCACAGCATCATGATGGTGATAGTCCAGTCTTGTTTAATGATATTAAAAAGATGAAGCTAAATATAATTTGTTTTTTTGGGAAAGCCTTTAACTTCAGCTTTTCCTTTATGCCTCTTTTGGTACTAGCTGTGAAGTGCAGTCAAGAGGCTGACTGCTCTCAGTTTGTTAGCTATAAAGGGAAAAGAAGACAGCACCTGATCTTGGAGAATAAGGTTTATTTTTTTAAAATACAAATCCTAAAAGTCTTAAGTAGTCTGAAGTAATGCAATAAGTATTTTAACTCTAATGGAATGGTAACTGCTTTTTGGGCAATACCTTTTCCAAAACATTTATTTTCCTGTGGATAAAGAAACGTTGTGATTTATTGTAAGAAAAGAGTCAATTTATATACTCTGCAATGCCTGTGTACTTGAAGGTCTTTTGAGTTAACAGGTTTATAAAATATTTGAAAAATGTTATAGCAACATAAATTAGTGCATTTGAGAGGGAACAGACAGATACTTTGTAGAAAAATCAAAGGAGGTGTTGGTTATAATTATGTGGCAGCACTAGTCTGGAGAGAACTGAACAATCTTCTAGTTAAGGCACTTCATATGTAGCATGCATCTCTTAATTTGGTACTTTTCTTAGAGTACAGTAATTTCATGCGTATAAGGCACACCGGAGTATAAGGTGCACTTCCGGGTTGCCGGCACCATACTGTGCCCATATATAAGGCGCACCGGCATACAAGGCGCAGCCTTTTCTGAAAAAAGTGGGAATCTGTGCTCAGTAAAGAAACGAATTAGTAGCAGAATACTGTCAGGTGCTCAATTTGCAAACAGTTTTTACAGGTCGGCATAGCCTTTCAACGCAGCCCCAGGCACCCTCCCCGTGCCGTGGGCCCTGGCCCTGGCACTCCTGCCCCTTGCACTGGCTGCCGCGGCCCCTGCACAGTAGGGGCGGAAGGTGCCCATGCCGCAGAGCACGGCAGGGAGGGCTGGCCGCGTGGATCGCACTTCCGGGTTGTCAAACTTCCGAACTTTGTCCATATATAAGGTGCACTGGCATATAAGGCGTACTTCTGGGTTCAGATCAAAATTTCAGTCAAAAAGGTGCACCTTATACGCTTGAAATTACTGTAGTTAGACTTTCATATCAGTACTTGTGATAGTCCTGCAACAGAAGTTGCTTTATTATTAATGAGTTAATATTTTGTATTTTTCCATAGCATCGTAATATACCATATAAAGTGAACTTTTAACATAACATGGCAGGTTGGGAAATTTCATGTCAAGTTTATTAAACATCACAGATGTGTTCATAACCTATTTCCATTTTGCAACTAATTAGGTGAGGAGCCAGGAGGGGTAGCCAAGAAAAAAAGTAAACTCAAAGGTATTTTTAATGTTCTTTATCCTGTGGAACTTTATGTAAATAGTTATATATGAAATGCATGTGCATTACAAATACCAGCTGTGGGTTATAATGTTTACTAATATTAGATGTATTGGCTAAATATTTTCTAATGGTGCAGCAAATTACTGTTCTTGCAACTTTTCAGTATTTTTTTGAATACTGATTGAAATTTAGTGGCAATGTGAGTGCTTTCCTAACTAGAGATTATATTTCCTTTGTGTGGATTTTTTTACAACGGATGTCTTGTTTGGATTGTAAGTAGTTTATGATAACCTGATATTCTGCATGTTTTTAAGTAAGATTTTGCTCCATGTGAAATCCTCTTTGTTGTCTCCCATGAATTCATGATACTATTAGTATATTGTAATTGGACTCAAGTGCCTTAATTCTTCTAAGGCTGTACTTTAATAATTTTATCTATTTTCCTGTGGGAATTGAAATTTAGGCAAAGTTCAGTAACTTCCCCTTTAATATTATTTGCAGGATTGATTGCAGTATTTTCTGAAAGCTTAGCATGGGACAGCTTGCAACCAATTTATGCAATATATTTATTTATGATTGCATTGCTGTATGAAGAGGTCATAGCGTTGAAGACAAAAAAAGCTAATTAGCCTCAGCAGTCACCAAAGGTACCAGATGTACTTCAGGTGCTTACGTTTTTATATCTGCTCAGTTATCTCTGGGCAGCATGAGCCTATGCAAACAGTCTCTGTGTTACAGTAACACCATATAGACTGTAAGCAGTATATGAAAAATGCATGCTGTTTACCATACAAACCTTCTTGAGGAAAAAAGTATGTTTGCTAAGGAAAGCTCATTTCAGTGTGACTTTTCTCAGCTTCTTGCATCAAGTTGAAATTTTTAGGATTTGTTCCACATTGTGCTTGGTATAATTTGGTTGCAAACTGTATGTGTCCAAGAATATAATAAATGTCACTTAGCAATTCTTTCCTGAGTTTTGGATTATTTTTCAATGCTGAATATGAAAATAAGAAATACCATATTTCAAATGTTTTATGTCAAAAACCATTTGGAAAGGAAATATGATGTCATTCCTTTCAGACTGAGCTATGTAATTGAGTTGTTCATTCCACAGAAATGTTGCACAGCAGCTAGAGGCAGACCTGCTTTTTTGCCTCAACAGACTGCAGTCTCTCTCAAAAGTCTGAATAAAAATAGAGCTGTTTATATGTAAATGTCATTCTCACCTTCTTAATAACATGGGAGTATTCGTTTCAAAATTAAATGGAAATATTGCATACAGATTTAATGGGAAAAATCTCTGAATTTTATTGACTTAAAGATTCTTTATTCTGGGGAATTCTACTGGTACTGACAAATATTTTCAAAATTATGGTAAAATGGAAGTAAATATTGATCATTAAACATATTTAACATAAATTTCAAGGATTCTGTTCTGATTGTTCTTACGACATGTTATCTGTATACCCTGACACAGCCAAATGTGAATTAAGTAGAGAAAAGAAGCGCAAGAGACAACTCCAAAAGTAAAACAAAGAAAAAAACATTACAGAAAAGCAAAGTTGTAAGAACCCATTTACAATTATTGCTTTGATTTCACTGAGTTTAGTCTAACCCAGTTAATTTTTTGGACTTTCATCAGGACATTGCTGTTTCTTCTTGTACTTCTCAATACGTACTTCAGTTATGTTTTATAAGTCTTTACTTAATATGAGGTAGCAATATCACTGAAACATTGCATTATAAATTTGTGTAATAACGTTTACAACTGTTATGCTTTTGTCAAAGGTTCAAAATTTATTGTGATTTTCACGCTCACAGGCAAAAGTGGTTGTAGCATTCTGCAGAAGTTAACAGTAAGATAATAGAGGCATGGTTTTCTCTAGATTAATGCTTCATTTGGATGCAGCTGCAGTATAAGCCAAGGTTATTCGCTGGCTGCATGGTGTGAGATCTTCCTAAAAGTCAAAACTAATTTGTTTAAATTGCTTAAAGCTTAGGAGTTAATGATACAAGTTTAAATCTAACAAAAATTAAATAATAATTTGATGAAAGCTTTTACATGGTTGTTCATAAGATGTTTTTTTTGGCCTAAGAATGGTTCTCTTATTGAACATTTCCTCTTTTTTAAATTAAAAACTAAAAAGTAAAAGAAGCTATTAAAGAATCACTCAAGAAATTGAGGGAGAAGCAGGAATCCAAGAAGGAGGAAAATGAAGAAGAAAAAAAGAAAACCAGGAAAGGAAAAGATGCTACTGATCGAAAGGACAAGAAAGCTGTTGATATGAATAAATTAAAGAAAGATTCTGACAAGGCTAAAAGAGACAGAGGAAAGGAAAAGGGCCTAGACAAAAGTATAAAATCCAAGGAGACTACAAAAAAGTCAGCCAGTGAAAAGGATGGCACTGTTCAGGCGGGAAAAGACAAAGAAACAAAAAAGATAGTTAAAAGCCAATCCAAGGAAGACAAGAAAGAAAAGAAATAAACGAGAGTTCCTGCTCTGCTGATGAGGAACAGACCTCAAGAATGTAAAATTCAGCGTATTTATGTGAATGTGGTAAATATGGCAATAAGAAAATAATGTTTTCTGGAAATAAGTGTGAACAAAGGCTATATATACTATTTTTTTAAAAACTGTTCAGTGTATACTGGTATTGTAAAGACGAAGCAGAAACATCTGCTGTGAAACTCAAGTATGTACATATGTTAGTGTGCCTGGCTACCAATATGTATTGAGAACATTGAAATGTCAAATTTATGCAAGTTATTTAAACTCTACTCTAAATATGGGTTTGGGTTTTTGTGATTGTTTTTTTTTTTTTTCTTCCTTGTTAATTTGTATTTGCTTGATGTGGAGATGAAAGTCTAATGTTCTATATGAAATGCAAGTTTAAAAGCAACATTAACAGACTTATCTGGACACATGTAGTGGAAACTCAAAATATTTCTATTTCACAGAAACAAACGAGAGGAACATTAATGGTCTGTAGTGTCATAGGAGCTAAACAAATAAATGTAACTTAATCTCTGCCAAACTTTTTCCCTCAGGAAACTGTTTTTTTCCCTGAGAAAACTATTTTGTACACAAATAGTCAAACCAACTTTTGTGTTGCACTTTAACATATGACACCAGGGTATACTCAATCAAAATGTTCATACATTTTTGATCCTATGACAATATGTTTCTGCTTTTCTTCCATTCCCTGTTTATTTAATTATTTTATTTCTCTATATTTGCATTGTAAAGCTTGATTCATTATCACTTTTTATTTAACTATGTCCTGATTTTTTTCCAAGTTTGGCAACCTTTTGGTAATGGATACTGCTGAAAATTAGGCAATCTATTTCATCATTGATATGTATTGTTGTATTCCAATTACATTTAAGATGTGATATGCTAGTACTACTCTATTCTGGTTGGACTTGTTTAGAGAACAGCTTACAGTAATTTCACGATTATAAGCCGCACCTGAATATAAGCCGCACT
>VRYO01001463.1:35779593-35803606 GCA_009812075.1 Sialia sialis
CCTGGTGATTAGCTGCACTTCCAGGATCGGCTCAATTCTTCAGTGAAATAGGTGTGGCTTAACAGTGTGGAATTACTGTACATATTTTGCAAATTCAGTTTCTGGTTCATGTCTTGTGTGCTATAGATCCATCACCAGGTAAGTCTCCTGCACATTACTAAAGAAGATATTTTGCAATTTTGAAGATAAAGGATGTTTGGCTTTTTTTCATATTAGAAAAAATATTTAAAAATATCAGTGGAGACTAATGGCTTTCATTGATGCAGTTTTTCCTACAGAGAGCATAACAGAAGGCTGGACGAGAGTGGCTCAACACCTTCCATTAGATTGCCATGTGTCAATCTGCAAGTGTCAGTGTATAAAGTTTTTGTTTTTCAGTTTTCAGCTAAGTAGCTGCATTTAGCCATTGACAGAATCATTATGTATATGACTTAATACAATTAAATATTCAACATATTTCATATTTTTAATTTCAAGACATTTATTTGCTTATATTTAATTTACAGCCTTAGATGATTATGTTGCAGATTTGGAAGAGAGAGTAAGTGATCCAGACACTCCAGGTTTGTAGATTTTCATTACTTCAGATGATAATATAATCACACTTTTTAAAATGTGCTACAAAGTGATGTGTCATATTGACTTTTTCTTCACAATTTTATTTTCAAATGTTTTTTAGATAGTTTCAAGTAGGCCTGATTTTTATGCTACTATGTTACCATTACATTTGTGAGGATAACACTCCATGAATCCAGTCTACTAATACTTCCATAAATATTTTGTTATGTTAGGAATTTCCCTGTCTAATCAATGGATTGATTATCCAATACTTACTGATATTCCTAACTTTAAACCTAAATATAGATATTTTATATTATTTATATTATTTTACTCTATGTTTTATGGTGGAGTTCCAGGATGTGTTTTATAATTCACTTGTCACTTTCAGATAAAATATTGTAGTATTAACTCAATATGGTTATTTCTTTCATTTTTGAGCTAAATAGGTGGCCTTTTTAAGCTCTCTTGTGTTATTTAGCTGTAGCATGAAAATTCAATTGGAATATAAAATATGAAATATTTCTCTATTTAAGGTGACTCTGAGGTAATGCGAGAAGAAGCTGTGGAAGATTATGCAGGAACAATCCAAAGTCTTCTTTCTTCTTATTGAAGATTCATTTAATTTTGGCCCCAAACCAAGACAATCATACACACAAAAAGAGACCCAAATAAACAAACAAACAAAACAAACCACAATAACATACAACACCCCAGACTTTGGAGTTCCTAGGCAGTATTTTTTCGCAATGTAAATTGAAAATATAGACATAACTTCCTAAGGAAATTATTCTGAAACCTACATAAGTACTACTTCTCTCTAATGTCAGCCAAATGGGCAGAATCATGTTTTGAGGGTTGAATTTCCAGGAGAATGTATATTGGTATTTTAAATTGTATAGAAGTGCTGCTGTGGGTTAAAAAGAATTTAAATATGCCAGAGATGTTGCAGTTAGTGTAATGTCAAAAAGAAAGCAGTATCTCTAAGTTTTTTTTAAAAGCAAGTAAGCCATAACAAGCACAACTGTAGAAGTTAGTTGTATATAAAACAGATGTATAAATAGTTCTGATTCAAAATACTTATGAATATTTATGAACTGTAGAAGAAAGCCTGCTGATATTTCTTTCTCTTTTAAGTCTGTCTTTTGATGCCAGAAAATCAATCAGTTCTTCTCACAGGATCTTTAGAAATCTTCTCCTTTGCAGTCTTATTAATTTTACTACAATATGAACTACTATAGTTTCAAATATTTTTTGATATTAATAAACTTGGCATTGTATTGTATTATTTGTGTGTCTTCATTGTCTTAAAATTCTATGAGTTTTCATGCTTATTTTCTTTTTCTTTTAACAGAGGCTAGAGTGCATGAAGATTATAGTGAAGACCAAGGTATGACAACTGCTATATTTATTGAAATTACAGTGGCAAAATCTTTCCTTAACATAGAATTGGAATTACATTGTTTTAAAATATCCTATGTTTCCACATTACTCGGCAAGTTCTCAGATAAAGTTTTGGGTTGTTGTATGTGTTTTTCATCAGTCAATTAATCCATCCTTTAACGCTGGTCCAAGTGTACATGTTATATTCCCATACTGATTCTCTTTGCCGTACTTTGTACATATGTGGAATAAGACTGTTGAAGGCTTTGCCATGCCTTTTGCTTGTGAAAACTTGGCCAGGTCAGGTGTGATTTATTGCATCTGTTTAGCTCAGTATCACCTTTTCATCTTGTCTGCCACTACTAGTTCTTTGGGAATTACCCTGTTTTAGTTGGATTTGGTTGATGATTTGCTAATGATTACTGCGACCAAATCAAAAAGTAAACAAGAAGAATAATAGTGGCAGCTTGAAACAAAGATGTGTGGTTGTGATTCTTGCTGTGATATCCTTCTGAAGATTGCCACACTTCACAATAGTTAAACATATCTTTAAGGCACTCTTATTTATTTTCCTGTTTATGTAACCTGAGCAAAGGGCAGGGTTTTTTAACTTCAAAATATTTGCAACAGAAAGCCTTGAGGTTTATTCTCAGGAGTAATAGGATAGAAAAGCAGGAAACTCTAGATTTTTCCCAGGGCTTATTTTTTAATTGCCTTTCCAGGAGATAGTTATTTTATGATCAGTTCCTAATCAAGAATCACTTCTCTTGCTTTTCACACCAAGAAATGAAGAAGCACAACTAATATTTACCTTTCGTGCTCTTTCATATGCTTCCATGCCATTTGAAGAGACACCTATATCTGCTTTTTGACTAAGTTGATCAGGGAGGTTACAAAGTAAATTGCATCAGCTTTTTTAAAAATCAGTTCCGAAAGCATTTCATATTCTGCAGTCTCTTCTGGCACCCCAGCACAATAACAATGAATCGCTGTGAGTCATTCATTTACTTCAGGAAGCAGCAGTTTCATGTGCAGTTGCCTCTCTGTACTGCAGTAAGAGTTTTAGATAGTATCAGATAAATCCCCCTACTCTTTCTTTATTCTTGTCAGTCCTCTGATTAGGATGATAAGGAGAATAGCTACTTCCATTCTTTTTCTCAAAAGGAAATTCTGAGGTTGCATGTGACTGTCAAAAAATTACTATTCTTTGCTATTAAATTGCCAGGCTTTTTATGTAGTAAATTATTCCCACAGTTCAATGTAATCCATGGAAAACTGATTTCCTCTTGATAAAATTTGCGTTTTCACAACATAATTTTACCTTGCTTTCTGTTTCCACCTTGAAGGCATTCTGGTTGTGAGAGAAAGCACAACGTGTCCTTTGTACTTTTTAGAGGAATTTAATTTCAGAGCTCCAGCCTGGAGAGCAGTGTAGAAGAAAAAGATCTGCAAGATGAGGCTGCCTTTTTGTCACACACTGATTTTTCCTTCTCAGTTCAGTATGAGTTCAGTCCATGGAGTTTCAGGGCATGTTCATGTGCTAGACACCATTTTAGAAGTTGTACTTATTTTTCATCCCTTTTGTCTGTAGGCCCATCTTTCTTGTACCTTTTGACATGGTTTTGGTTGGATTGAAAGTGAAACATTTTGGTTTTGGGCACTTTGTTTTTGGAGAACAGCAATTTTGGCTTTGTTTTTCTAAAGTTGAAGAATGGCTGAAGGCCATTGTGAAGATCTGAGATAATTTTTCTCAAATTAAAAGCTTGTGGTTTTGGCATGGGCTCCAAAACTGCTGTTGAACCCCTCAAGCAGATTCACATTAAAGCCTTTATATGCAATTGTCTGTGAAATCAACAGAAAAACAGGGTTTGAGTCAATTTATCTTCCCTATTTCTATCACATGTTTCCTCTGGTGAAATATTTTCTCCATTCCTGGTGCTTTCTAGACTTCTCAAAGCTGAAGACAGTGCATGATTGCTGGCCAGAGCAGTCCAATTTCTTTTGTGACTCTTGCTTTGTGAGGCTTGGTTCTTAATTCAGATCAGGAACTGCTCTAATAGGATTGCTGTAATCCCATCCCTGAGGTGATTGCTTATGCTAAAAATTCTTTAGGGGAAATAAATACCCACAGCGAGAGTGTGTAAATGATTGATTATAGAACAAGAATACAAGAGCTCAGTTATTTTACATAACTTACAGTTTTATGAAGTTTGTAGCCATGAAACTAGAGAAAGAAAGAAAGTTTGAGATTCTCATTAGAAAGAAAGAGTTCTGGATTTATTTATAAGGATATTCTATAAGAATTCTCTTTTGAAGGAGTAGGGGGAGATTAGTACATAAGATACAGTATCTTAAGCTTTCAACATTAGTATAAAAGTGGTTGGTTTTTGTTTTTTGAAATATTATGTGAATAACTTTTTCACATGAAGATAGTACATTACATAATGAAATTATCCAAAGCACTGAATGAACTTCGAACTTTTTTAGTCTAAAATTCACAGTAAATGTATATTGAAAATCCATACAATCGATAGCATTTCGTCTATTTTCAGACATTATCTAAAATTAAATAATGATTATTCTTGACCTATTTCTTCTTCAGAATTACAAAAATTGGACTGACTATGCAAAGGTGAAGAATGTAGGAGAATTAACAACTGAAGAGAATGATAGATTTATTGTAATTGTTTTCAACATTCAATCTGTGTGATAAAAAGTCTTGAAATTTCAGCAATATGTACACATATGGTTTCTTTTTATTTAGTGTAGAATTTCTGCTACAAGCTCCAGAAAGGGTTCGTTTATCTATTCAGGCCTCCCAAATAGGGGAAATTTTTTTAAGGCCTTTGCTTTTGCCACTAAAGAAATGAACTTTATGCTTAACCAAATTTTTAGAATACTTTGTGCGTATCAACCACCTAGGAACTTTGTTTTTCTTTCCTTTCAGAACCAAAACATGAAAAGACTGAGACTCAAGATACAGGTATATACCTCTCTCTCTATATATATAATACATAATATATAATATAGCGCATTTATATGTTACCATGAAGATAATAAACCTAATCTTGACTATGAACTTAGAAACTTTCTTTTAATATGACGTTCTTGAGGCTTCATCTGTAAGATCTCAGGTGACACAGAATGGGATGTCTAATGGACAGCTGGACCACAATAGTTCTTCACAGACACTGCTTCTTGTAATGAGCCCTGCTCATAACCCTTGCAACCAGTGTGTAACATCACTCAAAATGTAGGCTATCAGTACCAGCTCTGCTTTGATGCAGACTTCTTACTGGTGCATTTGTCTAATTAGTAGAAGCAATTACAAATTATTTGTCTGCAGTATTCTCTCTGGGTTCTGTATACTTACTTGTCTTGAAATGCCAGCTCTTTTGAGAGTCATCTCAGGCAGCTGACTGAATAAAACCTGCAATCATTTAGTTTAGAAGTAAGTCAAGAAGTCACGTAGTGTAAACAAATTGTATCTGTTTTGTCACCTTTGTTATCATAATCTTAAGAGTAGAGTCAAAGGAATTTTATAAGTGCCATATGAAGAGAAAACAAATATAAATACTTTTTTCTTTAGAATCCATAATTTAAGTTGTAGAATTTCTTTGTTGTGTTTCAAGGAGGAAATTAGGACTCACAAATGAGTTGCATGTTTATCCAAATAAAGAGACTTCTAACGTTTATAGGTATGCAGGTTTTTTGGTTGGTTTTCACTGTGTCTAGGAGATGGAGTTGATGCTGCAAAAGATGAACATGAGAGTACTTGAATGTATTTTGAAAGATTAAGAAGTAGCTTAAAAATTTCAGTTATGTTATCATAATCCAAGCAACAGTTGTTGAAAAGGTACTGTTTTGAAATAACTAGCTGATGAATAGAAGAACTCTAGTGAAACAGGAAGGAGTAATTAAGATGGGCTTTTTTCCCCTGGAATTCATTAAAGTGTCTGTTCATAGCAGGTAAACATGTCTATGTGCTAGCTGTGTTCTTTTGTGCCATGTGTACGTTCTATCACTTGAGGGCTTGACTTCACTATTGCTCTGAATTGAACATTTTCTTAACTCTTGAATACCTTCCAAAGGGGTTGAATGAAGCCACAGGGCCAGGTGTATATTTTGTAATTGTGATGTTAGTGTTCTGATGAAATATATTACGTTTGAAAATCAGATGTTAAAAAAAAAAGCAAGCTGATTATACACTTTTATACTTACAGAAGAAATTAATGAAGATTTTGATATTCCTAAAGATCTCCCAGGTATGAAATTTTATAGTTTGTAAAAGCTTTTTTCCTTCCATTTATTTTTGTTAAAATAATTTAAAAGAAACAAATGAAAAACACAGATAAGTAGATAACTGAATTATGGAAGGGATATTTAAAGATGTGCTGGTTCAACCCTCTTGTCATGTCTAGGGCCATCTTATTCTTAGTCAGCTTGCTCCAAGCTCTGTCCAGCCTAACTTTAAACACTTCCAGAGTTGAAGCATCCACTGCTGTGCTAGGCAACCTGTTCCAGTGTCGTACCACACTCATCATAAAAAGTTTCCTGATCTCCTCCTTTTCACTTTAAAATCCATTGTCCTATTGCAATAGGCATGAGTAAAACATCTCTCTCCATCTTTTTCACAAGATCCCTTACTGAAAGGCTACAATAAGGTCTCACTGGAGTCTTGTTTTGTCCAGGCTGAACAATCCCAGTCTGTCAGCCTGTCTTCCTAGGAAGGGTGCTCCAGCCTTCTGATCACCTTCATGGACCTCATCTGAGTCTGTTCTAACAGGTCCCAGGTCCATGTCTGTCTTGTCCCAAGCGCTCCAGGGTGCTCTGTGGTGGGTCTGATGAGAGACTGCTCTTTAGATGCAGCCACAGATGCAGTTGGCCTTCTGGGCTGGGTGTGCACACTTTTGGCTCATTTCCAGTGCTTCATCCACCAGGACATCCAAGTCATTCTCCACAGGGTGCTCTCAATCCTCCATCCCTTCCTCCCTCCTATTGGAGGTTGCCCTGACCCTGGTGCAGGACCTTGTACCTGGCCTTGGTGAACTTAATGACCTTCTTATGAAGTGCTTATTCCATTGCTCAAATTTGAGCTCTGTAGTAATTTCCCACATTGCTACACAGAAAAGTTGTGTTGTAAATTTTTGTTTTCTGTGTTTTCTTGGAAAATTTTAAATGAATACTGTGTTAAATGTAATCTAAAGATCTGCTCTGAAAAGTTAAAAATTTTGTTAAAGAAGTTTTTCTCACACATGGTGTTGAGTCAGCCAGAGCAAAGCAATCTAAGCAGCTAAGCCTGAGCACTGTGTTTAGGATTTGATGCTGTATTCATTTAGGGTTTCTATTTGAAAAATGCATTTTTGTATGATTAAAAAGAATAACATACATTATTGTTTCACTGAAACAATTGTAATTAAAGTCCTTCTGATGTGTGCAGTAGATGTCCTGATAGTAGCTAAACTTTTGATGTGAAATGTATTTAGTACCCTTTTTCCTACTCTTCAGTTAACTTGTTAGATTATAATTTAAGTCTTCCTTTTTGTTTGATACTAATTCAATTGTGTGGCTGCTGGGAAATAAAATGATGAATGCAATGTGAATAACTTTCATCACTTCCTTTTTTTACAGGAGTAGAAAGTAAGCAAACAGAAGATGATGTGGCCGTTGAACCAGAAGAATCAGGTTTGTATATTGTGTTTTCCATGTGTTTGCTACTTTAAAAAATTAATAATTTGGAATAATAAATATTATGGAATAGAATTCTCGGCTGCAGTAAAAATATATTAATAACTTTTTTGGAGCTGTTTTCTTTCAAACACAACTGTGTTTTTGGAATCTAACTTGGGCTTTTTAATGACAGATATACTGGCTTAGAAAGCACTCTTCAGTTTAAAAGTTGAGAGTGCTCCCAGTTCAGAAAACCTTGTATTGATAAAAATGACAGTGTTTGGTTATGTGATGGAACTGAAAATTTCTTTTCCATGCTCTATTTTCCACCAGCCAGTCAGGAATGCATACTCAGGAAAGAGGCTATATGTGAGGAGTAAAGTGGAATGTCCCCTAAGCTCTGAGGTCTTTATTTATGGGCTTCCCAAATCAGAGAATGTATTTCCCCTCTTCAGTTGTTCCTATTATCTACAGCCAGCATTCTGGCTGTTGTGAAGTTTTTTCTGGTGAGCCTCATTCCTTCCAAGCATGTGCAGATTTCAGTCCATTAGCAGTAGTAGCACTAAGTGATGTGTGACATGTCTAATTGAAACATACATGTAGAAATAAAAGTAATTGAATTTTGAAGTCAAGGATTTCATAGTTACAGCTATAAACATAATAGGTATATATGGATGTTTTCTAAACCCATACTGTAGTAGCATGTGAAACTGGGATATGTGTGCTTTGGATAGTATAGTTTCAAAAGTTTTAAGTATCGTTTTTGAAAGTCAGCAATCCTGAAATGTACTCACTGGCCTACTCAAGTATGAATCTTTCTCTTGGAAAAATTCATCTGAGAAAGAAGTTTGCATCCCACTTCTGCACAAGTAGTATTACAGAGCAGTCTTAAAAGGTCAATGCTTGGAATGTAAGTGAAAAAAAAGAAAAAAGGGAGGGTTTTTGTACATAATTGGGAAGCAGTCTAGTTTTAATTATATTAACTTCTTTTTTTTTTACAGAAAAACCTGTTAAAGCTGAAGATTATTCAGATGATGTTCAAGTTGGTAAGTCAATCTTGCATGCTTGTCTTTTTTCCTAAAAAATGAAGCTGAAAATTAGTAATCAAATTACTTCGTGAAGGGATATCATTATTGTCAAAGTTGCTTCTTGGTTTAGAAGCAATAATTTTTCTGTTGCACTTGATAAATGCTAGTGCTAGTTACTGGGATATATGAAAGTATTCCAAATAAACTGAGTAGTTTTAATTTAAAACTTAATTTTTAATCATTTCAGATAGAGCTGAATACTTTTGAAAGGGAAATACAACAATTTCAGTCTCAATATGTGTGTGCTTCCTCTCCAGAGCAGCTATCATGGACAATGATAGTTTTACTTCTCTGTGTGTCAGTGGGAATCTGCTGTGGCACATTCTTAGGGCACTGATCTGGAAACAGGGACTCTTTTGTCATGCCATCACATTTTTCTTGGCATAGTTGATTTTAAGAACAAGAGCACTTCCAGTTCTTCCATCTGTTGCCTGACATGGATTTTACCAAAACTGTTTTTAGCATAGTTAAGTGGCTTCTAAATTCAAGAACTGCACATTTCTTGGAGTTAGCTATTACAGTTTGCTGCTTGTTCATTGTACCAAACTAGTTGTTTTGAGTCGAACAGAGTTATATCTCAGGGCAGTACATCAGAGAAGCTGCAATCCAAGACCTCTAACAGCTGTATTTTTGTGCTCATTAGTTTGACCGCCTTTCTGGGTTAGTTAACCTTTGTACATGCAGGAGCTCTTACAAGATGTGGTGCCTAGAGAGTTCTGGGTTGTTGGTTTTTGGTTTTTTCCTTACAGTATTTTTATTTGGTTCCTAGTCATGCCAAAAGTAGCCAGAGAAGTGAAGAAAACACAGGAGGCCTTTTGTGGGTGTACAGATTGGAGGCATGGTTTAGTTCATGTTTGAGTTTGTATGCTGAGTCTTAGCTGAGGTGGTTTGAAATGCTCATATTGGTGCATAACTGTGTTGTGTGCAAGGTCTTTCCAGCCTGTTTATCACAGCAGCCGTGTGGTGTGTTGAAAGCCATAGCTATTAAGAAAAGCATTAGCTGAAAGTGTTTTGTTTCATAATGAATATGAAGTATTCTTAACCAAAGCTTATAATCAGTGTAGGAACAAACAGTAGTTATCTCTTCTTGCATGGGCAAGAAGTTCAGCAGAGGTGGTCTTCACTCAGTTTGTTATTCATTGTTGGAATTGGAGAAAAGGAAAATATGTTTTCTATCAGAAAAGGTTGCTGTTTGAAGTTAAAATAATAAAATGGCCATTACAGAACTATAACAAAATTTCAATGTAGATATGTTGTACACCAAACAATGTTAGTTGAGGATATTGAGATGATTTCTCGACTTACAGATACTATTTTAAAATTGAATTCAGAATTGAAATCTTGGGGTTTTGGACCATATTTTATGTCAGGTTTTGTGTGGTAACTTATGGCTCAGTCTTGCAGCTGTAAATTAATTTTCTACCAAAAAAAAAAAATCTTAAATGTTTTATATAGTAGTGATAGATTTTGAAACACACTATTTTAAATCACAACATCATTTAGATTGAAAAAGACCCTTAAAATGAAATCCAGCTTTAGACCTAACATTGGCAAGTGCATCTCTAAACCATGTCCCCAAGTGTAATATCTACACATCTTTTGAATACCTCCAGACTGGGGACTCCACCTTTTCCTTGGCCAGACAGTTCCAATGCTTGACCACCATTTTGGGAAAGAAATTTTTCCTCATACCCAATCTAAATCACTCTTGGTGCAACTAACACTGCTTTCTCAAACTCTCTCTTGCTATTTGGCAGAAGAGACTGACTATAACCTCCTTTTAGACATTTATGGAGAGCAGTGATGTTCCTCCTGAGCCTCCTTGACTCCACCTAAACAGCCCCAGCTCCCTCAGCTGCTCCTTATGAGCCTGTGCTCCAGACCCAGCCCCAGCTCTGTCCTTCTCTGGACACAATCCAGCACCTCAGAGTCCTTGCAGTGAAGGGCCCAAAACTGGGCACAGGATTTGAGATACAGCCTCACCAGTGCTTAGTGGAGGGAAATGACCATTCCTCTAATTGCAGATGTATTTCTAAATAAGATGGTGGAATTGAACATAGTTATCCTCTCCTGTTGTATGGTGATACTAAGAGACTCCTTGCCATTTTCAAACACTGCTAGAATGATTAATAGCTTGTGTTATTTTGAAATGGTATGCATTTCTGAATACATCTTTTAGATTTATTCTTTTTTTACCTGTAGTTGTTTTCAGAATTAATGCAGCACACCATTTAAATCACAAGATTACGTTGACATCTATCCTGGCATAGCTTTTGGAAACACATAATGGCAGCAGTACTAGAAGGAATGCATTATTTTCTTCTCCCTTCATAAGGAGAAAGTGAGAGAATCAATCAAAATGTATTGAAAGACAGTTATTAAAGTTATTAAAGACACAAGTGATTATTAGATGTAGTACAATGTTCATGATTCTTTGTTTAGGAAATAGAAAATGAAAATAATTTGATCAGCACAAAATCTGAGCACTGTGCTAACTTAAGAATTTTTATAATTTGTATAGTGATGTGGGAAACACTCTGAAGGCAGAAGAACCAGTATTTATAACTTTTTCTAAAAATCCTACTGTTTCAGTACATAAAGTAAAATTCAAGTAGCATCTTGGGAAACTGACATAAGAAACATACAGAAGTGTTAGGATACTGACAATGAATGAAATTTTATTAAATTATAAGTTCTTCTTGCTATTAAGTATATTTATAGTCTTTTTTTAAATGTGAATATTTCAGTTTGAAAGCAACATTGCTCTCAAATTTTCCTCTCAGATTATGACATTAATGTTTCCTGGATTTTTTTTTTAGTGTCTTCTTTGTGATGGAGGATTCAATATGGGGGATTTTGTTGTCAGGAGTCTTTCTTCTTTGTGATTTTATTTCGTCAGTTGTTTAAAGCTAGTATTTCCTGTTCTTTAAGCAGTAACAAACATAACTTCAGGCAGTGTCAAAGAAATTCAGAAATGTCACTTTACAGTCCTCATTCCTTTGGTAGTTTAAATTCATGCCACTGCATTTAAAGCATGGTGGCACCAGTTTGTATCAGATTTGGAGCAATTTGGTTTTTAGGTAAAACACAGGGACTTAGTTTTTTGGAAAGAAAACAAAAAGTAGCTCAGAGATTGAATTTACCTGTGAGGAACATTCTCACATCACCAGGGAAGACACTGGGTGTGGGATTTGAATATGCTGGAATGTAAGTTAAAGTTTTTTGCTGACTTCAGGGCATAGCACAAGAGAGTTCATACTAGCCAAGTACATATTTCAAGTATCTGTAAGTACTATTTTCCAATTCTCTGAGTTTACTTCTGAAATTATTGCCAGTATTCTTTTCCAGATGTGGGATACTTTAGCTACAGTTGTAATCTGTTTATAAACTAATAGACTTTATAAACCGATGGTTTGATAAACTGGCTCGAAATATTACTGATTCAGGTTTTCTGGCTAATTGTGCTTTACTCTAGCACATAAATTGCAGCGATTGTGATAGGCTGGTACTTGTTAGACACATATTTTAGGGAGACACTGCAGGTTTAGGGGATACCGTTGCCCTCTGTATTTGGATTTTGACCCCTCTTGTATGTGTTTAGATCTAAAATATCTACAAGATGCTCTACTCCTCCCCTTCACCCTGTATCATTGGCATTTTTATGATTGTACATTTATTTTACCAACTGCTGAAATCCCTTATGTGTAGAGAAGTTTCCACTTTAGAACCTTGACCCTTCCTCATTCCCTGGCTCCTCTTTTCCAGTTGTCTTTAACTAAATAAAACCCAAAATCAAACCAACACAAAAAACCAAACCAAAATCAAAATCAAAATGCTTAACTAGATTTGTGGCATGGCCTAGATATCCTTTACAAGGTAAAAAAAGTGCCATATGGTAATAAAAAATTTACTGCCTAGAAAAATATTTAGAAGTTTGTTTCCCACCCTTATACAGCAACTTTGTGTATATTCGTTAAGGTAACTCTTAGAAATTATAGTTTTTTCATATTAACTAGTCTGATACAAAGTTGCATTTTTTAACGTTTAAGATTTTTTTGTTGTTGTTCTAGAGGAAGTTGTGTTTTGGTTGGTCCTTTAATAGAGATTTCCCCTTATTTTTTCAGATACTTAAAGCTTCAAAAAGAAAAGTCCCTACATCAGGAGGACCAGTCCTAACCATACGCTACAAAAGGGGAGCAGATGGTTGTAATAGACCTTATGATGTAATTACCAAGCAGTTCAGGGTTTGGGGAATGAACACTAAGATGTTGTAAATGGGTTTTAGCCAACTGTCATTTTAGTAAGCATTTTTAGCACTTGGATGTTTAGTTTACATTCCTGTCTGATATTTTTTTTTTCCCTTGGTCAAGTTTAGTGAATTAATTATTTTTCTTCTGTGTTTGTGACAGAGTTACAACTTAGAGCTGCATTTCATGTACTGTTTAAGCAATTGTTAATATCTATTTATAACATAGCAGCAATTACATTTTTTTCAGATTTTAATATTTATCTTTTGTTGTGGATTCATACAGTATGTACAGAGCAGTTTGGTCAAATGAAACATATGATGTTATGAATTTTTAAATGTTTC
Source organism: Sialia sialis (assembly GCA_009812075.1). Taxonomy (NCBI): domain Eukaryota; kingdom Metazoa; phylum Chordata; class Aves; order Passeriformes; family Turdidae; genus Sialia; species Sialia sialis. The sequence continues at coordinate 35,792,884 of VRYO01001463.1, forward strand.
ATAACTGCTGATATAGCATACAGCCTAATTGTATTTTATTAAGAAACACTAATCAGGCACACACTATGCTGTGAAGTTTGACTTACGTCTCTTTGCACTGATGTTATGTCAACAGTTGACTACATGAATTTCAGCTGATTTTAAAAATACCCCAACAAGGTATAAAATGTGTGTTTAATTCATACTAGAAAAAGTATGAATTGCAAAATTACAGTTTTCAAAAACCCTTTATGTATGAATAAGCACTTTTTATTTATGCTCATCTGATTTTTACAGCAAAAATGTCTAGAGACTGAATGCTAGCCTGACGAGGAGTCAGTGGAGGTTGTAACAAGACTGAGTAGCTGGAATCAGGTTGAATTCAGTAAAACTACTCCATTTTGGTTTGCCTACCAATATAATGATCTCAAAGCTGGCTTTAATAAGCTTTATGTTCAGTAAATTATTTTAAAAGTAAAATTTGCATAAACACTTGATTTGCAATTTTACTTAAAAAATGCTTTGGAAATTCTACCTTAAAAAGATGCATTGTCAAAATTTAAGACCTACAGGTATGAATGCTCTTGAAAATGGTACATCTGAAATTTAGGTACTGTGAGTGATTTAGAATTTTAATATAACAGGTGTGCTTTTTACCTGTTCTGTGCTGCTGTTCCACAATTACAAAGACATATTTTATTCTTTGATATTTTGCATGTGTTCCTTTTTGGCTCAGGAATAATTGCTGTGATTTTAGGAAGTTGCCAAGCCTGTTACAGGAGCTTAGGAGAAATAAAGTAAGATAAAATTATAAAAAGAAGAATCAGTTTGGTAACCCTAACAATTGGTTGCCTTTTGGTTTACAGGGAGACTTTCAATTTCTGTAAGACTGTTTTGGAGTCAGGGTTTTAGATGCTTGCATTTGTAGTGAAAGGGGCATCATATATGCTTGCCCTTTTTTTGGATTTGGGAAGTCAGTAAGACTCCATGTGAGTGTTACATCTGATCAACAAATACAGATGTCCCAAAGTGATTTCTTTAGACTTTTCAGGAAAGCAATAATACTCTTAGACTGTGATGCATTTTGGGATGGGATATTCTAGTAAAATTACCTGTGATTGTGAATTGCAGAGCAATAATTTTTACAAAGCCATATTTTGTGAGGAATCTTGAGAATTATTTAGAATGGTGAATGGAGGACTTTTTATATAACAGTGGCAGCCTATTTGTAGAATTATGGGACTGTGAGAGTGTATTACGCTGTGATTGAATTTTGTATTTTGTAACTGGGTATGTGATTTTACGTGCTTCATGTTTACAAAAATATGCCAAGCTGAGCAAGGTCAAGTGAACTATTAAAAATATGTATATTAATCCATTTAAATATTTGGCAATAAAACACAGAAGAATATCTTTGTCTTTCTAGTGTCATTATTTATTCCCGAATGTATTAGATATTAGCTATAGGGATAAATATTTTACTTAGTTACTAATAAACGTAATTTTTTTAAATTGTGAATTTAATATTAAAAATATACTTGAAAATATTGTTTACAAGGAGGAAATAGCGAGTAAAATAAATAAATTTTATTTCTGGCTGCTGTTATGTGAAGGAAATGGGCGGTATGCAAAGGTCTGTGTCTTCTATAATTGTGTTGTGATTGTCCTTTTGGAGTATTAACATTCAGCAACCAGTTAGGCCTGAATTGTTTTCATGAAATATTTCTATTTGTAATTTATAATAGATGATACAGCACTTCTTAACAAATACAAATGTCTGGGGACAGTGATATATATCTGCTTTGCATACAAAATATTATGGTTATGGTCCATAGCTTAAATGAGAAATCTAATAAGGTCCCTGCAGTTTTCTGAAAGCAAAAATCTTCCTTTTTGACCTTTTTAGTTTTCAAACACCTCCATAGCTTTAATGATCTGGTACTGCTGAATAGTAGTTTCAGAAAAAGTCAGAAAATTACCTTTTTCTTTAAATTTTCACATTGCTACATAGCCTGTTATACATCAGTCAATCTATAAAATCTTGGATCCCATTGCTTTTTTTGAAAATCATAGGAAGAAATACCAGTAACCAAAGAGTAGAATACTAAAGTTGTATTTTAATACTGGCCATTTACTATAGTTTAAACTACTTTCTAACATTCTCTGTAATTGAAAAGGTACCATATCACAGCACTTCTTTCTAAGAAGTTAAAAAAATTGCTAGGATTTGATATAGGAAAGATGCTCAAAAATGTAATGATTTTATTGAACGTCATTTATAATTTTACATGTTTCGAAAATTACATATCTGTTAAAAAGTTGTACTGTGCATTTATGGCATTGACTGAGATTCATGTAAAATCTACAAGGTCTGAAACACATTTACTTGTGACTTGGGTCATTCTTATATGTCGTCAAACATTTAGTTGTATTATTATATGAAAAATAAATTTATTCTTCCTGGTAGAAACTTTCTTAGGAATCCCTGGTGCATTTGTTACATAGTGATAGCAACCCTAGCCAATAGAGATTAGCTAAAGCTGTTTTGTCAGTGATTTTTGTCTTGAATTATTTTGCTGGAAATGAAGACATTGAGTAAAGGATGGAAGTGGTTTAAAGAACTAAGATTTCTTTGTTTTTTTACTTGAGCTACAGTTGGTTTAGGTTGATGAAAAAGTTGTCTCAAGATTTATTATCATATACAGTAATTTCACAATCATAAGCCGCACCTGAATATAAGCCGCACCCTTTTTTTTTTTTTGAAAGTGAGGATCCATGTGTAACGAAGGAACAAATTAGTAACAGAATCTCTGCCAGCTGGGTTTAGTGTCAGGTGCTCAAGTTGCAACAGTTTTCATAGACCAGCGAAGCCTTTAAAGGCAGCCCCAGGTGCCCTTCTCGGCCAGCTCTCACTTCTGGGTTGGGATTTCACTGGGATTTGTCCATAGATAAGCCGCACCTGAATATAAGCCGCACTACTGGGGTAGGCTGGATTCTTCAATGAAAAAGGTGCGGCTTATATTCGTGAAATTACTGTACCTGTATTTGAGAGAGCACATTTTTAAGCCTTTGTCAGAAATAGCATAATTAAAACCTTTTGCACCACTGAAATATGCTAGGGATCACTGTGGGAGGAATAAAGCAATAAGTGCTGAATGTGATACTGAAGTGAATTCTTAGTGAAGTGTGAATTCGTAGCTTCAGAGCTAACAAGATCCAAGTTGTGATGAATTTCAAATGCAGCTACGTAGAAGTGGTAGTATGCAAAGGAGGGGCTTTGGTGAAGTAAATGACAACTAATTTAGCAGAATAAAGGCTGAAAATAGTCTGATTCTAGTGCATAAACAGGTATAGAGAGCTGTAGGTTATATGTTGCATGAATCTCAGGAATAAAGAAATGTGAAGCCAGGTAAGAAATGGGAGATAGGAGCGGGCTTTAGAGTGAGGAGGTCATACACTGGTCTTCCTGTGATGGCAAAGAAGTTGCAGAAGTAACATGAATGTCCAAGATGTGTGGAAGCAGGTAACCCAGTGACATAGAATGAATTAGAGAAGAGGCCAGGTGAGAATCTCAAGTGTTGCTGGTAAAGGAGAGGATACATGGAAAATGGGTGACTAAGATCTTGTGGTAATGGGAGGTAAAGATAGAAATAGGAGTATATAAGCTATTTTGTGTGAAAACTGTAAAACTAAACTGTTATTTCATCTAGGGCTGCATTATTGCTCTTTTTAAAATTTTGTGTTTTGGATGACATACAACCATTTTATTGATTATGTGGTATATGCAGAAAAATACAGAGTCCAGTGTTTTAGGAAGTACTGCACAATGCTTTCATTAATATACTGCTACAGTAATAATTGTCCCTAGTATGTAATTGACTCTATTTGTAATTGATCTTTTGTAATTTCTTACAATTTAATTGACAATCTAGATCTCATGATGTAATTGAATGACTTTCAGCGTGATCCTATTTATTTAATTCACCATATAATCAAGTTAATGCTTCTTCTGCCTTGTACTGAATATAAATTAGAGTTATGGTGTCCATACATTCAGGAATAGCAGTTGTCAGCCTGTAGTAAAGGGTGAAATTAGAGTGCTAAAAATTTCGATTTCATATGTTTGTATAATCCAGTTTCTTCATGAAAAAATGCAATGTTTTCCTGCATTTTTAAAAGTTATATTCATACTATAATGCTTCTGAGTAGTCAGTTTGAAAACAGTGAAGACTGAGTATTCAGACAAGGTGTCTCTAAATTACTTGTAAATTAAAGAAAATGGTTTTTTATATATATATATAAGAATACCTACAAATTAAGAGGACAGTAACTGGCTAAAAAGACCTCCCTGTTTAGTGTGGGGGGAGGGGAGGGGGAAAATTGGAATTGGAAACAAAATAACAGTGTTAGGATTGTAAGACAAGATGCTTCATATGTTAAAGAGTAGGGCAGGATCAAGAAGTGTTTAGAGAGGGGGAAAGATCTTTATGTATCTACCACCTTCATGAAATACACGTACATAATTTTTGTCCAGGATTTAGTTTGCTACATACTGTCTTAATGTTTACTTAACATTTGCAAAACACCTGTTGCATTATTTTAAAAGTTGAAAAAAACCAAAAGCTTCCAAGTGCCCAAGTTACTTCTAAAAATGAGACTTAAGTTCCCAATTGATTTTGTTTTTCACATTTTAACCAAATGTATGTATTCAGCTAGTGTTTCCAATAGCTTTTAATTACTGAACAGATTTTGTTTCTTGCAAAATAGCTTGCATTGTAAGTGTTTGTCATCAAAATATATTGAATATCTAGAGGAGAAATTCTGTGAAATGTTTTGTGATGGAAGCAATATTGTAATATCTGATGCATCTGCAGGGAAAGACCTTTTAGGTAACTATACAGTTCAGAAAATAATCTATGGTTATTTTCAAAATCAAAAATGAAACTAAAGTCATGTTGACTCAACTATGTTTTGAGTATAAATTGTAATTTTCTTGTATTTCTTTCTTACCCTAAAATGTTAACATAAATTTATTCAATGAAATTATATTTTTAATGTTCTAGGGAAAAGTGAAAAAGAAACTGAACAAGACAAAACAGGACAAGGTATGTCTGAAAGTAACATTCTGTTCTGAAATTCAAAACCGTGCTTTCTGGGAGGATTGATTTAAATCAGATTAAAGAGTAGTGAAGCTTTGCTCCTTTGCATGTTATGTAGATAAACTGCAGTTGAATGAAAATCCAGAGAGCATGTACTTTTAGAGGTAAACACCTGGTTGTTTCCAAGGTTGGCATCAATGCACACCAATCAGTCTTACCTGGTCACAGAATGGAGTGATAGAATTGTTTAGGCTGGAAAGGTCATCAAGTCCAACTTGTAACCTAACACTGAGCCATGTCCCTAAGTAACACATCCTTTAGATGCCACCAGCCTGGAAACCCTTTCAGTGAAAAACTAATGTCTAATCTAAACCTGTCCAGGAGCAACTTGAGGTCATGGCCTCTTGTTCTGTCCCTTGCTACCTGGGGAAAGAGACCAACCCCTACCTCACCACAATCTCCTTTCAGGGTGCTGTAGAGCAGTAAGGTCCCTCCTGAGCTTCCTTTTCTCCAGGCTGAACACCCCTAAAGACTCCCAGCTGCCTCATTAGATTTGTGCTCTGGACCCTTCTCCAGCGCCATTGCCCTTCTCTGCACACACTCAAGCACCCCAATGTCTTCTCCTTGTAGTGAGGGGCCCAAAACTGACCCCAGGATTTGGGTCATCCTGCCCAGTGCTGAGTACAGGGGAACAATCACTGCCCTGCTCCTGCTGACCCTATTAATGCTCATCCAGGATGCCACTGGCCCTCTTGGCCATCTGGATACACACTGGCTCATGTTCAGCCAGCTGTTGACCAGCACCCCCTGGTGCTTTTCCAAAGGGCAGCTTTCTAGCCACTCTGCCACATGCCTCTAGCATTGCACTGAGTCATGGGATGATTGTGACAACCCCTGCTGTTTCAGGACTAAAATGTTCAGTGTCGTACTCCTAGTTCAGTATTCCGGAGGTGAGAGTTCCACGCAGCTCCTTCTGCTTGTGGAGGCCAAGAGGCAATGTGGGCTACGTGGTTCCTGGAGCTTGGTTCAGCACTGCCAGCTGTGCTAAGTGTGAATAGACAGGTGACATGCAAATCAGTCCTTGTCGACACCATGATTGCCTGGTCTGTCTTAGGTAGGAAGGTGCAGAGAGCGATTACTGGAAAAGAAGAGAGGTTTTGCTGAAGATCGCTGTCAATCTGCTCTCTCTACAATGGCATTTCTTCTGGCCCCATGCATTTCCTATCATTGCACAAAGCTTGCAAAACCTCCTTCACTGGGGTCATGGCTGATTGCTGACAATCTCTAGAAACCTCAGGGCCTGTGCCAAGCGATTCAGTAACTACTCCTTTTACATTTTCTTTTTCTTGCATTTTCTATGTGGCTGTTCTTTTATTTTTGAGTACTTAGGAATGCTGCTTTTCCAATATTTTGGTATGGTTTGTTTGGCTTGGTTTTGTATGTTGATATTTTAAACATAAGTTTCTATGTCTGGCAAATTTTAAACATTTTATTTAAGTATTAAATATGTCACATGTAAACATTACATATACAAAGTAAAAAAAAACCAACCAAAACAACTTGGAAAGCTTGGTAATTGTACCTACATTTCCATTCATTGGCAGGGAATATCTTACTGCTTGATAGTAGGAAAAAAATCACCATTATGTGCTGCTTTTTCTGATCTGTTAGAGCAGTATAATAAAATGACATACAAGAGCCTTCCAATATGGGTAGAAAGCAGCTTGTGTAAGAAACTTAATGTTTTGCAATGTTACTCATCAGAGCATGTACAAGAAATTCCGGACATGAAAGTATGGCAAAGTGGAGCTACTTTCCTTTCCTGCCCTAGATGCTTTGTCATTTTATTTCTCTTTAAACAGCAACTAAATAAATGCCACTGCAGATGACAGGATTTCTGTAAGATGGAGGAAGGGATGGTTTTGTTTTCCAAGTTAAATGGATAGAATTTTTCATCCTACTAGGAAAAACAGCTCTGCTTTTTTTAATGAACTTTGTTTATAGCTACACTGCTTGGGTGATTTTCACACAAGTTGAATTTTGTTGAAATTTTTTCATAGTTTGAACTGTTTTAAGTTTCTGCTTTCAGTATAAGTGGCTGGCTACAGATGTCCTAGTCACAGGAAGTAGTATAAGGTCCTATTGATTTGGTTTCTTTTAAATTATCCTAGTAAGATGCAGCAATAAATTGATGAAAGATGTATTCTAAAATATACTGTACTGTGACTGGTATTTATAGGAAACTTGGAAATCTAAAGAGTTGAGAATTTGAAACTTTGTTTGGCTTGGGTTTAGGGTTTGCTTCTGGTTTTGAGAGTAGATTCTGATGTACAAGTCTGCATTTGTTTTGTGGTATTGGAATCCAAGCTCCAAAGAGCCGTCTATGCAGAAAGTATTTAGAGCTTTGAGTAGCTCTTACAACATAAATATTTTTTACTGCTGCAGCCTTCATAGTACTAGGTTAGTAAAGTGTCCTAACAAATATGTAAATTTCAGTATTTCATCAAGATTATTAAAAGTCTTCCTGAAAATTCTTTGATATTAACAAAATCCCCCTCTAGAAAGTCCTCTAAAGAAACGAAAATGAAAATAAACTTGTTTGTAATGTAGAGTTGCTTCAAGGTTTCTGCTATATTTAATTGAGGCAGATTCTTCGTCTTCTCCATTAGAATGTAATCAGACTTCTTATTTAAACAAGTATTTGAAATGCGATGAGTATTCCAGGTGAATCTGAGAAATAATTCTTTAAAAGGCTTCACAGGTAGTGCAATGCAGGACATACATGCCACATCCATAAGGCGTCTTTCTGTCTGAGGTGGTTTCAATTCTTTTGATCACACAGACTGAAAAAAAAACTTTAAGTAAGATGCCTAATTTTTCTACTTTGATTTATATTTGGCATATATTAAATATTCATTTACATTGATGAACAGATATAAAAACTGAAAAAAATATTTTCAGCTATGAATATGTTTGTTTCATACAGTGAATTTCAGCATAGGTGCTATTATAAATAATAATTTTCCCTTTTCAAAACTGACAAAGCGTAACAATAAAAATGCATGCTATTTAGCTGGAACAGTGAGTTGCACTGCATTAGGGACAAGAGTACATTTAAGCCAGGCTTAGGACAGTGTCATTCCACATGTGGCCCTGCCACGTGGTGTCACTTTGGTAACAGGTCAGCATTCACCGCTGTTTAGACATGTACCTTTGAAGATATGTAAGATTCCACTGTGATACCAGTAGAGAGATAATCTAAGGAGGCCTAGGTGCTGTTCTAAGTATGGGGGTTTGCTGCAGGGGAAGATCAGTTATCTCCTGAATTCCATTGGGACCCTTTACCAGAGCTCTGTTGTCTGGAGAAAGAGCTTACACAGTTAGCTCACCTCCACCTCCTCAAGTCAGGTGGGCTGAGTTCCATCCTTACAAGCTCCACTTACAAGAGTATACATAGTACCTATTGATTTGCAAATCTGATACAGGCTACAATTAAATATCTGCGAGCTGTGTGAAGAATGACCAACCCAGAAGTGTAGTTGTCGAAGTCCAAAACTGCTGCATAACATGGTTCTGAACTAAATATATAGGACATTAGAATATTCCAGTGTATTTTTGAATAAAAAGTCAATGAAGAAATTTCTTTCTGGTTTTGTCAAAAGATTGCTGGAGTCTAGTCCTTGAAGCCAAAAGTCTTAATGATGAAAGAGATGTGAATGATGGAAATACATGCCAAAAACAGAATTATCATTCTGCTTTGTTTCTTATGATCAACATCTAACCAACCAACCAACAATAATTTCATACAAAAAGCCCTGTAGAATACTTTTTACTGCAAGGGAAATTGTTCTGGAATAACTGCAGCTAAAGATTTATTATGGTCATTAGATTCCAGCTTTATTAGTTCCTAAAATGCCTCCATTTTTATTGTCTGATTACTTCCCCAGATAAGTTGATTATGTGTTTTGCCTGTTCTACCAATACAGTTTAGAAAGATCTTTTAATTATTGTAGTGCTCCTGGCTTTAAGTTGTCTAGATGCAGTTTACTTGGTTTTATACCTTCTAAGTTAAAATTTATAGAAGCCCATAAAACAAGTAGATAACTTACACTCTCTGTATCTCACCTAATGAGCTTCCCAAACAACAGGACAATGACAGGAGCTTTTCATCATCATCAAATTCTCATTCAAGTGTCCACTGAGAGGCAGCACAATTTCCAAAACTAATTTGGGTAATGATATGGGGCTAGAATCAGGAGGGAGGGCAATTGCTCGAGCAAATATTGAATTCCAAGCAAAAATCTACTAATATATGTGTATGTTCTTCAGAACATAATTGAAACCTTGAACTAGGAAGGTGTAGTATTGGTGGTGGATGGTGAAGGGAATTAGTAAAACAAAAGGTCATGAAATTTGTTGGAAAACAGCTGCAGCCCATGATCATCAGTATCTACTTGTCTTTGTCCCACACTCAGAAGCTGTCATTTACAAGTTTCCAAGGGCATTATTATTGAATTTGTATCACAGCAGGGATGGGAGGGTGTTAGAAAACAAAGCCTATGACCCCCCAAATTGCTTCCTTAGTTTTTCAAAGTTTAAGACTGAGAACTGACAGGAGGAGCCTTGGCTGCAAGTGGCTAATGAGACTGTATCACATGAAGGGATTTTTATTTCAGATTAGCTTTAGAGATGGCATAACGTAAGGACACATAACTATATAGTTGTTGCCTCTACAATTAAATAATTATAACTTCTATTAAAACTTTATTTATTTATTTAAACTTTATTTATTTATTTATTTAAATTTTTATTTATTTATTTAAGAAAGTACCTTTAAAGGCCATTTTGTCCGACCCCTGCATTGAGGTAATTCAATTTTCTGGCTAGTGGTGAGCATAACATACAGTGAGTGGAGCAGGACTGTTCCAGTGTACTTTTCAAATCAGAAACTGGGGACCATGTGTCCTCAAGGTGGCTATAAAGACCAGCCTTTATCTTGAACCACTTGTAAAATAATTAAAGCTGGTGTCCTAACTCCTCTCTGTTTTGCATGTGAGTAATAGTAGATGTAAGATCACGGAAGCCTCCAGGAATGCAGCCTTAACATTATAATGACAATATGAATGAATCAATAAGTGAATAAAAAAATCTAATTACAAGAACCAAACCACATTTACGAGGGAGTTTGCTAGATAGGGAGTAGTGTCTTTCCATCCTCATGTTTTCTCCCCCAAGTCCAAGATGGGTTGTAATGTTATTTCCTCACCGTTTCTGAGGAACTAGAAATCTCATTAAAGACATGTTTAACAATAAATACTTATGCTAATATGTCATATGGACTCTCATAATCACAGAGCAGGCCTCTCGCAATTGACTGCAAATCTTGCATCATTAGTTTCCAAAGACTGAAGCAGAACCATTTATCCTCTGTGGAAGGCAGCCTTAACCTTCTCCCCAAAACTCCAAGTGAGACCAGCCAGATCTCACTGAACAGACCAGGTTCAAAATGTCAGCAATATTACAGTAGTTTCACGATTATAAACCGCACCTGAATATAAGCCGCACTTCCGGGTAGCCAGGACGGTCACGGGATTTGTCCATATATAAGCCGCACCCAAATATAAGCCGCACTTTTTTTTTTTTTT
>VRYO01001463.1:35804346-35864215 GCA_009812075.1 Sialia sialis
TGCCGGCAGGGGCAGGGAGGGGCAGCGGCGCCCAGCACCAGCCCCGCGAGCAGCGGGGAACGCCGGCAGGGACGGGGAACGCCTGTTCCCCTTGCGGCTCGTACTTCCGCCTTGGTAATTCTCCTGAAATTGTCCATAAATAAGCCGCACCTGAATATAAGCCGCACTCCTGGGGTAGGCTGGATTCTTCAGTGAAAAAGGTGCGGCTTATATTCGTGAAACTACTGTACTTGTTATTTGTGACATTTCTATGAAATTTTTCTCTGTTGCTTTGGACTTAGTGTCATATCGAATACAATTTTTGCCATGTACTAGTTGTCTCCTTTTGTTTTCCTTGTTATACAATGTAACTGGCTTAACTTAGTATTTCATACCATTTTCAAACTTGGGTTCTGCTCATTGACAGACATTTGACCATGTGAGGACATACGTCTAAAAATTCTAAAAGGTTTTAATTCCTTATATCTTTGGGCAGCTTTTCACATTAAAAGTTATCAAATGTCAAGAGTCAACAGTTTGCAAAATTACTTTTCTGGTGCTGTTTGGATGGTTACTTAAGATAAAAAGATCTGCTACAGATGAAGATTTAAAGAGCTTGATTTTTTTAATGGTACTAGTATTTTATTTTTACAGAAAAAGCTAACAAGAACAGTGGTAATGGAGATTGTTTTCTATCACAAGACAGTGTTTTTAATCACGGCTTTTCTGAAGTTACAGCACTGAAGTGAAATTTTGCATTGGGAGAGGTTTTTGAACCTTCAGTATTCTATTGCTGGCATCAGGCTAGGAGGAATCTCAGCTACTGTGATGACTGGCACAGTGAGCTTCTGTGGGGATTTCTTTGGTTGTCAAATGAGGGAATGGAAGTTGCCTATGTAATTACAGTGTTGGCACTAAAGCACATTGACATATAATGGTATATTAGAGAAGTTGTAGGACATATGACTAAGTGGAGCCCTAAAGCTTACTTTGTCTCTCCAGTTAACTGAAGGCCTTATCAGCTGTATGCATTGTTCTTGGCAGATGTTTACACATCCTGTTATTGCAAATTTTCAGTAATTAGAATTCCACAACTGCCCTCAGCAACCTGTTCTACTGTGCTTGCTCAGAGATACTAGTTCCAGATGTTCAAGACAAATTTTGTTACAGCCATTTTAAGCCTTCTCTTCCTTATTCTGACTATGATGATACAGAAGATAGTTTAGTCTTTTCATCTCTGTAGCTATGTTTAACAGTAGTGTGTACCCATCTTCCCATGGCAAACTCTTTATTATTTACTGCCTTTTTACCTTTTGTTCTTGCTTATTGTTGATCCCCTTCCCACCCCAATTAAAGGCAAAATGTTTTTAAATCAATATTCAAGAGTGATTGAATTATGTTTAATAATTTTTACTTAATTTTGATGTGATTCCCTTGTGGTCTGAAGAGTATCTAGAAGAGTGTTTATTATTATTCAAAAAGAATTTCTCTGTCCCTTGCAGAAGTACGGCTGTCACTGCTTTTGGTGATGACAAGGTGCTTTTCAATGTAAAACCAAAATATGCCTTATATTTTACTTTTCACATGCCAAAACAGTTGTATGAAATGTTTCATTGGATGATATGACAGGCTATTAAGTTTACTGTACATTTAATTTAATACATTGTAATACATTGCTACTTTTATTTTTTTTTTTATAATTCTGTATCTTGATTAAGTGAGATATGAGATTGCTTGTCATCACTGGTAATTATTTATTCTCAGCACAAGAACTAGCATAGAGCGTCTTCTGAGACTTCTTCCTAGCATGCTACTTTTTCAGTGGAAACTGTTTTCTCTGAGGAAGTCTTCAGGAATCCTGTGACAGCAGTCGTAGATAGAATGCCTATTCTTACATCCAAGGCTATTATTGAAAATCCTCAGTAGTATTCTTGAAAGTCCACAGTATGATATGTTAAAGGATTATTGCCATTTTAATGCTCAACCTGGTTTGGACTACAAACCAACCAAGCAGTTGTGTGATCATGTACGACTTCAGTGTCATGGTGAAATTTGTCATTGAAGAAAAATTACACATATTTTCCTCTGAAAACAGATAAGTTAGCTTCTTTGTATCATTGAATTTAATATATTGGGTCACATCTGCTAAAGGATTATTGCACTAGAAGGAGGCAATGGATAATTTATTAAAATACCCCTGCAGGGAGATAGCAGGCTATCTGGTTAATACAGAGGAATGCTTGATGGTTACACTGAAAGCTCCCCAGTGAATCCTTTAACATAGGAATAGAATGAGAGATGAAAATGATTACTCGTTATATAATGTTTACTGTGTTATATTGGTGCCTAGCAGATGAATAATATTTATGTTAACAGCTCCTTTCCAGCTTTTTATAGTGATCTCCTGCTGGTCTAGGGCTGATATATAATTGTACTGAAAATAGGAAGATAATACTTTTTTTGCAGTGGAGGGTGGCAAATAGGTTCTTCCAATACATCACCCAAGCTGGATATGGAAGGAAAGATACTGTGTCTTTGTGCCACAGACTTGTAAGATTTTAATTTACTGGTTTTTGTTTACTTTTTTTCTCAGCTATTTCTCATCTCCTTGTAAACTTAAATGAACTGCAGAGTGTCCCACAGGCAGTGGGAGTTTCTTAGTGGCTGGGAAAGCTTCTTTCCTTTGCCTCAAAGGAACCTCGCTGTTGCCATGCTTACTGAGTTTGAGAAGGACCAAATGACTTTTCCATGAATGCTGAAAGCTAAACAGCTGACAAGTGGCTGTCCTGTCTCACTGAAATAGAATTTCTTTGTAGCTGGCCAACCTTAGATAAAGACTTTCATTCCGAATTAACGTTTTAGTTGTAGTTTATTACTTAGTAGAAACTAAACCAAATGTTTGCTGGCAATACTCCATTGAAAGCTCTCCAGGTACTGTACCCAGAGGAACTGACATGCCTCAGTTTTCTTGCTAAAAACAAAGGACAGTTTCAGAAGGCAGCGAAAAGCAAAATGAACCTAAAAAGTCCTCAAGGTCACCTGCTTTCGTTGGTTCCTTGGGTTGGTGTTTCTGGGTTCTTCCACTCCTGCTGTTAAGCAGGCCAGGCCTTAGAGATAGCAATGGTTTCTTAAAAAACTGAGCTGGCATATTTTTTATAAAGAAAGAACAAATGCAAAACCTAACAAACCTTTTGCATGTTATATGTTGTTTTTTTCAGCACAGTGAGATTATGTGAGAAACTTCTCACCATACCTATCAGTCACTGTGGACTGGAGGTTTGGAGAGGAGGGATCCTCGCACTTGTTATAAAGGCTGTGAATTTTACTGGATTCAAGGGGTGTGAACACTTGGAAGAGAGCCAGTGCTGTGCTCCTTAACCATTATTATCATTAAATACAGGAAAAGGCAGTAAAGACATTGCTTTCCTACAAAATGGAGGATAGTAAAGTAAGACAGAGAAAGACTAAGACCAGACAGATTGGAAAGCAGTTCCCCTCCATCATCTGTGGGGAATAAACAAAAGGCACTAAAAGCATCTATATTATTAAGAAAAACGCCACACTTCTCTTTAGTTGGTACAGTTCCTTGATAACTACATTCCTTAAGAGCGTTACTGTGTCCTTCAGTATTCAGCTTGATTTCAAATCAGGTTGCAATAAGAAACTTGGAATTGTTTAGGGGAGCAAAACCATCATATTAAACTGTGCTGGTTTTGAGTTTATCCTGTAAACATTTAGGAGTAAATTCCTTAGTGTCAAGTTTTGTTTTGTTTTTTTTTTTTTTAATTCTTGGTAGCTAATGTCATGGAAAGACATACAAGAGGTGTATGTCAACAGATACATAATAATACTAGTGCATTGCTGCGTTAGTACCTTTTGTTTATAAATCATAATACATTTTTTTATATTTAAAGTTTTATACAACCTTTGTGAATTAAAAAAAAAAATTGAATTTACTACAGTAGCTTAAATTCTGTTCCCTTCCTGCTCCTGAAAAACAATGGCGTCTATTCAACTGTGCATACCAACATTGCAGAAAAGTTTAAAAAGGTAGTGTAAGTAAAACTCAACACAGAGCTCTCCAAGTTCAGCATTGAAAAGAACAGTAAAAGTCTTACACAGAGAGAAACAAAATAGTCAAGGGTGGTTGTTTTCATGCTATACAGAAGTTCAGACTTATGACATCCTCTCATGATTGGATGGACTTAGTATTGCTTTAGCATTACCCAAGGCATTGGTTTTTCTCTGAGGTTTAACAAAGACTACATGATTTGTCTGCCTAAAACTCTATATAGAATCAGAGTCTCAGTGACAGTGTCATTTAATGAATTACAAGTACAGCTTCCAATAGCATGTAGTGGCTCTTGTCACTCCTGATCAGTGCACCTGAGGACTTGGGAAGCAGAATACAATGTGGCTAGTTACTATAACTTGTTATCCAAAATACTTGCTACAGCATTACAGCAGATCATCTTAAACTGTAGGATTGTTGGTTTAAACTTTACATATGCCAGTTACAGCATTCCCTATTCTAACTTTTACAAAGAAAACAGTAATTTTACTTCTTTTCCTGCTATTAATGACCCACTTTCCATTGAGGGGAAAATAGCAGGAATGCATAATTAAAGCAAAATAGATGTAATTTCACACTGATAAGCCGCACCTATTTCACTGAAGAATTGAGCTGATCCCGGAAGTGCGGCTAATCACATTCCAGTGAAATGCCAACCCAGAAGTGCGAGCCGGCTGGGGAGGGAGCCGCCACTTTTTGCCACCTTCGCATGAAGCTGAGCTGCTTTCCCGCCGTTTTGCCGCCGCTTTTTGCTGGCTTTGTGCTTTGCCACCACTTTTTGCTGCTGCTTTTTGCCGTTGCTTTTTGCCACCTTCATGTGAAGCCGAGCCGCTTTGCCGCCGCTTTTTGCCGCCACTTTGCCAGCCCGCCAAGCTGCCGCTTTTTAGTGGTGCAGGGAGCCGCAGCAGCCAGCACTGGGGGAAGGAGGTCCGGGACCCGCGGCACAGGGAGGGCGCCTGGGGCTATGTTTAAAGGCTTTGCCGGTCTGTGAAAACTGTTTGCAAATTGTGCACCTGATAACAAACCCCGCTTTGTTGCACGTGGATCCTCACTTTAAACAAAAAAAAATTACGGCTTATCACCCAGTGTGGCTTATTTATGGACAAATTCCATGGTCTTTCTGGCTACCTGGAAGTGCTTATAACCAAGTGCAGCTTATGAGTGTGAAATTACTGTACTACTAATTACAGCTATACATAACTAGTAGTTCTATCAGACAATATGTATTTCCTCTACTTGTGTCAGAAACGGTAGAATCTTTTTTTCTAATGAAGTGCAAGTGCTGAGTTAAGCTGTAGCAAATGTGGAAGAAGCCAGTCACCTGCTTTCATATACTTCCAGTAGTGTGCTTGCATTTTTTAGTGACTAGTGTACTTAATGTAACCAGGTAAGCATTGTTTGAGAGTAAACTACTATGAAGTAAATAGCTGTTTAAATTTACACCATTTACTTAAATTTGCTTCAAACACAGTTTGCTTTGCACCATTTATTTCAAGGCTGATTTTCTATATACTATTGCTGCTCTACTCCTGTAGAAATTTCATCACTTAAATGTCATGTCTTAACCTGACATTTCAGTGTGGAATTTGTTTTCATCAGGAAGGTTAAGTACTAGACCTTTTGAGTCCCTCCTTGTTGGTGGTGTCTTAGGAGCTCGAGACGACTACCTGTGTAGTTTAAAATTCTCTGTTTTCCCAGCCCGAGCACTGAAGAAAGAGTCCAAAGCTGTCTTCTGCAGTTTCCAGAATTATTCTATCTTATCTAGGATGTTCTTTCCCTGACCAGCCGAGATCTGCTCAGCAAGCCAGTCAGGGGCACACTGTTTGCCCCCTGGGTGGGATTATCTTTTTATACTACAAACTACATGAACAATATTTATAGATATCTTCCAATACATATCACTTATGTTGTACAGTCTAGTTCTACTCTAAACCAGTCCAAAAGTGCCAACATCATCCAAGACATGGATGCCAAGAAGAAGGAGAAAGAAGGACAGAACACGCCCAAATTCCTCTATCTTGACCCCATACCCCTATTCTAAAAAATCACAAAAACCTACTTTTTTACCTTGTAACAAACTAACTTATATTCTACTTATTTTTTGTGACCTGCAATTCTCCATGCAAGGCTGGTAATTTTTCCCAGGGGTTGAAATCAAAGCCACAGGAGTCTTGGGGCTCTGTGCCAAGGCCTCTGAGACCCCTGCCTGGGTCTCGAACATCCAGGGCAGCCAGAGGGTTGTCCTGGGTTCCCATACCTCCTAATCTGAGTAACTATGATTTCTGTGAACTCATCTAATCACAGAATGGGTGAGGTTTGAAGAGACCACAGTGGGTCATCTGGTCCAACATGCCTGCTCAAGCACGGCCACCCTATGGCACGTGGCATAGGATTGTGTCCAGACAGTTCTTGAATATCTCTGGAGAGGGAGACTCTACAACATCTCTGGGCAATCTGTTCAGTGCTTGGTGATCTGCACAGTAAAGAGGTTCTTTCTCATGTTCAGGTGGAACTTTCCATGCATTGGTTTCTGCCTATTTACTCTTGTCCTATTGCTTGGCACCGCCGAGAAGAGCCTGGTTCCATCCTCTTGTCACCTACTCTTAAAGATATTTACACACATTAATGAGGTCCCCTCTGAGTCATCTCTTCTTGAGGCCCAGCTCCCTCAGCCTTTTCTCAAAAGAGAGTTGCTCCAGTCCCTTAATAATCTTTATTGCACTCCACTGGACCAACTTCCATGTCTCTCTTGTCCTGAGCAGCCCAGAACTCCACACAGCACTCCAGATGCAGCCCCAGTAATTGCTGTAGGCAAAGCAGGCATATATAATCACAACTTTTGGAAATGACTAGTATGCCCTGATGATCGTGGTTTTCATGATACCATAAATGTGGGAAAATAATAGTTCCCTTTGCTCTTTTGAACCACTTAAAAAAAATCCTTGACTGTAATGTGATGAAAAATGCTTTGTTCTAAACTTAACTGCCAAGTTACTCAATTTGAATGACTGAAGTTTGCTTTTTCATATAAGAGTTTGTGATTGTAGTAAGTAAGAAAACAGTTTCTTTTCAGTGTAATTTGAAACTGACTTACTTGAAAATGATGCACTTTGCCAGCACAGTCACTAGCTAAGTGTTACTCCAGACAATTGAAATATTAAAGAAGTAATGAGCTGTCTGTTTGTTAAATCTTCTAGCTAAAAAGAAGAAGAAGCCAAAGCTCTTAAACAAGTTTGATAAGACCATTAAAGCTGAACTAGATGCTGCAGAAAAACTACGTAAAAAAGTAAGTTTTGAATGTTTCGCTCAGGACTGTAGGTAGTGGACAAAACATGGATAATTTAAAAACTTGGGAAAAGGGAGAATGAATTTTAGGCTACTTTATGTGAAGTTAACTTTTTGAACTATTCAGTGCTTATTTTCCTTCAAGTTTAATTTCTTCTGTCTGTTCATGTGTGTTTGCTCACTGTTAACCATGAAGATATGTAGCTTAATCATTGAATTTCTGCTTAAATGGATCACTTGTTCTGTCCTGTCACTCTTGTCCAGCTGACTGCTGAAGTCAAGTGCTGCCAGAGAGCTTTGTGTGTGTCAGCAGGGATCTCTCAGTGAGTGTTCTGATGTCTCGTGAGCATTAGATGGAGATCATTGCAGTAGGTGTTGTTTCTGTTGAGATTCTGTGTCCTGGGAGTGCCTCTGCTCCTGTACAGCTGCTTAGAGGACAAAACAGATGTTCCTGCTTCTCGCCTGGGGCAGCAAGACCTTAACATCAATCAGTCACGTTGGGTAGTTCTGAATTTAATAACTTGACTATGAAAAACAAACAAAAAAAACCCAAGCTCTTCAAGTTATCTCCCCTTATAGCTTCCAATTTTATACTTTTATTTGAATATTTCAGAAAAGAATACCTTTGCAGAGATGTCCCTTTTCCAGATGTGAGATTAAGTAGTGAAGCAAGACTGGCTGTTAAAAATGAGAGACTTTAAAGTCTTTTGAATATAGTTCTTCTAAAAATCTAATATATCTCACAGACAGTCCTAGCACAAAAAGAACAACTACAGGTCTTTGCTGTACCCTACATTTGAAACAGTGAGATATATTCTTTTTGGTATAGTAAAATAAAAACCAAATTGGTTATTGAAGGTGCAGGATTATTCTTGATTTTCAGGACATACTGTGCAGTCTTGATTTTATCTTGCCATCTGTGCAGCTCCAGAATTTCGGGAGGTCTGTGATGGGACTAGAGAGCTATTGCGTAGGGAGGAATAACCTCTGGCTGCACTGCTGCTGTTCCTCACTAGAAGGTCAGAATACAAAAAAAAAAAAAATACAAAAAAGGAATTTTTGTGTTTCTGTTACTTAAGCAATTGGTTAATCAGAAATAGGCATAATAGAAACATTTGATGAGCCTGTATGGTCAGCTTGTCTCTTTTCCTGCTGTATCTCTTGGTAAGTTACAAATAATCATGCATGTCATGCAAAAAACTTGGAGGAAACAGCCATACTGTTCATCATGAGATGTGTGCGGGGGGGGAAATTTCCATCCATGTGTAGAATTTTCTTCCTACTCTCTGTTGTTTCTGGTCTGGAATTTGTTATTAGCAGTAGGATCTTTACTTTTTTTATACTAACAGGTTATTTTCATCTCAGGATTTTATCCAATCAACAAAGGGAAAATGAATAAAGTATGAAGAACCAAGTTATTAATTTTAACCATGGAAAGTAGATTATATTGTTTCATAAATAATGACAACTAATTTTTCTTAAAAAGTCAATCCCGACAAAAGTATGAGTGAAAGCTGTGAATTCAGTTTTATGTTGGTTCTTCAATTGTGAAACGAATGTGTTATTAAGTCCTGCATCCTTCAGCATTTTTATTAGCTAGAATTGCTGATAAATATGTCTGCTTTTCAGGGAAAAGTTGAAGAAGCTCTAAGGGCCTTTGAAGCATTAGTGAATCAATATCCACAGAGTCCTCGAGCAAGATACGGGAAAGCACAGGTACTTAGAAAAAAAAGTTATAGATGTTGAAAAAAAAACGAAAATTAAACATTTTGCTTTATCAATAGAGTTATAAATACCACTTGGAATTAATTTATAAATGTATGGAGGTTTCCAGGTAAAGAAAGAATCATGTGATATGTCACATTTTATCTCTTTCAGTCAACTGTCCTTCCCCAATTACTTTGGCAGCTTTTATGGAATTTCAGTGGGAAGTATTTAAATAACAAAAAAATAAGATACATCCTGTAGATCTCAGGAGAATTGTCAGGTGAATGGCAAGATATAAGTACCAACTAATGGCCCAGTGCAGGAACAACAGGTAGAACCTACATACTATTTGCTGTAGCTAGTAAATCAACACATCTGTCAGCCTGGGATAAATGCTGGTTTATGCTCTAATGGGAATAGAAAAGAGGATTTGGAGTTTTTAGAGAGAAGGAGTTTAAGCATAAAGAACACAAATTCTCAGTCAATAAGCATTAATTAGCTCTACTTGTGGAGTGAGTTATGTTTCAGGTGTTTCCCTTCAGAAGGCATTAGAAAATAATCTCGGCATTTGTAATACTTTTAGGCTGTGTTGAGATGTCTCAGAAGGGAATAATCTTTGAATTTTCCTAAACAGCAGGATAATCCTGCTGCACTAGGAGTAAGAAGACTCCTTGAACTCATGTTAATCAGGATGAACGAAGTTAAGCCATCACTGTAGGAAGGAATGGTGCTGTTAGACAATTGATGAGGATCTTGGAGTCACAACCAGTTTCCACTTGGTTAATAACAGTCTTGCTAAAACCAAAGCTGTGATTATTCAAAAATCTATCAAGCACTTGATACACAGCAGACCAAATGCTTCAGCGCTCTTTGTGATGACAATCTGCCAAACTCTTTGCCTTTTTACAGTAGGAGACCACTTTGTTCATACAAGTGATGAACTTATCTCTGTTAAGTTACACTTTTAGTATTTGCCAGTTTTTACAAATCAAATCAAGCCTCCTCAATGGCTTTAGGGAGAAGGGCAGATCACTGCAGCCAGCTGTGAAATTTATTCTCATTCTGAATTCCCATCTCAGTAACCCAACTTCATTTGTCCATTTACAGCAATTTGTAGTTGGCCACTACTACTTTAGTAATCCATGGAAGGTCAATACAGATCAAGATCTGAAGAAATAATTAGATGAGTTTTCTGGGAGTGTGTAAAAACAATGATAAATTCATGTTCTGTAGCCTTTCAAGGTTCATACTAGTCATTTTTCTGAACAGTTATATTAATATTACCAATGACAATTTTATTGAGCCCAGTATGTGTAAGTCTAAGCTGTTTGAAGGAATAGGAAAACTGTGGGCATCAGACAGATGAATTATTAACATTTTAACACAGTATTATTTTTAAATGGGTATTCATACCAACAAAATTAATGTAAATTTGCTATTTCTCATCACTTACTAAAAATAAAACTGCAAAGAATAAGGTTAAAGGCCTTGAAGGTAAAAGGTAAAGAAAGTTAAAAATTCGCCACAAAAGTATACTTCTTCATTTCCTTGAAGCATGAACCAACATTACATGCTAATCTTGTAGATTCAGTTTTTAATAAGACATGAGGATTGATTTTTTTTTTTTCTGGATCTTTTAATGGCTTTAAAAAGCAACTGTTTTTCAAAAATGTCCACAAAATATTTCATTATTGTTGGGTTTTTCAGAAATATGACAAATTCTTTATGTGATGTCTGAATTACACTTGAGCCAGATAAAAATGATACTTTACAGAATTCATTGATATCTTTACAGGTGAAAAGAACAAGAGATAGGTTTTTACCCTCCTTATATGAAGGTTCAACTTATGGTGAAGTTATACAGATTTTATGTGGACAATTTTTGCTTCTTTAATATTCTTTGCCCTGCAATTCCTTTGAAAAAAAAAGGAGAAATAAATTTCCTAGTGAATGTGCATCAGAAAGAATAAGTTATTGCTTAAAACTTATTTCTGAAGAAGTCTCTGAAAGCTACTTGATTAACTGATTGGCTGAGTAACCATATTTTTTGGTATTTCCAACACCAAGTTCTAAAGCAACTCAAGAAAAAATTTAAGGACAGAAGTGCAAAAAGATTTCAGATATTTGCTATAACAAAGCAACATAGAAAACATAGATAACACAGTTGAAGCATATTAATTTAATGTGTGTCTTTGATGCAACAGTGAATTTAAATAGACCAACAAGAGCTTCTGCACCATCATGCTTATGATACATCTGCTGTGGCACTTGTCTCAAGAAAGAACATAAGCCAATAAATATAGAAGTATTTGAGAAGAATGAATTAATACCTAAAAATGCTTGCATTTATATAAACAATTCAAAGTAAGCCTTTAAAAATTCTGCATTTGAGACATAGTATTTTTCAGCTATGGAAGCAAAGTGTGAACATGTCTTACCACAGGTGAGATCAGTCACAGCTTCTGTTAGATTCATTGAAGCTGTAATTTCACTGTATAGAGCTCATATGTCCTTTAGTCTGCTTCTGAATTTTATGAACAAGTTTAAATTTTGAAGGAACTGTAGGGTACATATTCTATCAACTTATGCAAGGCAAAAGGCAATTCCTAATTCATTTTGCAAGAGTGTAAATAAATTTGTCAGAATAGATGAAAACGTTTATTGGTGTGTTTTGATCTGTGTATTGCTTCCAGAGTGAAGCTTAGAATACAAATAGTCCACAGGCAAAACTTTACATTTCTTCTGTGTTATTAAACCAGATTACTTCAACTGCTTTTGAAAGCCGAAATTATGAACTCTACAAATATTAATAAAAGGTCTGTGTTTGTATGTTTTGGGTGCAACTTTTCTTGTACTTCTCCTTTCAAACAGCTTGTAGGTAATAAAATAAAGCACAATCCATAGTCTAACAATCACATAGCTTACCTGGTAAGAAAAGAGTTGGTTTTAAAACTAACAGATTATTAGGTGTTCTAATAATGGTTTTGTTATTCTTTCTAGTCTGAAGATGACTTAGCTGAGAAAATGAGAAGCAATGAGATGCTGCAACAAGCTATCAACACCTATGATGAGGTTGTTAGTCTGCCAAATGTCCCTTCAGACCTGATAAGACTGAGCTTGAAGCGAGAAGCTGACAGGCAGCAGTTCCTTGGTAAGTTTTGAGGATGGTATAAAAATTACAAAAGTCTGAGCAAGGATTTCAAGACATCACTAAGGATTTTAAAGTGACAATTGCATTGAATTTTTGGTTGGACTTGTCTTCCTAGTATGTTAAATGAAAACCATTTTTACATTATTTTTTTTCTAGGTAACTAGTGTCTGTAATTTAGGATAATAGTGCCTGTAGAAAGCTGCAGCAGATGCTGTGAGAAGCTATGATGATAGGTAGTCAAAAATTTTTATTGACAGACAAAGAAGAAACTTTTCTACTGAAGACAAAGAAAATCAAGAGGAAATTACTGGCATAAGTAGAGTAAACATACTCAGAATAAACTTTTAGTAAAGATAGAGAAGAATGGAATTGTACAAGGGGAGAACATCCCCACGATTTAGGTTTAAATTCTAGTTTTAGATCTCAGTTCTGTGATGTATGAAAAGTGGTAATTAGAATATGAGGTGCAATCAAGCATTCTGTTCCCATGGGTTAGATTTTTAATATCAAGTTGTTTTTTATCTTGCTTTTCCTTAGCAAGACCTCATTTAGGAAGACAGTGAACATAATTTTAAGCACATAAAGCATGATAAACTTCATAATAGAAATAGTAGAACTATTGTTTAACACTAGAAATTAATTTAGTTTACTTAATTAAGATGAAGTTTATTATTACATGTCTACTTAGTTTTGTCCAATGCTTTGCTATCTGTATATGATAGAGCAACCAAAGCTTAAATAATATTACTTCTGCACCATGAAGTGTTCTCCACAAGAGGCTGCCATAACACTGTGTGATTGCAGTGATTCCCTGAAATATTCCTGGTACAGCTACACCCACAGTGACAGCCAGGCAGCTGAATGGGCTCCTGTCTGCACAAGTTTTTCCAGCTTCTCCTTCTTGATTGTCAGTGGAAGTGGAGTGCTTGCCTCTGATTTGTCTTTCTTTGGATGTTGTGTAAATGTCTTGTTACTGTTTCTTATATCTGCACTTGTAATTAAGTCTTGTTCAATCAAATCAGGTCGCATGAGGGGTTCCCTGGTTACTCTACAGAAATTAGTTCAGCTGTTTCCCAGTGAGACTTCATTCAAGAATGACCTTGGTGTTGGTTACCTCTTGATAGGAGATAACAGCAATGCTAAGAAAGTATATGAAGAGGTGAGTTTCCATTCCAGCCAAGGAAAAGTATTGTTTACATCCCTATATTAATTTCAAAGATTGATTGATTGAAACTATTTTAGTTGTTAAATATGTCACATGTGATATTTTGAAGGATTAATATAGATATTTTTTTAAGTGCAGTTATCTTCAATTTTTAATTTATATTTTCTGATACTGTCATACCAAGTTTTTCCTCATTGACAGAGGGATGGAGCTTATTTCCTTATGGTAATAATAATTTAACTCTTCTACCTTCTGGTAGTCAGGTTTGAAATATATTGACAGCACATCTAGATGTGTTGTATGTAATATGTAATGCATACTATAAAAAAGGTAGCCAATGTTCAAGACAAGGAAAGCAGGAGTAAGCCAGTTTCTTTACAAGAGCAGCATCTCTAACCATGTAATCAAGTAGATCAGTACTCACAAAACTATTTAACCTTTGTTTTTTAATCTTTTTATAAGTAGCTTAAAATCTACTTTTCTTTCATGATGTTTGTAGTGTGGACAATTCATTGGATTTATATTTCTGTCTTATACTATGGTTATCTGCCTGGGGAAACTTTGCTGCCAGGAAAGGCCACTCTGCTCCTGTGATCTAGAAACCCTGTTAACATCTGGAAGCCATCTAACAGATGTGGAGTCTGACATCATTGGTAGATCACAAATTGTCACACCTGACCAGGAATGGTCTTGTTGATGTTGGCACACTTATGGTGCTTGAGTAGGACAGGCTTGGTGGGGTAATTGTCTGGTTGTAAAGGCTGGAAAGGGATCAGCAGGATTAGTGCCACCTCCTGAGAATAAAGGCCTGATTTTCCACCCCACACATCTGGGAGGCTGAAGAGATTCTCATTCTGATAACTTCTCAAAGAGAAGAAGGATGTCCAACCACATGGTTGGAAGCAGAAGCCAAACACTAGGAATACCATTTTTTTTTCCTCAGACTCCTCTAGTAGCCTCAGATGTTGCCAGAATAATGTTTGCTTTGCTACATTAGCTATTTTTTTGGTCCTTCCATAAAACATTTCTGTCTGATAATTTTTGGCTTGCTGTCAAAATTCCTCAGAGGATTGGAAATAATGGCTATTAAAGATAGAATTTATTAAACAAACCTGCTACTCAAGCTGCAAGGGATTTGAGAAAACAAAAGCATACTCCTTTTGGGCAAGATTTTCCTGTGCAATTGTTCAGTGTTTTGTTGCAAACAACATAATTGTTAGAATTTCTCAATATTCACAGGGATTTTTATACATGGAGGAAGGTAATGAATTTGCTATATAATTACTTTGATACTGAGTTTTATATACTTAAGAGGAAGTATATAGGGCTCTGATTAAGAACAGATCTGCAGCTGATGTGCTTTTAACATATTGTTTTCCATTCTTCCTTCCATTCTATCCAGTGTAATTACTCTGTATTGCAGTTCAGTGACACTGAAATAGAATAAAGAACACTTGTTCTGTCATTCTAAAGAGAGGACAAGTATTTTTTTTTAAAGACTTGGATTAATTTTTTTTTAAAATCGTGGTGAGTTTGTCCATATATTAGGTACTACTCAGGGTGAATTTCAACACAACAATGTAATTTTAAAATTTTAATTCAGGATAAATTTACACTAAGGATTTGAGGAAAGAATACCCAAAGAAACAGGGAGATTCTCATGTATACCTGCTTTGGTTCTTGGTTCTACTGAAGGCTTCTTGCATGATTTTGGGCAGATTTCCTGGGGGCTACATGGCCTGCTCTGGCTCAGCTGTTGAAATGCTTATTTAGAAAGTGCTGGTTTTGAGCTCGACCACAGATGCTCAGGTTCTCTGCATAGTGGAGAAAGGGGCAGACTGAGCAGTGGTTCTGAGGGCCTCAAGGAGACTCTTGCTTTTCCCATGATTTTTGAAAAAAACTGGGAAACTTCAAAGTGTGACTAAGTCCTTCTCACTTGTGTAATCTTAACAAAAATGTTAAGAGAGCACAGACAAGAGCATGAACTCGGTGCTGCAAAGTAGATACCTCCAATATTTATGAATCCTGATTTCTGTTTCCCACTGCAAGGATGTTCATGCATTTTATTCAAGTGTTCTTTAATGCAGAAAGCACAGGCATCTTAGAGTTCAGTACTCACCCTCAAGATAATATACCCCTTATTCAACTTTAAATCTCAGCTTTTTGTTGATTTCCCTCTAGCCTTTTTCATGGTTGTCTAAGTTTCTGTGTATGTGGGACTTTGGAAAATTCCCAAGTAGTTAAACACTCTTCTCTGCAGAGGAACTTACACTCCGAATTTCCCATTTCCTGGGAATCTGCTAGATTCATGGGGAAAATCTTTATTTCCTGCTGTAAAGTTTCAATCTCAATTCAGTGTTACTGATCTGTGTGTTAAGCATGTGCTGAGCACATGCAACCAGATGAACCCTTCACAGGCACTTTTCCCTACATGGGATTACAGTACATTCCATTTCAGACCAGACTAACCTGAGCTAGCATCATCTCCAAGGAATTGAATAGAAGCCCAGGGAATACTAGTGGATGAAAAAATTCTGCTTTTGCTTTACATTTAATAGCCAGTTTACTTATTTTCCAGTCAATTCTTGTTTTTCTTTACAAATTTGTTACATCTTAGCAACTTATTTTCAAAATCTTTAATATATGTTTCCTCTTTTAGCTGCAGAAGCAATGTGTATAAACATTGAACTCCAGACCAAGAGAATTTTTGCTTCCAGCTGTAGTGTGGTATCATTTAAACTTGCCCAAAATATACTTTTCTAGTTTGTATTTGGCAGAATTTTTGCTGAACCACAGATGGAAAATGGTGTCCAGCTGGAGAGGATTTCAGTTTTGCCTCTAATATTAAATAATTTTCTTTTAATATTGCACTTAGGGACATGGAAACATAATGTTAAGGGTAATTTTAGTAGGATTCAGAGGTATTTGCATCTTCAAAGAAAACATAACTTTAAAAGTAGTCCTGTAATATTAGAACTATTTTTGGTTCAAACATCCACAGATTATAAAATAACACAGTGAAAGAGAACTTTTTAAGACTGGTTACTCAGCTAATGGCACTTTTTCTGCCTCCATGCTGAGGCATGTGTGCATGGTTCAGTGCAACATTTTAGAGACATGCATAAGCCAGCTCTGATTGAGCTATCTCAGGTACCAAAACCAGAATATCCACATTAACACACTACTTTGCCCTGGCTAATTAGCCACTGACAGCCCCAGAGGTTAATTTCTATATTCATGATTAACATTTAATGGGCTATGAGCAGTTTAGTAAAACTTATTTCTAAACATAATTAATATTGCATGCAGCAACAGCAACAGAGTAATACAATTTACATTAAATACTTCCAGTGTAATTTCTGCTGATTGTATCTCTTTGCTTCTCTTTAGGGGCTCTGAATGTAGATCATTCCTTAATGCAACTCGGCGTAGTTTAAATGAACCGTAATACAGAAAATTCTATTCTGTCTTAGCTAACCAGATAGCTTTATCCTATAGTTAAAGAAACTGTTACAAAATTATGTGGCTAATAAATATTTCTGTCAGTCACTTCATTTCAGCCTGCAGGTACAGATTCTTGGATCAAAATAATTACACACATTGCTGCAGTCAAAATGCATAAGATGCAGAAGGTTATAGTGTATTCTTTTACTAGGGATCAAGCTCATCCTTACTGTGGTACTTTTTCCTAATCGTGTCTCTTACTATGGACTTCCAATAGATTCTCAAATTGTTTGTTCCTTTGCAGTCTTCATAGTCTTTTCTGTGAAAAGAAGTAAAGTGCTGCTATTTTTAACTCATAACATTTTGTACCCTCATAGCTGTGATTTTTGGTTTTGCTTGGATGTGGTTGGTGTGCATAAGATTTGAGAAAAGGGAGAAATTGGTCCAGAAAACTTATTATGATTTTGCTTGTAACTATTTTGATTGAAAAGTGATGTCAAACAGAAACTGTAAAAGGCAGAGGGAAATAACTATAATGTATGCAGGCATTTTATCCATGGCATAAGTTTAGTAGCTTCAAAAATGGATTTAGGCAATAGAAATTGCTCATCTGTCTGTTGTTTTGTATTTAGCAGCTGTCTAGACATTCAGTGGATATTAGCCTCTGTAATTCCACTGCCTGCCAGGCTCCTGTGATGATCCTCACAGATTGAGGGTCTATCCTGATAAGACTGTCCACCCTTATTGTAAGGAGAGAATAGGTGTAAAAAAAGATTAACTTAACCATGTAATTGATACTGCATAGAGCTACAAATAATATTGAATATGTACATCATAGAAATGCAAGGCTGAAAAGTAGATCAAGACATTCTCTCTAATTTTTTGCCCTTGGCTGAGGCAGACCAAATGCACTTAAATTGTCTGACTGGTGTTGGGGCTGCATGTTTCAGAATTCAGGTTGGCACCTTTGCACCTTCTTCCCCTGAAGCACCACCCCATACACTGATCCTTTCCTACAGCTGTCCCTGTACTCACAAATCCTTCTCTTCCACAGTCCCCATGAAATATTCGTCTCTGGACAGTTGCCCATGGGTTTCCCTTTTCTGCAAAATCAAGCCAGTTTGTAATTCAGATATCATCTGGATCTTGTTGAGGGTACAAAATCTTTTAGCTGAATTTAACATGCTTGGTCTTGGTCAAAGAATGCAATACACAACTGTACAAGAATAATTTATCCATCAGCTTCAAGTTTGAAAGCACATTGAGTCTACTACTGCAGCAGACTTTTTATTACCTTATTTCTCATGGCCAGAAAAGTGCACACAGTTCCAGAGAGTGCTTCATTTCACCACTGTGCTGAGTGCCCTTGGTGTTCCAGGGTTTGACATCCTCATGTCATGATGCTGGCATTATTTTGCAGCTTCCTTCTAAATTGTAGTGATTGTGCTTCATGTATGTTCTTTTGCCAGTTCTCAGAAACTAGTTTGCCACCACTGGAAACCTATCTAATTTAAAACTATTTCAGGTATGTTTCTGCTGCAGATTTTTTTCAAGAGTAGCTGCTTTACTTCAGATTAGTGACACCTGGAATAAGTAACTTCAGTGTTAGTAGTGGGTTTAATTCTGTAATGTAGCATGCTATACCTCAAGAGAAGTGTCAAAAATGACAGATAAGGGAAAAATAAAGCTGTTTCTTTTGAAATAATTTTACTTATGAGACTTTGAAGTTTGGAATTACTAAACAGTATTATGTACGCAGGTTTGTTAATTTGCTTAGATTCATACAGGTGTATTTAATTACTTTCTCTCAAACAGGTTCTAAGTCTGGCTCCAAATGATGGCTTTGCCAAAGTACATTATGGCTTCATCCTGAAGGCAGAAAACAAAATAGCAGAGAGCATACCTTATCTACAGGTACTTTTTCACCCACAGTAAATGTTTTTTCAGCAAAATGTAGAATTGGAATGTATAAAATGTGTCAGACTAGAAGTGTACTAATTACAAATCACTACTTAAGCCATTTGTTGGAGTTACATTGGTATATCACTGCTTATGAACAGGAAAAAAACTTGTACATTGAAAACCATAAATTCTTAAACATCAAGCATTTGTTTTATTGATGTCTAACCCGAAGTACAGAGGTCAAATTTTTTTAAGGTTGGTAGTATGCTGCAGACCTAAGGTGCTTGAAAGATCCAGGGAAGCCTTACATATACTTCTGAGTGTTTGGGAAGAAATACTACGAAGTAAAACCTTGATCCAGCTTTATAAAATGCTTGTATATATGTTTATAGGGTCAGGGGCAGGTCTCCATTCTGAATATGCCTCTGTCTTGGAGGGACTGGGGGGAGAGGCTGTGGGATTTGGCAAACTGGTAACATTTCTTAATGACTTTCTACTGACATACTGTATTCATTCATCTTAAGTTCCAGGTTACCATGGTGGTTGCATTTTCTACCTTTTCACAGCCTGTCTCTTGCATAGAATTGACAGACTATTTACAGTAATCAAATGAACTCTTTAGAAGTCCTATTGAAGTTTTCTTACACCTTCCATTTTTATTTATTTATTTATTTATTTATTAGGAAGGACTGGAGTCTGGTGATCCTGGCACAGATGATGGACGTTTTTATTTTCATCTAGGTGATGCATTACAGAGAATGGGAGACAAAGAGGTACATATTTTTACTTTAAAATCTAAATCTCTTGAGTGCCTGCAGAATCCAGAAAAGCATTTAATGATGGCCTTAATGTTGAAAACAAGAGTACTCTGATTGCAACAATAATGCAGCATGTGTGTGCAGAAGTCAAGATGATCAACAGCAAAAAATCTATTGTAGGCATTGCAATACAATCTTTCAGCATCCCTTGCTTATGATTTAACTTAAAATGTTTAAACTGGCATAGGGAATCTTGAAACAAGGGACTAAAACTTGACAATAATTTTAAATGTTTCTGGAATCTGTTTTCTGCTTATGTAACTTATAACACAGGTTTTAATGAGAGGTAAAATAATTGTGTGTATATTGCTGTATAAAGTTTTTGTGTAACAGTGTTTTGTAAATATTTCCTTCTTTCCAAGGACAAAGCACCAATGAGTATGTGATAAAAAAGCATCACAAGAGTACTGAATGTATGGGCTTAGTTATGAAATTTTTTCAATAACTAAATTAGCAAATCAATCAGGAAAACAGAAATTTGTACTATGTATCTGTTGAGTGGCTAACAAAAACAAACATATGACACTGGAAGCCATAAGAGTTTCTCTTTGTTTATTTGAAATCAAATTATACTTAAAAGTGAAATTTACATGTATGAATTACCACTATGGTCATGGCAGGGGAGCAAAGGACCTTTTTTGAAGACTTGGACTAATCATGAACTTTAATATGGGCATGAATTAAAAAACAACAGCAAAAAAAAAACCCAAAAAGCCAAAAATAAAACATCATTCCAATTCCTAGGTGGGAAATATGTAAAGAGTAACTATTAAAAATCAGAGTAGAAATAGCCATGAAAATCACAGCTTTTTAATTATTTACCTAGTGATGTGTGCAATATTAATACCTAAAAATCTGTAAAAAATGCTGACCTCTTTAGTGCTGTTGCCCAGTCAGTTGGTGATTCTCCAGTATGAACTGTAAATAGGTGGGCTGAGATGAAGCCTCTGTGTGTGATCATTCTCAAGCCTAGTTCATCAGGTTATTTTTTTTAATAATTCATGAGATTTATATTACAATACTTTATACATACAGTAGATCTAGAACAGTGAAATGTAATATTTGAATTCTGTTAGATTGCCTGCCCTGCAGTACTCTTCCAATGAGATTTTTTTAAATTTTTCATTTATAAGTGAGAATTAGTTTACCGCATTTTACTTAGAAACACATGCACACATAGACAAACACACAGAGTGTGCTTTCACACTCTATCTAACTCTGTCTCCTTCTCTCAGATCCCTGCTCATTTCCATGGGACATTCTGGGTTGAGTGGCTGAGCCTAGAACACCCCATTGCCATGTTTGAATAAAGATGCCACACAGATGTGATTAATGTACATCATCTCTAACTCCAGGAAAATTATGTGGTAATGTTTATGGAGTTAATGGCCAAATCTGCTGTAGAAAAAGTTTAATTAATGACAAATTAGCTTCTTGGGATAGAGGAGACTTCTAAATTTATCAGTGGAAAGTCCATTGTTCAGCTAAATTTTTCTCACTGACCTTGCTAGACTTGCTGAATTTCAAGATTTAATCAAGGAAACAGATCAATATTTAAGTTACATGTGAAATTGCTATCACTGAAAGTTTGTTGCAGGGAGATATTAATCTATTAGAGCTAAATTAGGAGTTTTGAATGTGGCCTTGGGAAGTGTTAGGGAAACAGTATTGAGTATGCCCTTTCCTGTTATAATTTGATAAAATGCCATATTGGCTTGAGAAAAGAGAAATTAAAATTGTGGAATTATATTACAGAACAAAGCACTCTTCACACAGAATGTATAAACTGAGTGCATCTCAAAGAATTTCTGTCCTGGAAAAGAGCTACACTGTTGTAGCTGTCCATGTTCCATTGCCAAGACCTTCATGAGGAAAGAAATGTTTCTCACTGAATCCTGGGAATGGAAAGGATGAGTGAGGCAGCCTGACCCTACTCCATCCTGGTAAAGGCAACTTCCATAGCACAGTTCTCCTAATAAATAAAGATTAACTGTGTTGTACATTGTAATTATAGCTGAGGTGTCTTAAAAAGCAGCAATATTCATTCTCATCACTCAGGGACTGGAACAAGTAATTCATTCCCCTAATCATTTGGGCTATCTCCAGACATTTCAAATGAATGGAGGCAGTCAGCATGAACAATCTATTGATACCTCACTGGTGTTACAACTTTGGGGAGCAAATATAAATCCTAATGCTTCCAGTTCAGACAGTTTACCAAGATAACATCAAAATTTAAAGATTTATTTTGCAGTTTGACTGAGCGTCTCTAGGGAGAAAAAGATGACAGTTTGTATATGATCTGCTGTTATTCTGTTCTTTCACACTACTTTTGTGTACTTCAAATAAATACTGTAAGGCAACAATGTATTGCAGACTTTCCTCCATACTTTGAGAGAGTTATAAAGATCAGAGTGCCACATTTTTTAAAAAACTTGAAGAAAATTTACAGACTCTTATTGAGGACTTTGGCAAGTTTCTGTTCAAGGCAGGGATTGCTACCTGGTTCAGTCCCTCTGCTCTGGAATTATTGTTCTCATATTTCCCTATTTAACTCTCCTAGTTTTTTTTTTTAGTTTGTGGTGTTCTGGAGGGGTTATTTGTTTATTTTTAAATTGTGTTGTCTGAAATATTGCAGCTATTGCAGCAATACTGTGCAGGAAGGAGGCAGCTCTGTATAACCTTCTCTGCATATGGTTTGTCAGAGTACTACAAATGCTGGATCTTTTCTTTCCAAGCATCTCATTTTCTTCCTTTGATTTTTTCTTTTTTTTTTTTTTTCTGCTATACAGGGGTAAAACAAGTTGTGTAAAGGGAGAGTTAAGACAAGCAAAGGTCCAGTATTAACTTCAGTAGGTTCTGTCATCTGACCACTTTTGATGTGGCAAAAAATATTTGAAGAAACTCAAGTGCATTTAAGTATTGGATAATTAGCGCTTTAGATCTGCAAAGTCATCATTCTTTTCATCATCACAGCATCCCCACTGGCAGCAGAAGACAGTCATCTTTAATTTGTAGGTAGAGGATTGAAACAGAGAAAAAAAAATTGACAAAGATGAGAAACAATTGGATATTCCAAGTCCAAGGACAGGACATTAATTACTAGCCCATATTTGATGTGGATGATTTTGAGAAGATTATTCTGTTTAGTTAATGTTGGATTGGACTCTCCTGGCCAACTGATCTATTTTATTATTTGGGGTTTTTTTTGTTTGTTTGTAGTTTTTTTCCTTAAGTATTCATTAGCACATATTATTAAAAGAATAACCCCAACATCCAAAGAGACAATCTGCTACCTTGCCAGAAAGTGTTACTTTTTTTCTGTAGGAGCTTGGCTGATGTGAATTTGGTTGTTAACAATGTTTTAGGCATACAAGTGGTATGAACTTGGATACCAAAGGGGTCACTTTGCATCAGTTTGGCAGCGCTCCCTCTACAATGTCAAGGGTCTGAAAGCTCAGCCTTGGTGGACAGCAAGGGAAACTGGATATACAGAACTGGTGAAGGTAAGGCTTCATTATACTTTAACTTTTGTTAAAATACAGCTTTAATTTCAGTTATTAAGCAGAGAAAATGCTAATCAGTAAGGTCAGAACTACTGTCTGAATTCCAGACACCACTGTCAGACTGAGCGCAAGACTGAAGTAAGATGCTGTAAAATAAGCTTAGACTTTTTAAAATTTGGTAATGGGGACAGGATGGCTGAAATTATTAATAAGTACAAAATTTGCATGGTAGACAAATGTAACATCTCAAGTGGAAAATGACAGCACAATTTGGTAATGTCTGGAACACCCATTGTGAATTTTTAATTAGTCAGCAAAGGCTGTGCTTTTGAGCTCTTGTAAAATCAGAAGCTTTTAATTGCATGAGAGAAACAAGTATAGATTTCCAGTGATGGATTTAACAAAAGATAGTAATGCAGAATTTTAATTCTTTAAAAGCTTTTTTATTTATTTAATGCAAGGCAAGTAGTATGTTTTTGTATAACAGTAGCTTTTATTTCCAAAATTGCTTTGTTTTTATTAATTTATTATAATTCTAATAATAATTCCTAGAAAATTTTAAAAATAGAGCTTTTTTCCTATATATTTCAATTATGGGTGTGTGTTTTAGAGAAACCATTATGGATAAATAATTTAAACCCAAAAAAGTATATTTGTATGGAGCAAATTCCTTCAGAGTGGTTGTTTCTTTATGCTTAGTTACGTAACAAGTTTTAAAAAAACACTATGGAAGGCTGGTAATTTAAAAAAAAAAGTTGTTTAAAAAAGAAGATTGCTCTTTGATATGGTTTTGATTGCAACAAAAATAAGGCTAGAAATTTAGATTAAAGTGTGATTCTCCAATGTAATCTCAGCCACACGAAAAAGCAGTGAGCTTTATGGACTAGCACATGAAATGTGCTCATATTGAACTAATTCTTGAGTGGGAATGGATGCTTCTTGCCATAAAAGATATGGAGAAACTGGGAACTTCTTAATATGTTTCTGTCAAACAAAATGAAATATACATATCTTTTGATTGGTGTTTTAGAGCTACATTGCAATGTTGTTTTACAGTTCCTTACATGTAATCCTTTCAGATTCCTATGTCACAGAAGGTAATGATCCATTCACCCTTGGCATGAGTCAGCTTTGAAGGTGAAATAATTCAGTTGATGTTATAAAATGGCCAGAGTTTCATCTTGAAGGGGCTTTTTTCAGATGAATCAGGATGTATATGGAGGCCTTGGTTAAGATAAGCACCTGGAGTGGCTCCTAGAAGAGCTGCTCAGAAAACTAGCAAGGGTAAAAATTCACCCTTGACCTCCACCATACAACTGCCTCTGGAATTCAGTAATACGTTTTCATTCCAATCATTTAGTGGTATATGTTTTAGCTGTTTTATTAGCAATATGTCAGTGAATCTACATGAAATTATGACTTGTAATTTACTAGCACAGATATCATAATTTGGGAGTGTTAAGACTTACATTCTTTAAGATAATACAGCTTAAAGAATGAAGCCAAAATGTAGTTATATGCATCAGGACAAATGGGATTTTGTAACACAAGAAAGTACTTGAAGTTTTGAAATAAAGCAGGTTTTATTCTAATTACATACAATGCTGTAAGCAAGATTAGAAGTAGCATTCTTCAGGAAGTAACAAAAAATTATTGATGACATTAGTTTTCTAATTTTTGAAGTACTCCAACTTCTCTGCATGGTTTAGTTAAAAAAATATATTTCCCCTCCTCTTAGAGCAAAAACCAATCAATAGTTATTTCTTATTGCTTCAGTTCATTACATCCTCTTATGTCTGTGTGGGAAATGTGGGAAATGCTTCCAAGTCACAGTAGTGGAATTCAGTGTGGATATATACACAGCACTGGAGGCCCTGACCCTCTCTCTGAGTTTCACTGCATGTTAAATGGGAATGAACTATTTTCAATAACTTGGTGTCTTAATGCAAACTGAGCATTTATTTGGGGCTGGGGCAAAAGTGAAGCTGAAGTCTCTTTGGTTCATTCCATTAACCAGCCCAGCTGTGGTCAGTGGCATCTTATAGCACAGACCTGGCTTGATTTTCTTAAAAAGGATCACCTAGTTTCCTGGAGATGGAGATGTGAATTTTGACATTGCCTTGCCTTTTCCACAGAAAGCCTAAAGAGAAAATCGTCTTTTTTTCAGTATTCTCAGTTTAATAACTTTCTTCTGAGGGGCATTCAGCTTAACTAGCTGTCATCATACAGATAGATGTGAGACATACTGTCCATGTTAGTGGCACTGTTTGCAAGTGAAAAAAGGGGTATTTCCACAGGATGATTCATTTTTATGATGCTAAATAACTGTCTCAGCATGACATGTCTCTTTGTCTGGTGTTAACTTCCCTACTGCTTTCCTTAAAAAGTGAGTCCTGATGCTTAATTTCCTGATGGGCAAGGTTAGAAAAAGACAATCTCATACTTTATCCTTTTAATATTACTTGCTTGCCTGGGAGGAAGAGGGTTTGGGGTTGGGCTTTTTTTTGGTGGAGGAAGATAGGGAAGACTGAGAATATCTCAGTAGCACTTATCAGGACATGGTAGATCTTAACTGGTGGAACTGTGCTGAAGGGAAGTGGATTTTTGAATCTCTCTGCAGCTCACTGAGGCTTAATGCTTTTCCTTGAAAGAATAGGGAGAGGCACCTGATTTCCCAGGAAGAAGAAAATATAAACTTTTATATTAGGAAGAATGTGGTGAGGGATTTATGTGGAGATGTTCTGCTAGTGTTCCTGATTTACAGTATTTTAGGCCTTTGGATCTGGGAATTCAAGAAACTGTCTTCCTCTTTTGATCTCCTGTCCTTTTCCCTTGGGACGATTAGCTTTCCTCAGCCAGTCTTATTGAGTCAGTGCTTATTTCTCCATTACCTTCTGTAGAACTTCATTTGTAGCATTATTCTATTCTGGTGCTCATTTAAAAAATATTAAAAGAGATCAAATGGTCTTGGATCCTAGAGACTTCTCACTGGTCTGAAATTAATATGTAAGCAATGACTTAAGTAACTTTGTCCTTTCTGCATGTTGTGTCCTTTGACTTTTGGAAAGGACCCAGATGATGCTTTGCCAGTAATTTACTACAGTCAGAATAGCTGATTGATTAAAGTAGATCTTGTATTGTTGCTTTTCTCTGATGGCTTAGATTTTATTAATTAAAGTTTCAAGTGCAGCAAGAAAAGTGCAGAAAGACAATGGAAGTTTTGGGAACAGCACATATCTTTACAGTTTTCAATAGTTTGACAGCTGGGCCTTAATGGTTTAGGTAATAATAGCTAAACATTCATAGTTAAGGGAGAAATTAAATTGAAATATGTATTTAAAGTGTGGTTGGATGCTTTAAGGGGAGATTTTTGTTGAAAAGAGCAAAAATGATGCATACAATGATGCTGATGTTAATGTGAGGAATTAAATAGGTGCAAGGAATCTATTTTGAATGGTTTAAAACACTGCTCCTTGCTTGGAGGTTATCAGTTACCCAGTGGAGATGTGGTAACTGATGGTGAATGCTTTCCTATGCTGTTTCAATAACAAATTGTGAATGCTTTCCTATTCTGTTTCAATTACAAAGTGAACTACATTAAACTCTTCACCACAACTTTATTTTACAGTTCAGTGGATTGGAATGGATGTGTGGTCAGTAGTTATGCCTCATGTGAAGGGTAGCAGCCTCTTAATCTCTTCCTGTTTCATTTATAACCATGCATTAAAAGGATTTGACAGCAGAGAGTAAAGATATTTTCAATATAATAGTCTCACGTAAAAACCTCCAATATTAAAAAATCCCTGTTTAAATAAAATCTACATTATTGCCAGATGTACAGCAACTGTAAACTTCAATTGTTATTAGGAACTGTATTTAAAAAGCCATATGGAGGTTTATGGGAATCAGCTGCTAGCAAACAAGTACATATGCTCCTAGTGCTGGTTGCCTCCTGATTTTTCACTTGTAATCAGGATACTGCACCTTGAGCTTGAGTCCTTGTATATCACAGAGCCATAAGTATATTTAACCTTTTTCCTGCAGATACTAATTCTTAGATCAGAAGCTGTAAGTCCAAGTCTCGGACTTAATCATTGTACTTTAATGTTTTTGTGTTCTTACTATTCAAGGTATCCCTGAGAATCTGTAATAATCAGGAGACCAAGGCTGGGTGGTGTTTGAACTCCCCACTTTATTTCTCCCTAGGAGTTTTCTGTTTGTCATTATAAAGCACTATCAGTTTGTTTTACAGATGGGAGTCTGTGTTTTCAGCACAGAAACCCTATTGATTTCTGAGCAATTTATGTCTAAAACCATTGAGGATTTAGTTCAAAATCGATAAGATGTATTCAAATAAATTTGTATCTAACATGTTGGGGAGGAAGCCTTTAAACACAAGGACAAACCCTCACCTTTATAGGTTAACCTTCAACCTGTGGCACTTGAGAGAGAGTAGAAGTGACAGAGCAGCCTACAATACCTTGGACCACCGATGCTCTTCATGCATCCTCTTGTCTGCATGGATGAATGCTCCCTCTTACCTTCTTTCAGCTAAGGGATTAGGAGGAGTTTGAGGAAGAACTTGCAATATCTTTTGAAGTTTTCCAGTTTTGTTGCTCTACCTCACTTTAAACTGAGGATGGTGTGTGTGTGTGTAGGTTATTTTTTTCTTTCTCTTCTCCAGCCACTGCAAAACCAGGTATTCAAGCTGGCATTTCCTTTTGTAGGTAGGGTAGTGCTGAATAAGTAGCAGCACTGTTCTTGTCTACATTTCTGATTAGGTGGAAATTTTGAATCTTTTTTTGTACCCTATGTTTTGGAAAAGTCAATTTTCCAAAGATATTCTAAAAACAAAAAACAAAAACACCAAAACAACCCTCTGCATTTTTACTTAATGCTAACTGTTAAATGAGTGTTGTAGAAACTATTAATGAGGAAGAATAATGTACTAGGGAAAATGAGTGTTTTTCCCCATTTTTTAATAGGTGAGAAAAAAAAATATTTTTTGCTACACAGATTACTACAATAACATAAGTGAAAATCATATTTTCATACATTTTAGCCTTGCTAAAGTTGTTCTCGTGGGAGAAAGTAGCTGTATTATAGACATGTTCTAACCAAAGTTTGCTTTGTTGAGCCTTTTATGACCTAACAATATAAACCTATTTTGTCAGATCAACTTTTCCTTTAAGTAAAAAAAAAAAAAAACTCAAGTGGAAAATGCCGCTGTTTAATTTACATGAGGGTGGCTTATAATCATAGGAAGTTTTAAGACTAAGAGGGGACACTTAGATCACCTAGTCTGCTCTGTGTTATTAAGACTATTGAGTTTTGCTCATCATATAAAGAGGTAATGTGGGAACATACTGCAGCTTATTTCAGTGTGAAATGGATTGAAAATGTCTTACAGAAATTCATTGTTCAAGAGCACAAAGGAAAAATGAAAATTATTCACCCAAAATAAGGTTTAGTGAGACACAGTTTAGTGCTGGGAAATTGAAGTTAACTTTTATCCAGGCCCATTGTTATACTATGGGTTTTCCATTTATGTTGCTGTAACATTAAAATGATTTCTTATTGGTAGAATGAAAGGTTTTCTAAGCTATCAGATTTCTCCGAATACAATGTCCTAAGGCATCTGAGAACAGAAATTTTGTGGGTTTGTATGTATGAAGTGAAGGCAGCTCACACATTCTTAATGGTTGTGTCCATAAATGATCACCTGGCATTTCAAGTTGTACATGATTTTAATAGCATCAACACATGCAAGTGAATCTCAGCAAGCCTTTTTGAAGGTGTGAAACATAAATTTCAGCTCAAGTGGTGTGTTTAAATTTGGCCTCTTTGGTCTGTAATATTCCTCCAACACCTGGAGTTCCAGGTTATGTAAGTGGTTTTCCAGTTTTAGGAATGATTCCAGGTCACATGCACAGCATTTGGGAAGATCAATACATTTAGCAATACAAAGTGATCACTTAAAGAGCCCTTAGGCTCATCAAAAAGCAAGTCAAAGTGAGGCCTCCTCTGCAAAGAGTCTGGCTGTTGTTGAAATCTTACAATCCCAATGCAATTGAATTTGAAGAATGCTGTGAAAGTAATTTTTCCTGCCTTAACATGTCAGGATTGAATAGAATTTAAAGCAACTTGATAATAATAATGATCACTTTCTTTAATTGCTTTTAAATTAAAAAAACATAAAGTTAATAAAGGCAGAAAAAAAAATGGTACTAAAGCCAAACACAGTAATTTCTCAGTGCAGTAACATGGCTCTCACAACAGGCCTTAGAGAAAAACTGGAAGCTCATTCGGGATGAGGGTCTGGCTGTGATGGATAAAAAAAGAAGCCTCTTCCTGCCTGAAGATGAGAACCTACGGGAAAAAGGAGATTGGAGCCAGTTTACCTTATGGCAACAAGGTAAAACATTCTGTATTTCTTCTCTTGCCTCAATTTCATGATCTCAAATTAACAAAGTGTAATAAGGAGTAGCAACACAGCTTTTGTTAGAACTGTTCTTATAATCACTATGTACAGAGGAATGGAACTGA
This sequence comes from Sialia sialis, assembly GCA_009812075.1. Taxonomy (NCBI): domain Eukaryota; kingdom Metazoa; phylum Chordata; class Aves; order Passeriformes; family Turdidae; genus Sialia; species Sialia sialis. The sequence continues at coordinate 35,833,922 of VRYO01001463.1, forward strand.
TAAAACAGTGTTCGGGACCCCTGTGACAATGGAGTTCTTTATTCTAAACCATGTTGTCCCCAAATACTTCTAAGGGTCCTTGGCTATGGTAACTGTTCAATGGGTGTACTCCTCTTCTGGCAAGACTGCCAACTCTTTACCTGGTAATGCATAGTACAGATCAGCCTGAGGTAAGTGGGGACCTGGGAGAATGCACAGTTCTGTGTTGCCAGCTAGGGGAGATCTGTCATTCAGAAATGGAATGAACAGAAGGATATTACTCTAATAAGCCTACTGCCCTGCCCTTGAGCTGTGCACTGAGAAGCCCAACTCTTGGAATGACCTTAAATTCTTATAAAGCTTAAAAACATATGAAAGAGTACTGTAAAATAAAATATTGAAAGCAATTTATATCACAATGCAATCTGATGTTGAAATGTTGTGATGCTAGGGGCATTTTAAATCTTTTTTTCCTATGCATCCACATTAGTGATTATATGTTTAAAATAACCTTCTTAAGTGGTAAAAAGCCTGGTATTCACAAATAATGTAAAAGTAAAATGTGTATGCTACTATGGTATTACAACATGGAGGTACTTAAGTGTGTAAAATGGCAATAGTAATATTTACCTATCTCTCAGATCTTTGGCAGCTTTGTTGCACTTCTGCAAAGCAGAAAATGGAAATGTTCATTCATTGCTCTTAGCAATGCTCCATCCATTATTTTCACTAGGAAGGAAAAATGAGAATGCCTGTAAAAGTGTGCCGAAAACATGTGCCTTATTGGAAAGATTCCCGGAAGCTACTGGCTGCAGAAGAGGGCAGGTACCTGGCAAACTTATTTTTATTTACAAATGCATAATTCTGGGAGCAGGTGATTTTGAGGAATAGAGGGACATGTATAGAGGAATGCACAATTTTGGTATATTTAATGATGCCTCAAGCACACGATAAACTTAACAATTTAAATGTGCCCTATTTTAGCTGTCAGCAAATACCAGGTGAAATATGTTAGCTGAAGCCTTTCTGTGGACTCTTTAGTTGAGCCATTTTACCTTGTGTTTCCTCAGAGCCCAGGGTAGGGAAGTCACTATTTGCCATGGGTCAACCAATAAGTAATGCCTTACTTAACCTCAGCCTGAGGTGACCTGATCTGGTTCAGAGCCTACCTCTGCTTTGAGCTGGAGGTTGGATTAGGTCCTTTCTAATCTGAGCTTTTCTTTTTTTCTGGTTTGAACCTAACTTTACATAATTTAGTGAGCCAGATTCTCACTGTGATAAACTTTACCTGTCTACCCCAGCCTGGCTGCATTAGACAGAGGGAGAATCACCTTGTGGAAGCCAAATAGTGCTGCCACGTGCTTCTTTCCTGAAGATAAAGGAAAGAAATTTTACATCCATAAGTGTGGGTGCCAAGAAAATTTGTTTCAAGTGCCTACAATGACTATTCAGCTATCAGTTAATATCATTTAATCATGCAGTAGACCTGTATGGGTCAATGCACATTCAGTAGTTCTGTAGGACATAAATTTTCATTTGTTTTCCAAGTTACTATATTTTTTCTACAATGACTATGTGAGAATATCCTTCACATAGCAAAATTAAGGATGCAAAAATTGAAAATCACAGTGCTAATGTAGCCCTAATTCAGACCCTTGAGTGTATGTGTTCATCTTTTTGACCAGTCCTTGTTTTCGATGTGCAGAACTTCACTGGGTGGCTCCTGCTGTGGGAATGAACAAGGCTGTTGTTTCACTGGTTGTTTGCAAAGGCTGGTTATAGTGAATATAACTGATGAGAAGTCATCACACTCAATGTGACTGCAAGAAAACTTCTCTCAGACACATCCAGAGCCAAAGTGGATCACTGACAGCAGATTCTCTTTGAAAGCTACTGTTTAGTTCATAATTTCTTGGTGCCCTACATGCCTGCAAACCACAATATGGTTTGCAGAAATGTTGTATACTTACAGCTGTAGCTGTAGTCATATGTTTGGAACATATAAACGTAAAACAATCTGAAAAGTGGTGCTCTAGAAGTCTAAAGTTTTACATACACTATTATGAGATACCTAGGGCAATTTTAGTTTTATTTTAGCCTTTAGTTTTATGTTATGACTCAGATGTTGCTGCTAAAAATATCAGCTGATCCCTATTCACATATAGAAGCACTGATAAGGAATGGGAACAAACACAATCTGGAAAATAAGGAATTCTGTGGTGAATAGACCACTCGGATGCTTTGGTCACCTCATGTAGTGACAAAAATAAAAGAAATGTAAAATAATCAACTACCTGCTCAGAGCTGCTGAGACACTGTATAGTACAATAGGAAGTGATGAAAATTATAACATTCTTCTCAAAAATAGCAGTAAACTAAAAGTATCACAGCTAGTTTTAATTTTGAACATTTCTTACATTGCAGCCATAGTACAACTCGTTGGTAGTTTAGAACAATTTATCTATAGTACTTGAGTACAGCACAAAGATATAATTCACAGAAATATGCAGGATGTGAATAATGTACATGACAGCAGATAATGTACATGACAACAATCAATCTTCAGTGCTGGCATATTAGCATTACAGAAAGGATTTATCTCAGATATTAGTAAGTATCCTGAATCACCAGTTGTTTGCATTGGTTAGGGTCTAACACATCATGGTGTGGCAGAGCTGGGTGTGAGGATCTGTGTTCACCACTCTTCACTTGCTGTCCATGAGAAGCTGCCAGTAAGCTGAAACCTCAGATGGCAAGAATGGCTGAGGCAAGAGGCACACGCTGGCTTCTGCTGGTTTTGTTAACAGTTGGAGAGCATGCAACACCTTAATCTGTAAGATTTATCAAAACTACTCTGTCCCAGCCAAATGTGCAGATTTCTCAGTTGAAAAGGTGCTTCTCGCCACTGTAATGCATCATTCACACTTCCTGTTCTCTGAGTTGCAGAATGAATCAAAAAGGTTGAGGTGAGAAGGGACGTCTGGAGATTACTTAGTCCAACCCTTTGCTCCAAGTATTATCAATTAGAGCAGGTTGCTGTGTCCAGCCAGGTTTGAATGCCTCTAAGGATAGAGACTCTACAGCCTCGCTGGGCAACCTGTTCCAGTGTACAGTAAAAAAAGTGTTTCCTTATGCTTAAATGGCATTTCCTGTGTTTCAATCTGTGTCCATTACTTCTTTGCCTTTCACTGGATGCCACTGAGAAGAGCCTGCCTCTGCCTTCTTCATTCCTCTCATCAGGTATTTATATGCATTGATAAGATCCTTCCTTGAACCTTATGTTCTCCAGGCTGAGCAGTCCCAACTACCTCAGCTTCCCCTTGTGTGTTAGATTCTCCCATCCCTTAATCCCCTTTATACCCCTTCACCTGCTCCAGTGTGGCCGTGTCTCTCTCACAGTAGGTAGCACAGAACTGGGTCCAGCATTTAAGATGTCTCACAACTCTGAGGGGAGGGCTAACCTCTCTCAATGGGCTGCCAGAACTCTCCACAGTGCAGCCCTAGAAGCTGCTGGTGGTTTTGCTGCAATGCTGATTCCTCTTTAATGTGGGCACTCTGAGGACCCTTTGAGGGCCCCCTTGTGAGGACCTCACAGTCTCTTTCTAGACAGTTGCTTTCTAGACAATTGTCCATCAGTCTGTAATGGTGCATGCCTCCCTAGTGCAGAATTTTATTCTTCTTTTTGTCCAGTATTCTAAGATTTGTGTTTCTTCCTTTCTCCATCCTGCTAAGGTCTTTATGAAAGGCAGAAAAAAAATAGTGTATTGGCCATTTTTATTCAATTTTCTATCATTGGCAAATTTGCTGAGAGGGATGCACTCCATCTCATCTTCTGAGTCACCGTGAAGCTCTTAAGCAGTGCTGGACCCAGTGAGTGCTGGGAGGTGCCTCTGATGAGTGGCCTTCAGCTGGAGTTTGTGCCTCTGATCATAACTTGCTGAGCCTGGCTTAAATGCCAGGTTTCAATCCTCTTCACTGGGAACTTTAATCTAGATTCCATTTCCTCACTTCATTGATTAGGATGTTTATGGCAGACTGTTCAAAGACTTAACATTGAGATAAACAATATCCCCCAAGCTAGAAACTTCACCATAGAAAGCTGGTAAAGTACAGAGTCCCCTTCATAAACCCCTAGTGACTACATCCAGGTACATTCTTTTCCTTCATGTGTTTGAAAATTATTTCCAGGATTACTTGCTCCATCATGTCTCCGAGGGCTGAGGTGAGGCTGACTAGACAGTAATTCCTCAGACCCTCCTACTTGCTCTTCTTGAAGATAGGAGCAATGTTTCCTCTCTACCTGTTCTCAGGGACCTCTGCTGGTACCAATCCTTTTCCAGGATTGTGTGGATTATGTAAGGATTCACATCCTCCATTTCCCTCAGGCCTCATGGGTGGATCCCATCAGGACCATGAACCCGGTTCTTGAGTTCGTTTAAAAGTTCCCATACCTGATCCTTCTCCACAGAAGGAGAAGCACCAATCTGTGCTCCAGTCAATGTCATTGGTCTCAGGTGCCTGAAAGTCAGTCAGACCAGTAAAGACTGAGGCAAAGAAGATGTGTAGTGCCTCAGCCTTTTCCATGTCCTTTGTCGTCAGGTATTGTCACGTTTAGGAGCTGGGCATGTTTTCCCTAGACTTCCTTTTATTGCTGAGATATTTGTAGGAATCTCTCCTGTTACCTTTCAATTCTATCTCCAGGTTCAGCACCTGGAGAGCTCTGACTTTCCTAACATCATCCCTGCCCATGCAGAGAGTGTCTCTACAGTCTTCCTGGCTGATCTGACCCTGCTCCCACTTCCTCTATGCTTCCTTTTTGTGTTTCAATTTTTTCTGGGTTGCCTTGCTTCCTGCATGTAGGAATTACTGAGTTTGGATAAGGTGCTACTTAAAAAGCAACCAGCTGTCCTAGACCTCTCTTCTCTCACTAGATTTTCCACAGCAGATCCCTGAGTAATACCCAGTCTGAAGCTGTGGGTAGTAATTCTGCTTTTTTTACTTTCTCCATCCTCTCATGATCTTGAGCTCCATGTCTGCTACAGCCGAGGCTGACAGTGACCTCCACAGACATGTCATCTGAGAGGGGCTGGCCAGTCTGATGAACACAAGCCTTGTGTCTCCTATTGTCCATCCTTTTAAGTCTTTCCATAGAAAAGAAGGTATTTTTTTCTGACTGTAGACAGAAGATAATTATTTTCAGCTTCCTGGTTATGTTAAGTAAAATTAAAACTGTGTACCTTCACACACAAACACACCCATGGTTTCCCACTCACCACAAGACATATGTTTTGTCATATTAAATGCCTTTGGGATATGAGAGAAAATTGCTGCTGAAACTCAAACAAAACATGGCATTACACTTTTCACCCATCACCAAGGATGAGACTAAATGGAGTCCTCAACTCCCAGCAGCATGGTTGTGAAAAGGAATGTGTTGAAAAAATGTATCTTTCTCTTCTTGCAGATCAAATATTCTATCATGCACCCAGGGACTCATGTCTGGCCCCACACAGGGCCCACCAACTGTAGGCTGAGGATGCATTTGGGCTTGGTGATCCCTAAGGAAGGCTGCAGAATACGGTGTGCCCAGGAGAACAGGTAGGAGTGTTGTGGAATTTTTTTTTATTGTTTTGGGTAATGGGGGTTGCTTGCTTGCTTGCTTGTTCTTTGGGGTTTTTTTCTCACTTTCCTCAAGAAGGGATGGGACTGCATGTAGTTAAAAAAAGAAAGAAAAGGGGGTGTTTTGATGACCAGGATGTGTAATATATTTCATTAAACAGGCAGTTTATACTCTGACTCATGGTACAAACCTATAAATATCAGTTTCTGAAACAATGCCAGGAGAAGCTTTTGAGACAAACCTACTCTTCCCTGCTCTGGCATGGAAATAACAGTGGGTTTGGTCAATGGGGTCTCTGTTTACATTTACATTGCCAGCCTAATATTGCTGCCAACAGAGTTCTTGTATTTACTTTGATTTTGGAGAGACTTAAGTGTTTGTTGCTTCTTTGGCAGAAGCTAAGACTAAGATATACCTACATTTTCATTGCTGTGACAGAATACCATGGTATTTCTGGCAGAAGCCTCTTTTTCAGCTTGTATTATTTGTTATAACTCAGTTAAAATGTTCCAGTTGAAGTTGATCTCAGGATGAGGACATATATGAAATTTTAGGCCCAATGAATTACACAGATGGATTTTATTTTTAAAAAGTGTGCTGTAAATTGAATTTCTTACTCATTAGGGAAAAATTGTACTGAATTTCAGGTCAGTTTTATCTCTGCTCAGTCTAAAACAAAATTAAATGCAATAGCTTCCACATTCACAAACAGGGCATATATTTCCCTTAGAAATACAGGACAATATGCTAAGTTTTTTGTGTTATGTTATTAAACACAGAAAGAAAAATGTAGTGTTAACTATACTGCCTGTTGCTTACGGGCTTAGTTTGCTGAGACTTAAGTGAAATTCTCTTGATGATTAATAGCTGTACATATATTTTGAAAGACTCTTGTATTGTCTGCAGCTTTTTTTATTAGGTTATTTATTTCTTAATTGTGAATTATTTTCAATGTAGTAATGTAATTAATGGTAGAAATATAATTAATTTGGTATTGAGAAATGAAATGCTACTCTTGCCTGCCTGACTGCAATATTAGCAAAGGAGATTTTTGTGATAACATTTGAAAACAACCACAACCAGAAATCTTTGGAATTTTTGAGGATAGAAGTATCCAACTGTAAATAACAAAAAATGTTCTTACTATACTCTTCTGCCAACTTGTAGCTTATAGTCAGTGTTAAAACCTACGCTACCTACAGCTAGGATTTGACAGACTTTTTTTTCCAGCATTCCAATCCAATACCCAAACCAAGTTGGGTGGAGGGAGAGGTAGCTAATTGCCTTAGAGGACTGATATAGAGGCATAGACTTTAGGACCTTCATGTGAGTTCAGATTGGTGGTGACTGCATGGCAGTACCATTAGGTGGCTGTTTAATAGCTGGTGTGAACAAAATAGTGGTTTTGCTCTGCTGCCAAGAGAGCAGGTGTCCACAGCTCACAACTTGTTACAGGGCTGGCATCCTTCTTTGTCTTAACCTGAACAGAAGGGATAATCCTGTGTAGAATGAACTTAACTATCTCCTGGGTAGCAACACTCCCTCAAAGTCATGAGCAGAAAAATGCCTGTTGCTGCAGACAGAACATACAGCATGTCAGTGTCCAGGTTCCAGAACCTGGGTCAGTTTGCATCAGACATATTCATTTTACATGTAAAACGCTTGAGAGCTGATTACAACTTCTGTTGAAATGTGTTAAGATCAGTTGCTTACAGCAAGAGCTGTTCATTCAGAAACAAGGGCGAGATTTTCCCTGGAAGCAGTCAAAGTGTGTCGACTACTGGCAGTGAAAGGGCTTTTATATATCCTTCCCCTGTGGCAGAGGAGATGTGTGAACTACTGTCAAAGGGAATAGTGCCAGGAGGGAGACTTACCTTGAGCAATTTCCATTCCTTTCCTCCTGGTGGTTCAGAGCATTGGTGAACTGGTGGTTCCCAATGGGAAAGCTGGCTGGAAGAGGAAGGTTAGCATCCTGCCTTTCCTGGCCTCCTGTGCCATTGCTGTGTGTGTGAAAAAGCAAACAGAAACAGTGAGAATTTCACACTTGGTTACCTCTGTGCCACCCAGCGTGGCTGTTCAGAGGGTTGCAATGCAACCCATCATTTGATGGACAGGCAAAGCAGCACTGTCTGGTGCTGTGTTTTACTCCTTCACTTGCAGAAGAGTTTTTTGCAGCTGTTTGGAAATGGTATGCCTTGTGGTTGAGGACCACAAAGATGGTCAGAGGGCTGAAACATGTCCGCTATGAGGAAAAGCTGAGAGAGCTGGATTTCTGAGGAGAAAAGGCTCCAGAGAGACCTCATTATGGCCTTTTAAGTACTTGAAGGGAGCTTTAAGGAAAGACGGGGACAGTTTGTTATCAGATAGGTTGCAACAGAACAAGGGGTAATGCTTTTAAACTAAAAGAGAGTCAATTTAGATTACAGTAATTATATGACTATAAGGTGCACCGGATCATAAGGCGCACTTCCAGCTTGTCGGGAAATTTCCAAACTTTGTCCATATGTAAGGTGCACTGGACTACAAGGCACGCTGTTTTTTTGCAGCGAGGATCCGCGTGCAGTAAAGTTATGAATTAGTAAAGGAATTGTGCAGTCGCGGGGTTTGCTGGCAGGTGCTCAATTTGCAAACATTTTTCACAGATCAGCGTGGCCTTTAAATGCAGCCTCAGGTGCCCTCCCCATGCTGTGGGCCCCGGCACTCCCGCCCGCCCCCGGCACTGGCTGGCACGTCTCTCATGGCTCGGCTCGCTGCTCACACTTCTAGGTTGGCAAATTTCCGAACTTTGTCCATATATAAGGCGCACCGGATTATAAGGCACACTTCAGGGTTTCGATCAAAATTTTAGTCAAAAGGGTGCGCGTTATAGTTGAGAAATTACTGCATATATAAGGAAGAAGTGTTTTATGGAGAGAGTGGTGAGACACTGGAACAGATTGCCAACAGGGACTGTAGATGCTCCATCCCTGTAAACATTCAAGGTCAAGCTGGACAGAGCTTTGAGCAATCTGATTGAGTTCAAGATGTCCCTGCTCATTGTGGATTTTGCCTTTAAAGGTTCTTTCAACCCAAACTATTATGATTCTATGTCTCTTTTTCTGTATAGCATTGGTCATTTTAGGTCACTTGGCCCTTTTGAAGTCCCAGCTCTGTAAAATACAGGATATAATGCACAAAAGTGGTAGGTAAATAGTATCTATTTATCATAATCCAACATCTCTGTTAATGAAGGTAACCTTGAATGAAGGTTGAAATGAAGGTGAAGGTACAACCATTATGCAGAACCCAGTCTGAGTTCTCACCTTTAACAGGTCACACTAGAGCTAATATGGAAAATATCTGGAAACTACCCCAAAGTGGCTCAGCACCAGACCAGAACAATATGGTCCCTGTGTTACCACTGAGAAGTGTTTCTCACACCATCAGGCTTCTAGAAAATATTTATTTGCATGCTAATAGTGGGGTTTGTAGCCTTTTCAAAAGGGGCTAATAGCCCATCAGCTTTATGACTTTTTCTTTGTTGTGCAAAACAGCCAATCCCATTATGATGCAAATGTTAGATCCTGGGTTTTAACCTCTGAAGCTACTTCATCTGATTGCCTGGGTTTTTATTGTTCTTAACTGAGTTGCACTTTCAGGCTATTTAGAGGCGTTCTTTTCAGGCTTGATTTAATTAAAACCAAAAAACCAAACCAAAACAAAAAAACAGCAAAAAACAAAACAGAACAAACCCAAAAAGAACCCAAAAACAACAAAAAAAACCAAAACAAAACCAGAAACAAACTCAAAAAACCCCTAAACCTCAGCTACTTCCCCAACAAGAAAAGCAACACTAGATCTCAATTGCTCCAGACAAAACAAAACCAAATCCCCCAACCCTCCGCAAGCACCCCCACCAAACACCCCTGACACCATCTCCCAAAAAACCCTACGCAAACCCACCCAAAATCAACGCCCCCCCAAAAATCTCCAAAAAACCCCAGAAAAACCCCCAAAATAGAAACCAAACCTAAACTAAACCAATTATACAGCTCAAAGTGTGCTTGAATTTTTTACCACATTATAGCATTGCAAATGGTTTACTCCTGTGGACTTTAATAAAGTCAATGTAACTTTAGTACCAGTAACTCAGGATCTGTGTGGCATACATTTTTGTTACCAGATAACTGATGTGGCAGCAAAAACCCCCACATGATCATATCTGAAATTTTCAAAAGACTGTTTATCTGGGCCTTTAAGGCATGTGCAAGCCAGTGTGATTTTTTTTTTACTGTTATGCTTTCTGATTTCTCTACTCTTGTTTAAATTATATTTAGTTGATTATTTCAATCGATTCTATTTCAATTTGTCTTCAGAACACAACAGCACAACCCCATAAATTTTGGTGGTTAGTTTTTTCTTTCGTTGAATTAAAAATACAGAGATGAATTGGAAGTATGAACCTAGTTTTAACCCTATTTTTGAAAAAAGAAAATTTTCTCTGTAAACGAATACAGCTGAATAAGCTTAAGCAATGCATTTCCATCTTTGATGGCAAGGCCTTTGTTTCTTTACCATTGTTAGTGTTCATAGTGCTTACTTCCCTCTGAGTTCATCCATCCTCTTGTATTGCTTCAGCTCCTAAGGGATCCTGTTAAAAAACTGAGTGTGTGTTCATGGTAGAATGGCTTTAGCAAGGAATGTTTCTTTGACCATTGTTACTTTGACTGTTATTCCTCCAATCTCACCTGGAGCTGTATAATCAGGTGTTAAACTTCTTTTCAAAATTATGAATCCAGGTCTCAGCAGGCTGGAGAAGTTGCTAGCTGAAACTGTGATGAAGTTCAACAAAGGCAAATGCAAAGCCCTGCAGCTGATAACAGATAAACAGCTGTAGTGTCTGAGTTAGGAAACAGCTTTGCAGAAAATGCCTTAAGGACCCTAGGGGCCAAGTTGAACACGGCTTATAATCTTCTGTATTGATGAAGTCTAGCTGTGTACTGCACTGTATTAGTAAATTTGTAGGAAGCAATTTGAGCAATACAATTTTTTCCTCTCTCTTCTGCATTCAAGACACTGACTCTGGAGTACTGTGATCTGTTTGGGACGCTTTAGTACAAAAAAATCATTGATAAACTAGAGGGACTCCAGTGGAGGATGAATACGATTATTAGGAGGAGAAACTCAACAAGCTGGTTTGGAGTCTGGAAACCAGAAGGCTAAAGAGTAGCCTAGTTACTTTCTTAATGGTGACTGTGAGGAAGACAGAGCCAGAGTCTTTTCAGAGAGGTGCAGTTGTAGAATGAGAGGTAATGAATACAAGTAACAGTGAAGGAACTTTCATCCAAGTAAAAGGGAATTTTCAAAGTAAGAAATATCTGCCCATGGTTGCAGATATCTCATGTTCTTCACTAGTGGATTTTTTATTATTTCATCTAACTTCAGTTGGATCTAACTTTGCAGTGAATCCTTCTGTGAGCTGGGGCTTGGACCGCATGATCTTCCCAAGGCATTGTTCTGGTTTTTAGAAAAAACAAATGTATTGAAAGTAATTTCTTTTTGAACCGTATGACCATGTTACTAGTCATTCCCTCAGTTTCCATCACTTATCTACATCACTAATGTATCTGATTAGAAATGAAGAAAAGCAGTTTATCAGACCAGTATTATATCCATTCCTGCTTAATGTACTCAAGTAATTAAAAGTATAATAAATAAAATATATCATAAATGTCTGAATGTGTTTGTGAGCATAACTGTGCAGAATGAAGGGGAAGAATCCCTCAATAATATGAAGGCCCATTAGACTGATCTTTCTATAGTTTATTTAAAGCTCCCATACTGCAGTCTCTCTGGATTAGGCAGTGAAATCTTGACTATGCAACCTGTAGTGTTTAAATCTTTCTTGTATGTCAAAGAACATCTTCAGAGCTGATTTATAGCTTAACCTGCTCCATGGCACTACAAATACTATGCTAAATTATGTTCTTTTTTTGTTTTACAGAGACTGGGAAGAAGGGAAAGTCCTTATTTTTGATGACTCTTTTGAACATGAAGTATGGCAGGATGCTGAAAGTTATCGCCTGATATTCATTGTGGATGTGTGGCACCCTGAGTTAACAGCTCAACAGAGACGAACCCTGCCTGCTATTTAGGGGGTTTCTTCTTGATGTGTGGAACAGAGGAGTATTAACTCCTCTGGAGTATGAATTAATTTATCCAGCATACAAAGTATACAAGCATTTAAAGGGCAAGAAAAGATAAGGATGACATTCTACAATCAAAGTGGACTTGGCTTAAAAGCAAAAAGAAAAAAGAAGCCATGTTTTCTTTCATACTGATACAGCACTGATGTGTATTGCTTTTCTGGCTGCAAGTCTGAAAACACAACTCTTATCAGCCAAAAAGCAATAGATCTGGAATTTCAAACTGAGGAATGTGCAGATGTTTTTGCCATGCCTGTATTTTCTTTAAAAAAACAGTCACCTGCTGGACTATGGCCAGCCACAAGATTTATGATTTTATATCTAGGGAGCACTTCCTGGCCTACCGTCTGGGAAGCAACATGTAAGATATTTGCAAACATATGCACACAATTCGACTATGAAAATCAGTGTCAGGTGTAATGTTAGCTGCTTTAGGCATAGAACATGTCCCTATGTTATAACTGTAGATAATGTGAATGGATTATGTGTGTTTTGTACTTTTTCTACCTGAGTAACTGTATTTTTCTAGCTTAATTATTAACAAATCTTCTTTAATTAACCACTATTTTTTTAAAAGGTGATATATATACAAGTGTGTCTCTAGCTATCAGCAGAAGGAAAACACTGTATATGAACAAATTCCATTTTTGCCAAGTGTAGCCTTCTTTTGCCTTCCTGGAAATGCTAACAGAAATTTGCATAATAGCTGCCTTTTTGTTTTTCTAAAACAGAATAGTTCTCTTAGTAAGCAGGTGACCTTCAGTTTGATAATGTGATTTTGGAAAATGTTGAGCAAATCTGACATTTTTAGGCTCAGATCTTAAAGTATTTGACAGTTCTTAGGATTATATGGTGAGCTGCTGTTTCTCCTATCGTTACAAAAGCTTATGGTGTGATATCCTTTTCCTACCCAGCGAGGGTCTGGGGCCCCTCCTTCCAAGGGCTCCTCCTTGGCTCCCCTTGGGTGGTCATTCAGCAGAAAAAAAAAAAACGAAAAACGAAACAACAAAAAAAAGAAGAATTTCTTGTGCTTTGGGCAGAAGAACAAGGTCCAACCTGGCTTTCTGCCAGAATGCAGAGCAGACAAAGAGCTTCAGGTTATTAATTCATTTTAACTTCCACTGCCAGCATCCTACAGAGTGCTAGAATTATCCTCTGATTGACCTAATGGTGTTTTTCTTGTCTTGAAATGTGTGACATAATGCTGAAGTAGTCTGGTCTCAGTACTGTTTACAGTATGGGTCTGTATTTGCCATACAGAATTTACTATATGGTAAAAAGGCCTATTCTCAAGAAAGAAAACTACTTAGGTGTTTAAGCATCTGGCAGATCTTTTGGGTCTGCATTGTTTAATGGGAGATGGAGGTGCAGGACCCTCCACTTTTATCTTCTAAGAACACTAACAGGAGAGAGAGTGCAGAGACTGCACTGCTGATGTTTATGGCTGGCTGTTATCTCCTCACCTGCAGCAGCAGCTGGGTGTGGACAGGTGTGCTAGGATGCTCTGGGCATCATTTCTGAGGGTTGTGAGTGACAAACACTAAGCAAGGAGACACTGAGATTACTTGGTCTCTGCAGCTCTGACTTTGCTGTCCAAAAGACATGGAACAGTTTTTATTTCTATAGTACTCAATGTTTTATTACTGCAGAGTCTACATCATGGCATTGGAGTATTGTGACCTGGATGTCACATTTGCCGAAGAAAACTGCAGATAAGAGCTTTGCATTCCCATAAACTGAATGCTTTCAGATTCTTGTATTTTGCTAGGTAATTAAATCTTGTAATGCCATATAACACATGGTGACTGCACCATAAATTAGTGTAACCAGTTTCTGGAAGTGTGCACTTTAATTTCCTTTTTTGAATATTAAACTGATAAACCCTCTCCTTATCAAGAATCACTTTTAGACAGCCAAGATAATTAGCTTTTTAACATGTTGTCCATATAAAAAATAATCATGAAACTATACACAATATACAAGAAAGTAACCGTTCTCAGTTAATAATAATGAAAAACTGTAAAGATTTATAAGTTTCACACTTTAGAAAATATAAAAATACTTTAGGAGATCATTTGGAGAATCATACAAAACTGGAAATAAGGTACTTCTTATTGTGGGGAGTAAAAGAGTAAAAATGTTTTTTAAATATCCTGTTAGCTGTCAAGTCAGAGCCTGTATTTTATATCTTTTTGAAGTGATCAAGCAGTACAAATTATAAGGTAATTCTCTAAAATAAAGACAGTGTGTGTAAAGAAAAAAGCAAGAACTTTTTCAACAAAAATTGATAGTCAGGAATATTTTTGTTAATGTTTCATTTATTTTCTATAGATCAGAGTAAATGCTAAAGGAGAGGTAAAAGCTTTGGAGCTTTATTTGTGAAAATCCATGCCGTCCTTCAGATTATTTCGTTGTTCCTTTGAAGGCTCATACTTTATCTTGTCCAATTGCAATTGGCGAATAGATAAAATTGGCAAACAGATAAAAGTAATCTCCCCAAGATGTGTGTGTGCCAGAGTAGCACTGTTTATTAGATTGTGTAGTGATACATTGGCCATTTCGAAATCTTAAATGCCTCAAATAAGACAAGGTATTCCTGCAACACTGAAGGGAATCTGTTCTGTGCCCACCTGGCAGGGAGCAGAGAGTGGATAACATTGTTAGGTACAGTTACTGGGTTAGCTCTATACATGAGGAGGATACTTAGAGCAGACTGCAGAAATTATGCAGTGAAAAACTGGCATATTGTTTTAGGTGTGCCTGTTTGCCAAGTGGTATTCTGTCTTGAAAAATCTTTTCAACATTAGAAATGCCAAGGGAAGAAGTGAATGGAAGTGTTTTTTCCAATGGAAATCCATTGCAATTTGCTTTTTTTTTTTTTTTTTTTTTTTTTTTTTTTTTTGTTAGATTTATTTACAGAAGAAAATGGCAGACAAGGGCAATAATATAGTTTATAACACAGTATGTACTCATCACCATGTTAATAGGTGGGTTCCACCCTGCCTGTTGCAACCTTGCTTGCACAGAATCTGTGTAAGAGCCTACAGTTAAATGCAGGCTTCACACAGTTATATACAAGGCATCATATGTATTTATTCATATCACAGTTAAAGAAACTAAATCATTTATCCTTTGTGAGGTTTGATCCTCAAGGACTAGATTTCAGTGATATTTGCACTTCTTGGGCAAGACAAGACACACTTTAATGAACAGTGATTGTAACAGATCATCACAAAGATTCAATGGCAGTGGGGGTAAGTGTATTAACAGGGAAAAATCACAAACCAAAGTATTTCTTCCTCAATGCTGCAGTATAATAGCAAGTGTCTTTTTGTCTCTTTGGATTTTTATTTTCTGCTTTGAGCACATTCTCTTTGACAAATCCAAATGCCTTTTAGTCTCTGAGCCCAGGGAAGGGAAAGGAGCTGCTACCAGGACTTGACATCCTTGTTTTCTGTAATAGGTGGTGATGATGTCGGGTGGGGGGGAATGGAAGAAGCCCCAAAGATAAATGGGCTCATTCATCTTATTTTTTTTAATGTTCCTGAAAGCTTCTGCTTCTTTTTCTGACTCCTGTGTTGCCTTGCTGGGACCATCCGCTGCCTTAAAGACTGTCTCTCTATCCAGGCCAGGCTTTGTAGCAATGACATGCTGCTGTAGTAAGACGTTAGTCTGAGTGAGGTTATTCTGCACAAAAACTAGTGGGTAAATCCCAGGTGTGCTGATAGGTTCTGGCAAGATGTCGTGTCTGCCCTGTGCAGGCATAAAATGTTGTTGTAGATAAAGGCAGTGTTTTGTTAGTCCATCTGCTAGGGCTGGCCATGTCCACTTGAACTATGTCATCGCTTCAGCCTAGTGCTTGAGAATTCAGTGGTTGTTCCAGTGCACATTAAAAACCCTTGTGCTCATTATCATCTCGTTTTGTATGTATGGTTTACACTGCTACCTTTGATATATTGTTGCCAAGTGCTTGTTCTAGTAAGTTGTCAATGTACGGCAATTTAATTGAAGATGGAAAGTGTGTACAGTGATTGTAACCGTTTCAGGAAATAAAGTCACCGCACATGCAATTTGATAACGATTGTTCTTTTATTTCTTTAATCCGGTTTCCATTTTAATGAAGGGATGGTACTCTCTTTGCAACTAGAGCAAACAGAGATGTAACAAACTGATCTTTGGCATTTCAGTTCTTCTGCTCTTCAACATTTCCTTCTAGCAGAAACTTGTTCTGAATAATTAATTCTAAGTTTTTCATTTTAACCATGGCCCACATCTGCAATCAGCGTACTTTTCTGGCTACACTTTCCCCTGACTGCAGGAGAGAAGGGGGGAAACAGCTCTGCAGGGCTTTCATTTTCTGTTGAGACTTAAATGAAACAATCTGAATTGAACCATTAATCACTGCTGGATTTGTCCAGTGTGTCTCCCTGGATCCACCCCCTTCATATGTGCACACACATGCACACGCACATGTCTTATGGGCTCCTGAGTTCCCTGTGGGAATTTTAATCACTATTAAAATCAAATAATTGCATTTCAAATTGTGTGTGTCTGCTGCTCGCACAGGTCATTCCACTTAGCTGACAGTTTTAGAAGAGCTTCAAAAGTCAAGAACAATTTTTGCTAGATACTGAAATGTGACCCCCGTATAAGCTGCATGGATGAGGCAGTCACAAAGTGTCATGGTGTATGGCATTATGCTGGCACTGGGGTTCTTTTTTAAATGCAAAATCCTTCTGTAAAACTCAAGTACTCTATAGATGCTGATGATTCTGCCCTTTACCCCAGATTACCCTTGCTGATTACAGTGTAAAGTTTAAATTTGAGATGCTTTTCTTTAAAATTCTTACAACCTTCACTTCTATAAAATGAATATCCCTGATGGAGTCTTCAGGAAAACTATTAACACACCCTGGTTTCTTTAAACAGAGAAAGCAGTCCCACCATTTCCAGTATTTTAATGTCACGAGTCAAACAGAAAAAAAAAAAAAAAAATCCAATTGTTTGTATATGGACAGACTGCAGTGTCAGTAGAAGTTTCTGAGCTCTTGCTGAGCGCTGGCCACACGGACAGATGGCTGGTGACGGTTGTTGCTTGGTCAGGAAACACGAAGGACTTGTTATCAAGCGGAACGCGTGTGCGCGTGTGTGTCTGTGAGTGGTGTGCTCTGTGGGTTCTGGTATGGTGGAGCTCTGCTCATGGATCTCCTCTGGGCACGTGAGAGCTCAGTCCAGAGCCAGCAGTGGCTGGGTGTTCTCACTTTCCCCCTGGTCTTCGTGCTTCAGTGTGCCGGCTTCCACCACAGACTGGGACCTGAATGCAGAAAAACACACATGCTGACTAGCACACACTCACCTCCCTGGGGTCTCCATGCTTCCTTTTGTGGTCTTTGCTTTAGTCCATTCTCATCTTTCTGGCTTTTTAATTCTTTTCTAATGAAAGCATAAGGAATTTGAGAAACACTCCTTTAAATACAAGCAGGGAAGGAAATCGCTGAAGATCTCAGCTGCTTTCAAAATATTTAGTACTTACCTGCTATCCCTAGTGCTGAACATGCTTAAAGACCTGACCCTGCAATACCATGAGATCTGTTGGTGCTCAGTATCTTCCTAAGCAAAACTACGTGTACAGGTGCTCACTGGTAAAAAAAAGTTATTTGCCCAGGTGCTTGCAGGAGTGAGTCACAGATCATGCTAGTTGCAAATCTTGAGAAATACAAGTAAATCACATTTTCCTTATGTAGGGCTTTGTGGGGCAAAGCTTCCATGAGGTACCCAAGACCAATAAAGAAGACAGAGGGAGTCAATTTAATATGCAATTCTGTCTTCAAGGTGGGAAGCATAGTGTATGCTTTATTATTAATGGACTAATAAAATCCCAACATAAAAAAATGAGTAAACACTAGAGAAAGAGGAGCATCATGATTTCTTGCAGCAGCAAAAGCTGAATAGGCTCAAAATTGTGGGAAAATTCAAGACATATTTCGTTTTCTCAGTCTGTGTGCTGTAATGTTTGCTTGCTGAGCTGTGGAAGAAGTATCTGATGAATTTATTTGTTATCCTCCATTTTTTCTGTTTTGGGCTAGGGGTTGCCTCCCAGTTTGGAGGAGACAATGAGCTTCAGAGCAAGGTCACTGAGTGAATTTGGAACTTTTAAAAAGGGAACTTTTTCATAAGGGGCGACAGAGACATCCAGGCCAGGCGTTCACACAGTGCATAGCATTGTTATAAAGAGCCAGTTTCCTCGTGGATGGCTTTTAGAATTAGGAGTAGCTCATTTCATACATGATGCATTTGTAGTTTCCAGTTGTTCATTTATGCTTTAGCTATTTTGTGAGATTAGATGTCACCTCTCTTTTGATAAGGATCCTTAATAAATTGCATCCTTTGGTACTGCAGGACTGAATGCTGTGACTATGAATAACTAATATGATAATTATTCCTATTCTTATGCCTGGAGCTTTCATTAAAGCATCATAAAAAAAATAATAATTTAAAAAATATCTCCAAAGAAAGATAACAAAAATTGAATGCTCAATGGGAAGACTTTATGCCATAATTTTCAAAGAAATTATGTTTGCCCAAATGTTTTCTCTGCATATTTTTTACAAATATGTGACATGAATATTGATTTATGATTGCATTTTAATATAGAAAAGCAACTGATTTGGGAGATTATGCTAAATGGCAATTTCCATATTTCTAGTATGAGGCAGCAAAAAATCATCATGTGGCTTTCAAAGTGTTATGGAATGGATTGAAATCACAATACATCATCAGGTTTGTATTTTCTTTTTGAATACCGGGTTAAATTATTATTAAATAGTACCTGATTAATACTTTTCACCAGCGTACTGTTTCTGTCTGATCCACTACTCTTCAATGGGCATAAAAAGTTGTGTGTCCTTTGCACCCTTTTCCAGCACACAGCTGAAAGTTTCTGCTCTAAGTCAGCTGTGAAAAATCGGATTTTTTTCCTTTTGTGATCACTGCTGATTATCTCTGCTCTCATCTCATTACACACTCAAAAATTCTTGCATTGTGTAGCAGTGAGGTACGTGGTTCTCCACCATACCAGTACTTGGATGCACGCCACCTTGGAAGCAACATAATCCCAAATTCTGTGTGCAAATCCTATGCTCTTTCTTTTTACACAGAAACAAACCATCCACAGCATTGAATAAGAGTGTTGTAACCCACTTGAACTCCAAATTCCAAAAACCAAATTATTGAAATGCTGTGCCCAGCCCTTTGGAATAATGTGGAGAGGGATCCAACTGAGATTTTTGTATCTACCAAGCTCTGCAGCAACAATTTCTTCTCTGTTTCTTCTAAAATCTGCTTAGATTACTATCCTAAAATAAGCAATTCTGATATCTATCCCTAGGGCACAGTCATGGTTTGCTATTTTCTAAGACACCACAAAAAACTATTTGTGTTTGGATTTCAATTTTCCAAATACATCAGGGGTTTCTTTGCTGAAAATTGTTTCCAGTTTTGTGTTTAACTAATTTTTATGTAGAAATTTTTTAAAAATCAGTTAATTCTGAAAAAGATTCCAAAATACTTTTTTTCATATTATTCATATATAGTAAATATTAAAAAGGTCAGGGAAGGATTTTGACAATATGAATCAATGTAGCTCACAATGTAATGCAACAACTTGGCATCAGATATATGGTTTACTGGCCTAAAACATCCTGATTACATTCTCTAACTATACTTTATTTACTGACAGAAGAAAGATGATTTGCAGTAGGCCACTCTTGCAGAAAGCATTTTCAACTGACCAGTAACAGTAGAATCACAGAATATGCAGAGTTGGAAGGGATCCATCAGGATCATTAAAGTTCAGCCCCTGGCCCTGTACAGCAACATCCCCAGGAGTCACACCTGGTGCCTGAGAGCATTGTCCAAATGCTTCTTGAGCTCTGTCGGGCTTGGAGTTGTGACCACTTCACTGGGGAGCCTGTTCCAGTGCCAACCACCCTCTGGATAAAGAACCTTTTCCTGATATCCAAAATAAATCTGCCCTGACTCAGCTTCATGCCATTTCATCAGGTCCTGTTACTGGTTAGGAGTGTAAAGATATTGATACCTGCCCTTCCACTTTCCCTCCAAAGGGTGCCAAAGACCACAGTGAGGTCTCTTCATCTGCTCCAGGCTGAAAAACGAAGTGACCTCAGCTGGTCCTCATGTGGCTTCCTCTCCTGTCCCTTCATCACCCTCATTCCACCTTTGGACAGCCACTAATATCTTTATAGCTTTGTACTGAGGCACCCAAAACTGCACATGGGAGTCAAGGTGAGGCTGCCCCAGCTCAGAGCAGAGCAGGAAAATCCTTCCTTGCCCAGCTGTGATGCTGTGCCTGAGGCACCCCAGGACACGCTTGGCCCTCCTGGCTGCCAGGGCACTGCTGGCACATGTTCGGCTTGCCATCAACCAGGACCCCAAGTCCCTTTCCACAGCCCTTGTCTCCAAGCTCTTGTTCCCCACACTGTTCACACAAGGATTACTCCATGCCAGGTGTAGAATCCTTGTTAAACTTCGTATGGTTGGTGATTGCCTATCTCTCTAACTTGTCAAAACCTCTCTGCAGAGCCATTTTGCATTTGAAGGAGTCAACAGCTCCTCCCAGTTATTGTTGAAAGTATTCATTCAAGTCCTGCCATTACATCATTAATGAAGCTGTTAAAGAGCCCAGGGGTGGAGCCCTGCAGAACCCCACAAGTGACAAGTTGCCACTCTGATGTCACCCCAATCACTGTAACTCCTTGTGCCTGACCCATGAGCCAGTTGCTCACAAATCACATGGTGTGTTTATCCAGCTGAGTGCTGGATATTTTGTCAAGAAGGATACTGTGATAGACAATATCAAAAGCTTTGCTGAATTCCAAAAATATTTCCTTAACTGGCTTTCCTAGGCCAGCTAGGCAGGTTACTCTGTGGTAGAAGGAAATCTGGTTTGATAAGTACAGTAATTTCATGATTATAAGCCACACCTTTTTCATTGAAGAATCCAGCCTACCCCAGTAGTGCGGCTTATATTCAGGTGCGGCTTATCTATGGACAAATCCCAGTGAAATGCCAAGCCAGAAGTGAGAGCTGGCTGGGGAGGGCGCCTGGGGCTGCCTTTAAAGGCTTCGCTGGTCTATGGAAACTGTTGCAACTTGAGCACCTGACACCAAACCCATCTGGCAGTGATTCTGTTACTAATTTGTTCTTTTGTTACACATGGATCCTAGCTTAAAAACAAAACAAAACAAAACAAAAAAAAAAAAAAAAACAACAAAAAGAAGTGCAGCTTATATTCAGGTGTGGCTTATATATGGACAAATCCCGTGGTCTGCCCGGCTACCAGGAGGTGTGGCTTATAATTGTGAAATTACTGTAAAATTTTCTCCTCATCACCATGCAAAATGTGACCAACGACTGCATTATTCCCCCAGGTGTTTTTCAGTACCTCCCAGAATCACTTTTTCTGTGATTCTACTGGGCACTGAAGGGAGACTAACAGGCCTATAGTTTCCAGGCTGCTCTTTCTTTCCCTCCTTGAAAATTGAGATATTTGCCAGCTTTTGGTCAGCTGGGACTTTTCCAGAACACCAAGACCACTCAAAAATCATCTAGAGAGGCATTGCAGTGACATCAGATAACTCTTTGAGGAATCTCAGGTGAATCCCATCAGGCCCCATAGATTATCAGGGATCCAGCAGGAGCAGCAGATCCTGCACAAGTTCAGGGTCAGCCGGGAGTTGATCATTCTCACAGTCATGGTCCTTCAATTCTGGGCACTGAGATCCCCTGCATTTTTTGTCTGTAGAAATTAATATAAAACAAATACTATTTGGAAGGAGCATCCTATCTGTTGGTTTCATATGGCTTTTGTGTATCTAGCACACGTTTAGTTCAAGGAAAGCAGTCACAAACTAGGTATGTAAACTAGTGTGTAAACTATTTAGGGGGGTTTGTATGCTGGCTCTAGCACTGAGCCTAGGACTAAGACTAGTTCTTATTTTAGAAGAACTGCTACCTTGGTTTTTTTTGGTTTTTTGAGTTTTTTCATTTTATTCAGAGAACTTCCCAACCACATTTCAAAAATTTTAGACAATCCGCTCATGGTTCTGGAAAAGGTGTATGTGTATCTAATTGGACTTAACCTCCTATTGAAAAATAAATTGCTGTAAGACATCAAAGTACCTTTGCCCTGACTGGGCTGGAGTAATAGAACAAAAAAGAATCATCACACTGAGAGAAGAGGCAACAGACATAGATGGAAACAGGAACTTCCATTTTTTTACTGGGGAATATTTAAACACTGAAACAAATTGCTCAGAGAGGTTATAGAGTCTTTGTGCTTAGAGATATTCAAAATGCAGATGGACACAATCCTGGTCAACCTACTCTAGCTGACACTGCACTGAGTAGGGAGTTGGATAGAAGATCTCCAGAGGTTTCTTACTCAACCTTTCTGTGGATCTGTGCCCACAGAAATACCAACTTCTCTGAATCATCCCAATTAATTTTTCTCTATCCTGACAGGACAACTATTTCCTTTACAAGTCAATTATGCCTTTAAGGTGTCAGCCTTCACAGGGTGGATGACATTTAACTGCTAAACATAGATATCTATGGCCATTTAAGGCACCCTAGGGTATCCAAAACAGCTGATTAGATAACTGAAGGTTATGGCTCCCGGTTTTATAAAAGGGCTGTTGAGGACTCATGTCCTTCTGGAGTAACAGATGGAGGCCAAACAGCCATCACAGTGCCTAAAACCAATTTAATTATACGTTGCAGAATGAATGCAACTACTTTGTAATGTTCAAGAAATGTCCAAGTCATTCTGACCTGAGTCAGATATGAACTAACAATCTAAGCGGGAAACAGAAATTGCATTGGCCTTCTCCTGTCAATACATTTTAGTCACTTGTGTTTTGATTGATCTCGTCATCAGACACCTATGGTCACTCTGTGCTATAAATGGCAGAGAAATAAACATTCTCAGGGTGCTACTCATCTGACTTGTTCTAAACATATGGTATAAACATATGATTCATGGGTTACCAACATTCAAGTCCTTGCTCTGACGAGTTATCATCTGTTAAAACCAGGGAGAACAGATTTCATGACTTATGAGGCAATGTTTCCTAGATACCATAGTCACTATTGTCTCACACCTTCAATATTCACCTTCACTATGTTACCTTCAGCACTCACCAGAAATGTGACACTTGTCCTGCGTGTTCTGCAACTCTGGAATTATAAATGAGTATATGTGAATTCAAAAACCTTCTGGTTTCCTTCCTTTCTCAGCTAAAAATTCTCAGTAACCAGTCTGAAAGACACTTGGCCGTGGAGGATCTGGTTGACTTAAATTTTAACACAAGTAGACAATTGTTTATATCACACAGATAGGGTCACTGCCCTCAGCTGGCAGACACTGTGCCTGTCTTTCTCTAACATGATCCCTGTGGGAGACTTAGCTCCTGTAAGAGTACACTATGACAGTGGACTAGGAGCTGAATCTGAACTAATTAAAAGACAAGTCGATGGCCACAGACTTTATTAATCTAGATTCCAAGGCTAGGTAACCTTGCTTAGGAGAAAAAAAATGAAAATGGAAAGAGAAATGACTTCTCAGTCCCATTTCTGAACCCTAGGTACCATTTGAGTGTGGTCCATTTAAAGCGTCAATCAAACCCCCCATGGTTGTTTTACTGTTCAGCAAGAATATTTGGAAGTCTGGAGAATCAACAATACCCAGCTGTTTCTCCAGCAGGCTGGCCATATATTTCAAATGACAGCACTGCATAGGTATGTGCATCGATGTCTAAGAGAACAGATGGCTTTATGTGGGTGGCCACTTTCATGCAACTCTCTCCAATTCAGTCAAAATCCATGCAGGAAGACTGGATCCTAGCTGTGCTGCTTTCAGAAGGCTCTTCTCAGAGTATAGCTGCAGTCAATCAGCTCACAGGAACCTGGTGTTTGTTGGGTATCAGTTTTGTTTCCCATAAAAAAATACAGTACAAAATCCTGGGCTGAGCTAACAGTAAGTGCCAGTATCACATGTTTGTCTTAAGAGACATCTTCCAAATCTCTGATCCCCCATTCCATGCTCTTCTTCACAGTAATGCTGATGTGCTGCAGCCCACAGGAGTGAGGATGTCTTTGTGCTGGGCTTCCTTTCAGGGGTTTTGTGAAGGAAAGAGAAGGCTGGCATGTTTTCTTCACTAAATTCAGGAGGCTTCAAGCTCTCAGTGATATGCTGCAGATCCCATTGAGTGACTCTGTGCCTCCCATCTGCTCATTTCCCTTAAATTCCATTCAGATTTCACCAGTACCTTAGGGCTGTTCATCTAATAGTTCTTTCCCTTTACACAATACCATAAGTTCATTTTTTAAAAAAATCACACTCGTGAATGTTTGTGCTGACAAGGTCTGAGGGACATTTATTTCTCTGCCTTTCTCCCTCCATCAGACTGTAGGGGGGTGTAGCACCTCAGACATCACACACCTCACTCAAGTGTGGGAAAAACAAGTCTTTCTCCTTGGTATCACAGAAACAGTGCAGACGTACAGGTGTGAAGTAATTGTGGCAAAAAGTACCCTTTTGTTACTGAAAGTGCACAACCCAGTGCAGCAGCCATGGCATGTGGTTCTCTCCCAAGCTCACAAGCCTTGCTCTAATCTCTTGCCAATGCAATTTTACAGCTTCTACACTGCTGTTGGCTCACAGCTGTGCAATAGGACAGCAGAGTATTTGTCACAGAGACCTGCCCAGAGGGGCAGCTTTGGAACACTAACCACAGCACTGCAAAGAGATGCAGCAGCACCAATGTCCAGGGACCCCAGTGGGCTGGGAATGATCCACGGGCATGATGAGTCAGGGGCAGGAGAAGTATGGAAACACTTGGCAATCTTGCTGCCAAGGCTCAACCCCCAGAACAGTGGTGCCAAGCTGCTGCACTTCTCAAACAGAAGCTGACTTTGTGGCCACTGTGGCAGCAGTGAACATCTTTCTCCCTGGTGGTGAGCACACCCTAGTGAGAGGTCTCGTAGAAGTGGCCTCACAGAAGAGGCAACTGCTGCAGAGTAAGCTCCAGCTTACTCTCTGTTCCCAACAGTTCTCACCATGCCCCTTTGTTCCTGAGAGCTGGCCACAGCTGCTTCTGTCCACACAAACCCTGAGCACAGCTCGCTGCAGGGTGTGCGCACAGAGGGCTAGGGATGACACTGCACCACATTTGACTGTCCATGGCCTGGCTGGCTGAGCACCCAGTCCTGACCCATCCCTTAGCCCACACCTTTGGCACTTGCTGCAAAAACAGGTTTCTGATGGACTATGACAAGTTCTCCACTTATTGCAGACACCCTGAATTCTATAAACATACAGAAATGTTTATGTGACACACACATACAGTCTCATGCCTCCAGGCCACTGAGACCCAGATGGAACCAGAGCATATGCAGGGCAAATGCAGCCAGACCCCTCTGGCAGGGCCTATATCCCTGAGAAATATGGACAGGAGTTGGTCTCATGCCATCAGCCTTGGAATTAAGGTGCACATCTGAGTCTTTTTTCATCAGTGTGGATTTCTGTGGTGTTCTGAGATTCTGTGTCAAGACCTTGCCTCAGTCCAGGGCAGGGAACAGACATGGGTGGGAGCTTATCCTGTCCATTTTCTTTCTCTGCTATAGACTGAGTTTTACACATGTTTTTTTTTTTCTCATAGAAGGAATAGAAGCACCTGCTTCATCTAGGAGTTCCTGGAAGACTCTTAGTCCTCTGGAATACAATATGTCACCTATCACATAGTAAGCCTAGTCATAGGATCAAACAAAGAAAACACTGCAGCAGCAAACACCAATTTACATCTGGTTCAGCAGAGCTATTAGGAAGTGTGCAAAATTTGATATCTAAAAAATTAATTTCAGGCTGGGTAATGAAAAAAAATTTCTCCTACTTTATGAATATTCACGCGTGAACACACAAGCACTTCTCATGATCACTCATGCTTTTCCTGCTTATCCCCATTTCCTAGCCCACTATGCTCTCTGTCTAGCCTGACAGCTTTCTTTTTTCAGACAATCCAGTCCTTTATTCCTGCCTCATCTTCCAGTCTGCCTTTTTTAGCTTTTCCATTTTTCACCATTCCAGTGACTCCAGCTCTCAACATCTCAACCAGATCTGCTCCTGAGTCACAGTCTCTTCACTGCTGTGGCAATAACAGGCAGGACAGAACACTAAAAGCAGAGGGGATCAGTCTTTCTATTTCCCCATCATACATCAAAAGTTTCCTGTCCTTCAGAAGAACAGCACTACAGCATGAAAGTAACCTTGCAGATGTACTATTTAGAGTGGAAAATCAAGCACCACCACAGCATGAAAAGCCAAAATATAGGCTGTGGGAGCAGCAGTCACTTGGCCAGGTGTGTGTGGGTGTTGAGACCTGTGCATTGCACCCTGGCCCCAGGAGCACACTCTGTTCTTTCTCAGAGGGCTCTTTCCTCCCTCAGTGCTCAGCACACCCACTGCTGTGCTAGTAAGTGGCTTTTTATTTTGCTTTCTTGTGGTAATTTAGCATGTGGCTCTGTGACATATTTTCTGCACATTAGTCCAAGCCTGCTCTGAAGATAGCCTTTTTTAATTCCCTCCTGAGCTTTACTGTGGAGTTCATGAATGCAGGACTTGCGTGCCTCCTAAATGCTCATTCCTTTACTGCCATAGCATGACTGTGAGAGCTGGTTTTCTTTTAATTCTCATTTTGCATGCAGTGAGATGAAACACAATGAAATTAGGGTACAAGTATTACTCTAATGGGGTGTCCAGTGCTGAAGGATTTTGCAGGGCCCTCAGCCTTGAATGGCAGCTTGTGTGTTCAAAGCACATGTCCTATGGATTTCTGTTGCAGGCAAGAGCTGAGTATTTCTGGAAATTAGACCCCAAAGTCCATAGCTTGACAGGTTGAAAATAAGCAGTGTGGGATGCCACCATCTGTGTGAAATGAAGCTTAAGCTACTTGCCAGGCTGACACAGGGGCTCAGGCAGAGAGGGAGAGCAGGATCTGCTTTTCAAGGGCTGCACCCAACAGACTGAACCTGGCTTCCATCAGCCATTTGCTTGCCCACCAAGTGTGTGTCCTAGCCCATCTGCCTCCAGTCTCTTGTGCCTACCTCTTCTTTCAGTCTGCCCCATGACTCCCATCCCAGTGACACAGGTCTCCAGAACCTCAGATGGGTTCACCACAAAATCCTCTTCTCTCCAATTTTCCTGCCACCCGCAGGGAGGATGAAGCCCTGTGAGCATAAGGTGTCAGTCTTCAAAATCCTGGCTCCATGTCTTGCCATAGATTGGCCTAGTGCAGGGACAACAGTGATCACGAGTAAAAGCTGTAATTACAAAAGTCCTCTACACCTCATGGCCTAGGAAGGAGATGCATATTGTGAGCATTGAACCGTCAACTCAAGCTGAACAAGTTTATTTATGTTGGGAGGCCAAGCTAAAGCATGAGGCAATCTGTGGGGCCATTAAATGCTAAAATTAAATATGTTTCTACAGGGCATGTGTGAATTGCCCTTTCAAAGGCTTGTAACTCAGCCAGATGTAGGTGGATTTTTCACAGGACAGCAAAAGACATAAGCAGTGTAAAACCATTTGTTTTATTAAGTGTCATGTCTCTAATCTAAACTACTAAACTTTTGGCAAATTTATAGCCAGTTGAAGACATAATTTACAACACAATATTTTAGGCAGCCTGAACAGCACTGGCTCTGCCTTTTCCACCTCTAGCCTGCATTTTTGCTCTCATGCACTGGGAATTGAGTGTTGCAAACAAATGAAATGAAACCCACACTGTCAATGACCCCAGAGAGCAACTGATTTCCTGCCTCATCCCAGGGCACTCCCAGTGCCAAGCTACCCATCCCTCCTGTCCTTGGTTCAGCTGTGGCTTTGCAATTCACTTGGTTCTCTCACTATGGGTTCCTGAGGATATTCTGCAACACTTCCCCTGTAGCCTCCCTAGGACCTGCTAATGTGCCAGATCCACCAGTTGTATTCCATTTATTTCTGAAGCATTCACTGAATTCTGTTTAAAAGTTACAAAATTGTTCAATAGCTAACACTCTATATTACTAGATAATGCTTACATTACACGATATGGGACATCAGCTTTACCATCAATACGTGTCTCATTCATTATCTGTGTATGGGGGAAGCATTTCTGCAGAAGCATTCAGAAATTCTCCTTTATTTGAAATAGTTTATGATAAAATAGTGAATCTAAGCTTTGCATTGTAGGTCTCATGTATTAGAGCTATTTTATCACAAGTTTTTCCCTTTTCCCCCAAACACAAGTAGAAATGCACCCCAGCTACAAACAGGTTCCATCCACGGGCAGTGGGAAGTGTTCACACATTTTCATACTGATTTTTATTTGCTGGTATTTTACTACCTCTGCAGTAAATTGGTGCTGACTGTGAACCGGCATAAAACATGACCCATAAAAGCAGAAACATATGGTGAAGGAACATTAAGGTCATGCTAAGGATAACAACTAGAAAGGTCTGCCTTGCACAGCCCAGCTGGGCATATGGAGAAACAAGTCTGAATAAATAAAAACCTTACATAAGTCACCCCCATGAATGGCCCCTTTTGGTTCTAAAACTGTTCCAGTCGGCATTAGTGTGGACCAGTTGTAATATCCTTCCTTCTGGAAGCAGGATCCTATTTCTGAGAAACAGCAATTAGTTTCAGCAGTGAATTCATTTGAATATCAGGGCTTTTGAAAACACACACATCAGGAGGCAATAATGGCTAAATCCTCATCTGTTCTCTAAAATCCTTTCACTCTAATCTGGGACATAAAAATCCACATGCTCTAACTCAACATCATGGGGCAATGGAGCAACACATTCCAACAGGCTTTTTCCTCTGCATTTTTAAAATGCATAATATGGGGGCTTTTGATGAACCACTAATCAGGCCATTGAGTCTTTGGGTGCTCAAGTCCTTTAGGAAACAGCATCAAGTTGTGGCAGGACAGGCTTAAATTAGATATTAGGAAAAAATTTCTACACTGAAGGGATTCAAACATTGGAACAGGCTTCCCAGGGATGTGTTG
Source organism: Sialia sialis (assembly GCA_009812075.1). Taxonomy (NCBI): domain Eukaryota; kingdom Metazoa; phylum Chordata; class Aves; order Passeriformes; family Turdidae; genus Sialia; species Sialia sialis. The sequence goes on from VRYO01001463.1 coordinate 35,862,835, forward strand.
AAGACACCAGTTCCTGGAGGTATTTAAAAGACATATAGATGCGTAGATGCTTAAGCACAAGGTTTAGTGGTGGACTTGGGTTAATATTGCACTTGATGATCTTAAAGTTCTTTTCCAACCTAAATTATTCTACAGTTCTATGATTCTTTAAGTTTTTATTTTACAGCAGAAAAACATAATGGTGTCGTAATGCACAGATTGTACATGTTTATAATTAGTGTGCTTGGCTCTACTTTAAAAGTTTTACCTAATTCTGAATTTAGTGAGTCTCTGATAAGCTTGATTCAGTGCTAGTAATGCTCTTACAACCATGTTATCCTAAGAATAATTTTTAACCCCAAATTGGAATAAAGTTATCATTAATTAAATTTTTATTAAGTAAGTTTGATTAAAAAACCCAGGTTGTTTAGTCGGAACATATAAGTAGTTGCTAGGTAAAATTCTGCTTCTCTGCAAGGCAATTTTAAATTGCAATAGATTTTCAAACCTGTTTGCACTGGCAGCAGGTTAAAAGCTAATGCTCTTGATACCTGGGAGGGCAGAGAAGGAACATTCAGCTCCCAGGCTGTGCTTGGTGCCTGTGTAGGGAACAAGCAAAGGCAGAGAACAGTCTTCATCATTTGGACCAAAGATCAAGTTCAGACATCAAGAAGTGACCCAGATGCAGCTGAAGAAGGGCAGTTCTTGTGAAGAAAAGTGAGTCACAGAGAGGGAACATGCTACTGCAGCTTACTTGCTGCTGCTGGATCTGAGTGCAAGAGCAAGGGTGACACTGGAGAATAAAGGAAACTTCAAAGAACACAGCTCTTTCACATCTTCTCCGGTCACTGAATCCATCCCTGGGGATGCTCACCCACTGCTTTTAGGTACCCAAATAGCTACAGACGTGAATCTCCTACTGTTGAGAGAATGGGGTTAAAAATTGTGCCCTATTGGCACAGTGATGTGCTGAGAGCAGTCTCTGACTCTTTTACTGCTAGGCTTAACCATCCACCATAACTATTCATTAAACTGCACACCCAGATAAAACCTCCAGCTGTTCCTAAAAACAACACCTCATCAACAAAAGCCAGCATGAATGCCTCAGGAAAATGCTTTTGTGTGAGCTCCCTGTTGACTAAAGGCCCCTTTCTGACCATCAGAAGACTTGGCCACAGCTGAAAGGGAGGTGATATTCTTCCCTCCAGATTTTTGCACCATTTACATTGCTCTGAAATCCCAAAGCTCTTAAGTGACAGAATCCCTAGATGGATGCAGACGCTTCAGAAGACATGGCTCAAGAGAGGGGAAGGGTCTGTGACCACTGCTGCTCTCAGGACTATCTAATAATGGATGCAGCCAGGCTCTCAGATTAAACTAAGATTGCTTTATTAATGCTGGT
>VRYO01001463.1:35865215-35913344 GCA_009812075.1 Sialia sialis
CTGGGGGGAAAAAAGTGCACCTTATAGTCCGGTGCACCTTATATATGGAAAATAATGGAAGCTTTGTTGCCACCTGGAAGTGCACCTTATAATCTGGTACACCTTATAGTCATGAAATTACTATACTTGGGATCCTAGATACTAGTGTGTGTGGCAATGCCATTTCCACTCTTTTAGTTTTGCTCCAGTGGGACTTCATGTGGCCACTGGTAGAAAAATTGCAATGGTTTTGATTAAATATTTTTTGTATTGTATATAGACACTTGTTAAATCTCAAAATTTTCAAGATCATGTCGCTGACTACAGTCAGTGGCAGTCTCTCTACGAGGATTTTCAATCCTTTCCCTATCTACAGCACCTCCATTCTCTGAAGTCAACAAGGGCCCCTTCTTGAGAACAAATCTTGTGCAAGTTCAAGTCACAGGGAAAACCAGCCCTGCCTGTGACTGGGAGGAAGAAAACGTTCTGGTTCCATTGCTATTAAATGGAGCAGAAGTTGGGATCTAATGAGACTTTGCTATCAGGCTTAATCTCCTGTAGCCCCTTCATTAGTATTTCTCTCCTGTATCAGTTAGATTGTTATACTGGCCCACTGTTTCTGGCCTCTGATGACTCACAAACCAACTCTGATTTGCAGCCAAGGAATACCTTGATCAACTTACATCCATTTGATCTCATGCCTAATGCCCAAATTGTCCTTTTTCTCAAATACTTGTTCTCTCTCTCCAGATTTTATTCCCTTCAAATCCGTTTCAATCTGTGTTCTCTGAAGCTAAAGAAACCAATGTTTTCTATGGTTTGTTGCTGGAAAAAGATGCATTCTTTTTTCCTCATCCTCCCCACAGTTCTTAGGTGAACTTGTTTCACATGTGCCTGCTGTGGTGACAGGAGCCAAAGCACTGCTGTCAGCCCTAAAGCTGACCTACAGGCAGGTACCTGCTCCAGCTTCAGCCCCTCTCACTGCTGCTTGCTGCCTCATTTTTTTCCTAGTCTGCACTTGGAGATTTACTTTAGTTCTCAGTTTGGTCCCAGGCATATCTTGAAAATTGCCTCCTTCTCCCCTCTGCATTCATTTGCTAGTGTAGGTTACGTGGCTACAACAGTGTTTTGGTCAGTTATTCTCTGATTCCATTTCCTGGCACTTTTCTTCCAGATCTATCAATTCATATCTTGATTTCTCAGCCTTTCTGCTACTAAAACTGCCTGACACAATTTTTGGAATAGGTGCCAAGGGTGAGCTACTCTCCAGGTGTAGAGGATAGTGGCATTTCATTTCACAGGGGCACTTCTCTGTGCTTACAGTGCACTTAGCTGTTATAGCAGCACTGAGCTCAAAGATTTCAGATGCTTTAGCACTCTGCTGGTCCAGTAGCAGCTTTAGCAAGCATGGGCTTGTGTGGCTTTACAGCAAGTGGTCATAGAGCCAGAAGGAGCTGCAGGTCTGCACCTTGTCATGCAGCAGGACACATTGGGGAACAACCACTTTAATTTCAGCCTCCCAGGTAAATCCAAGTTTCATAAGCACTGCCCTCCCCCACAGCTGGTTACTGGGCAGGTAAACCTGCAGTGGTATCTGGGAAGTCAGAGACGAAAGGTCCCATAATTGTTCAGGCTTTTCAGCTTAAATTGCAGAAACCCAAGAAGGCTCAGTCTTTGCATATTTGCCCCTTTCAGTAGAATATGACTGCTAAAGAAAAAGTCAGTGACCTTGACCTTTGTCTTTTGTTAAACCAATTGTTTAATCAGAGAAACACAAAATTAACATGTTATCTAAGTGTGTATGCCATGAAAGGAGGAGCAGAGGAGAGATTTTCAATAAAACTAGAAAATATTTTTATAAGGGAAAGAAATTATAGAATAAATTGTGGGTGAGTTATATTTAAGATGAAGAATTATGTTGGTAGATCACCTATGCCTAGTGCAAACCATTCTGGATTATCCAGGAATCTCAGACATAGACTGAGTTTCACATTGTGTTAGAGATACATGAACCTAAAGAGGCAAGGAGAGGAGATACATAAAGACAGATAAGGCTGGTAGAAGTCTGTAGACCTTTTAAGATGCCTTGGATATAAATCTAGTAAAAAAAAAATCTAATAAAGCACATAATTATGCTTTCTAAACATAGGCTTTTACCTGTGCTTGGGCCAAACCATAATTCCAGGAGAAGAAGAATCAAAGCAAATACTCTAGGAGAAAAATCTGTTGAAGCTGTGAACTTTTCACCTTTAACAGCAAGTAATGACCACAGGGTGCAAGATCAGATGGTTGACTCAACCGCTGAGTAACGAAATTAGGCTAAAAGTTAGATCTGGCCTGCCCAGAGGCAATATGACAAATTAGATTCATCTACTCTCTGTATTTGTATTAGTGCACTTTTTTATTAGTGAACAGATTACAAAAGAAGGCTTTGCCTCAAGGCAGTGTTTTCTGGCACTGAACTAATTTTCAAGCTGAGGTTTCCCCCTGAGGGCACAGTAAGACCCTCCCTTCTTTGCAGCCAGGGATCAGATCCTCAGCAAAGATTTATTTGTGAACATCTCTCAACGTATTTTGAGCTTTAAAAAACTGCAGATTTCTTTCTATAATGCTACATAAATGGAGATATATTTTATTAATAATGAAATACTTAGTATTTTTCTATAATAATTCGGTGTGTTTTATCAGCAATATTTATTAAAAATAAATTGGTTTAAACTCAGCTCTCTGGGGCAGGCTTTGTAAACTCATGCTGGCTGCATGGTGGTGAATAGTGAGAACTGCTGAGTATACAGGTGGCCACCCCTCTTCCTGACAAGGCTGCAGCTCACAGCCTGTGAGCTCCTGAATTCGGTCACAAGTGTTAGTGCTTTCAGCACGAGGCCTCACTTTGCAGACACAGCTGCATGACATCCCTCTGACCTGGAAGGGAGCTGTGAATCGAGAATGCATTTCTTTTTCCTCCGAAGATGAAAGACTTTCAAAATTAATTGCATGGCATTCTAGCTGGTCGGTGTTGTCAGCTTTGATTTTGCTGTGACAGACTGATGGCCATTCCCTGTCACGGAGAGTGACGCTGTGTCTGTGAGCACCACGCTCATCAAGTGGCAGCAGCGAGAAAAGCACAACTGCAATCTGCATGGAAAGCAGTTCCTGGAGAGGGATGCCCAGGGTGAGGCAAGTGCAGATGTGGCACTCACACAGGGGAGATGTGACACAGCCATGGCTCACTGCAGCTGCTCTTGCCTGAGCCATATCAACCCAACCACAGCTCTGTGCCAAGTCTTCCTGACCCCATCCCTACAATCAGCCCGTGCTACTGAGAGCAGCACTCCCCAGAGGTGTCCTTTGAGCATTCAGAGCTGAACTCACAGTCTCCTGAACTAAAATCAGAGCATTTAAAAGAGCAGCTCTGCAAGGGCCTTTGCAGGGCTCTGCAGAGCAAGTGGGAGCAGAAGCAGAGGGAGAAGACCAGCTCCTTTTCCCTTTAGAGGGCAGTGGTGCTCATCGTACAAAAGCTGCTTTTTCAAGGAGGTAAATCCCTCATCGATAACAACTGGGTCAGCAGCAGCAGAGCAGCGGCAAGGAATCGGGACCAGCCCCTGGATGCTCTGCACCGTGCAGGATAGCATCTCACCCTGATGCGCTTTCTGTAATGCTCCGTGCAGGGGCTCATTAATTTCCCCTCGTTTTCATGCACAGTAATCAGACAAGTAATTACGGTTCCATCGAGAGGCTTCCTTTCTCCCACCACACCATGAGCACAGCTCAGACTGAAGAGTTCCTTACAGTCAACGTTTGCCAAATTGCAGCATCCTGAATACATATTATAATATTGGCTTTTCACAAATATAAAAATAGATGCTATATGTATAATGTTAAAAGTAAATTTGTTGTAGTTTTTATTAGACATAGTAATGAAATAGCTAATATAGTTATGCTTGTAGTAATCAAACTACCTGCTTAGTTAGGATAACATCCAATGAAGACCCCCTACTACGATCAGCACCTATTGTCTGGAAGAAGTATAAACCAAAGCCCAAACTGGAAAAAAATAGTAAAAACAGACTAAAAACATAGCCAAAAAATGCACATGCTCTAAAAAGGCTGAGCCGAGGAGGAGCCATACTAAACAATTCTTGGAACATGTAAACTAGTTTGGGGGAAAGTTTAAGTACGCATAATTGTTTATGAATATGCAGTAGGCTAATGCTGTAGGAAAGGTATATAAAGAGGGTGTCTCCGAGGTAGCAGGAGTGCCAAGCTTGGCTGTTAACCCTTTCCTTTCTTATCTTTACCTCCTATTGTCCTTTATTAAACTTTGAAATTTTACCAGGACAGTGAATCTCGTTTTTCACAATTCTTCAAGCCAGATGAGCCCTTCCGTGAGATTTAGGCTGAACCTGTTCAGAGAGCCAAGCGAGAGCTGATGGTGGTGGTGGTACTCACCTTTTCATGGGTTTGGGCGAGGCCTCCCTCTCCAGGTTGGAGGAGGCATGCTTGACGTGCATGGCATTGTAGGAGGTGTGGGTGTACTCATTCTCATCGCTGTAGTCGGGGCCCAGCAGCGTTCGAGCCCACGTCCCCATGTCATAGGGAGGCAGGGTCCCCCCGAATTCAGAGGGCAGGCATTCAGGGTGTATTAGCTGGTGAAGGCTGTTCAGGTTGTTACCGTGAAGAAAGATCTGTAACAAATAAAAAAAGAAAGTTCAAAGTCATCACCGACTCTTTATTTCATTAAGTACAATATTAGCAGCACTAATGAGGTGTGGAGTGTCATTAGTTGACGCTGCAGTTTCAGGTGGGAATATCAAAAGTTCTCAGGGCTGACTCAGCTGGCAGAAGAGGGGGGATTAGCTTTGGGGTGGGCAGCTGAAGAATTAGGCTGGCACTACAAACACTTCTGAAAACTCCGATTAGCTTGCTTTTTGGCACATGACAATTTCCATTTCTTAAGTACCAGATCAGGAGAAGCAGAAGTCAGGAATTATGAGTGATTATAGCTGCTGTAAGAGGATAGAGGCGTACATGAAGAGCAGTGAGAAGAAAAGGGTGACAGTGGAGCTTACTGAAAACACAAAGGAAGAGAGGGACTTCAGCATCTGAGGAGGCCACTAGCCCTGCACCCCAGGACAGATATTTCCAGGAGTGGTCAGGCTGTCACCACTTGATGCTGCGTCAGCAGCACTTGTTTCTCTAATCTTTGTTTTCAGGTGGGTCCTACCCTTGTCCTGCCTAGTCAGACTCAGCTCAGGGTGGGCTCTAAGGGATTATTCAGCTGTTGTTTGACGGACTGCAGAGAACAAATGGCTAGGATGACTGCAGAACCACCAATTCACTTGGATTTCAGTTGAGCTCTGCCTCTTCTGCAGTGTGAGCAAGCAGCCTTCAGGCATGGGCAATTTTTGTGGAAGCGAGTTACCATTATGTGAAAAGAGTCACCCTGCTGAAGGAATGAAATAGGAATTTTTACTCCCACAAAAAGAATTGAGCTGAAGTTTCCCTCTCTTTCAAGTAACTTTAGCCAGGCCTGATAATCCCTTTACACTGGCAATTCTCTCTATCCCTGAGCAATGTCCCAGTAAAATGTATCCATGCATTGTTAGTGATAACAGATTTCTGGTCTCTGGCTGAGTTATTAATTCAATCCAGACCATACCAAACTCTAACTTTCAATAACGGCAGCGATTCTCTTATACCATATGGAAAATGCAGAGAGAAAAACTGGAAAAGAAAGCAGGCAGCTACTTGGAAAATCCAGGTTCCTCTCCACCCCCCACCCCCATCCAATTACCCTTTTCCTGGTCTTGTCTTTGAGGAACGGTTTGATTAGCGTGTACAGGGCATGGATATACCAGGGCTGATTGACAAAATGGACTCCTCCAAAGCGTGCAGGAAAGCTGTCCTACAGAAAGAAAGAAAGGAAGGCAGTTAAGAGATGCAGTGCTTTACTCCGGCAGTCAATAGGATGAAAGTCGGAGGGAAAATCTGTCTTTTTCCATCTGCAGACGGGCACTGGGCTTGCTGGGAGGGGGCAGGAGGGAAATGGAAAAACAAAAAAGATGCCTGTAAGCGTTTGCATCAGTTTCCTCTGCGGACAGAGGCAGTCCCTTCGCCCCTCCACACACTGACACATCAATTGCCGATGAGATGCTGAAGATTTAAAGTCGGGTCTCCAGCCACTTCTCATGAACATTTTTTTAACTCCGTCAGGGCATCTGACTCGGGCGGCCTGGGAAGTGCGAGGGGGTTGATGAGCACCGCTCCCTCGAGGGGAAGCTCTCCAGTTTCTCATTGTGCAGCGCCAGGCGAGCCCCCGGTTCCCACGCACATCTCTGCTCGGAGCTCACCTTTTCACCCCGGGGCCTGCCTGCCTCCCCCCGCTCACATCATCATGACAATGGCTGACCTTTCGGGGTGAGCAAGCAGCGTGCTGCGGGGAGGAGGAGGGGTGGGAAATGCTGACAAGTGAAGGTGTGGGGAGCGCAGCACGGCAGCGCCATGGAAACTGCATTAACATGCAGGGAGCGTCCCGCTGCCGAGGGCTCCGCGCAGCATCCACCCTGCTCCGGCACGCCCCGACAGCAGCAGCGGCGTGCCTTCCAAAGGTACTGAGCGTTAGGAAGGGGATTTTGTACCTGCCATCTTATCTAACAAGTGTCAGCCAAGGAAGAGACCAGGATTTTTAAATTTTTTTTTTTTTATTTTTCCGCTTGGCATAAATAATGGGAGTCCCGCTGCGGCTGTGTACAAATACCCTTCCAAGGGGAGGAGAGGAGCCTGTCTCTCCCCTGTGAAGGGAGATTCTGATGAAGCCGTCCTCATCCTGTGTGTGCTTCTAACCCCTGGAGCTCAGCGTGAAAAGCAGAGTATAATCAGGTCTCTTCCTTCAGGGCTTTGGCTCTGGGACTCAGGCAGGTTCCTTCCCCCCGCAATTAGCACAGGGTGTCCTGGGGCTTTCTCTCGCCTTCCTCCCGAGCATCAGAGATTGAGCACAGCTGGTGGATTTGTGAGATGATATGAAAAAATCCCCTTAATACACCTGCTCTGCAGAGCTCCTGTGCTGCTTCAAGGTCAATTTCCCTCCCAGATTTAGTGATATGTATGCATACACCACCTCCTGCAACCCAGGACTCTCCACACTCTTTAGCCATGGACTAGGATGATGCTTGGGAGCAGCCACAGGCACTAAGTGATATCTTTTTCTTTTGCTATACAGTGGAATAAGCTGCTTCCACCTCAGACGGGTCATTTGACCTGAAATCATTACAGATCTGCATATTGGATATACTGTGAAGGACTATTGGGTAATCAGGCCAGCACACAGCAGGACAAGCAATGTAACATCACAGGTGATCCCATTACAAATTCCAGTAAATGATAAATTGAGCTTTAGAGACCCCACTTGGTTTGAGGTTCTTAGCCCAAAAAAGATGTCATCCTGTTAGAGTGAGACCAGAGGAGGGCCAAAAAGATAATCAGAGGAAGAGAGCACCTTTCCTACAAAAATGGGCTGAGACAGTTGGGGTTGTTCAGCCTGGGGAAGGGAAGGCTCCAGGGAGACCTCATTGCAACTTTCCGGTACCTTAAGGAGGCTTATAAAAATGAGGGTGAGGGACTTCTTATCTGGGCAGATAGTAACAGGGCAATATTTTAAACTGAAGGAAGGCTGGTTTAGATTAGATGTTAGGAAGAAATTATTTTCTTAGTGAGTGCTGAGGTATTGGAACAGAAAAACTGTGAATGTTCCATACCAGAAAGTGGTAAAGGCCAGGTTTAATGGGGTCCTGAAAAGCCTGATTTAGTGAATGGCATCCCTGCCCATGGCAGAGGGATGGGAACTAAATTACTTTTAAGGTCCTTTCAAACCCTAACCATTCTATTATTCTGTTCAGTGATTCTATGATTCTCTTTAAGGGTGGCCTATGTCCTGTTGGGGTGTTCATTTTCAAGAAGAGTTTATTAATTTAAAGAAGAGTGTATTTCCACTGCTTTTCATGAGAGTTTAGGATGCAGGTCTGACTGAGGTAAAGTACTGCAATGCTGCATGTTGCAGTGACTGCAACTAACTGCTGAGAAATTACTGCAGAGAGTCTGAGCCCACCTAGAAAAACACATGGACTGACAGAAGTGTGAAGCCCAAAGTGATTTTCTACCATGTGACAACCTAAAATTGTGTTTTATAGCAGACTAGAGCCATAGAATGTCCATCTCATGCAAAATTCACAAATTCAGTTGCCTTCCTCATGCATGGGACTGAAGATTTTAAGATTTGGAGCTTTTCACTGATTATTCTGGAAAAAAAAAACCTAAGACAAACTGGAATGTTCTGTATTTGCATTTATTTATCTATTTATTTATTTATTATCATTAATTTTATATTTGTCAAGCTGGCTGCCATCCCACAACTTGTATCTAGAAAGAAGTTTTGGACACCTTTTCTCTCTGAGAGTAAATTACCACAGTTGTTCCCAGGCTGTACACTGTAGCATCTAATGTCAGTATAGAAAATCCAATCTCAGTCTGAAGCATAGGAAAAAAAAGAAATTAAAGATTGGAAGCAGTGGAATAACTTTAAGACACAGAGATTTATACTGACCTTGAAAAGAAAAATTGTTTTGCCTTCTTGCTGGAATGCACAAATTATATTAATCAAGTTTTTAGTGTGAAACATCAGGCAGTCTTGATTTTCAAGGGGGAACATGTATTTTTTAGAACATGTTGACCAGCTTCAACAATACCCAGAAAGGCCCAAATACTGAAAATTATAGGAGCCAACCAGTGGTTTGAGCTGGGAGTCTGCCTCTAGAAAAAAAGGAGCAGGATGCACTTTCCTATATAGAAAATTAATTTTATGTCCACTCAACATAGATTGTTGAGTCTTGATTCTATTTCACACATCTGTATTATAGGAAATCCCTTAATATAACAATTTTATTTCAAGGCAATTGCTTTCTTTAATTTTGAAGATACACCCAGAAGTGCACAAAGACCCTTGAAAAGCAAATGACAGTCAGAAAAAAAACCAACCAAAGAGCATTTTTTGTGTGTAACTTTCTGCTAAATTTTGTTCCTTGCCCTATTAAGCACATTAAGTTCAATTTGACCTTCATCCCTCAGTCCACCTGCATTTGTAAGGCTGTCAATTATAACAAAGACAATTACAAGGACTAAAAAAAAAAAAAAATCTCAAAGAAATTTGATATGGGAATCATCCAGACACTGTTTGGAACTGCAACATACTAATTTTGTAGAAGTCCCTAATTAGAGCAGAGCTGTCTTGGAAAGAAAAGCTCCTGTCTGGAGGTCTGCCTTGTGCAGCTCCAGGAAGATGTATGAGACATTTCCCACACCCCACTTAGAGTCTGCTGCTTTCCCTGGGGCAAGGGGAAAGTAGCTGAAATTGATTTTCTGCTGAAGAGCTTTTGCTTTCAGGAATTCTCTTTTGATTTCTCATGTCTTGTGATTCCTTGGGAAGGTGTATTTTATAATGAGGTACATTTTTTGGAGTCTACTGTGAAATGGACTCTGGGATCATGGAGCCTTTTCTTAACCTGATTCCTTGTCAAAAATACCCAGTCCTAAGCATATACTTGGGTTTTATTCCAGTGTTATAAATGAAATATAGTACACATGAATTGTTCTAATTATTTTTGGGCGTTAGTGTCTTCTCCTCTGAAAACAAGGCTGGACATAGTAGCATGTTTCTCAGCAATGAAACTGCAGAGTAAATAAACACATCCAATCCAGTCCTAATCAAGCTAACCTGCTCCCTGCTCAAGCAGCGTTACCCTAGAGCGTAAGGCACAGGAATGTGTCTAGACCATCCTTGAGATCTCCAGTGAGGGAGACTCTACAACCTCTCTGGACAGTCTGTTCCAGTGCTCATACTGGAGCACAGTAAAGGAGTTCTTAATTTTTGGGTGGAACTTCCCATGCATCACTTTTACCCATTCCCTCTTGCCCTGTTGAACTTGCTGAGGAGGCATCTGCCCCTTCATTCGAGTCACTGATGAATAAGTTAAACTGAAAAATGGAACCTTGTGGGACACCACTAGTGACAGGACTGCAGCTTGACCCTGTGATACCAGTTATGGCCCTCTGGGATCTGCCTTGGAGATGGTTCTCAATCCAGCCCACTGTACACTCATCCAATCCACACTTAAGTGAAAGAATTTCAGATATCTTCTTGAACAGCTGGCTTCTCCTCAGTCACACCAGACCTTCCTCACTGGGACTTAAATTGATCTAAAATAAGGAATGTATCTAGCAATGCTGCAGTGGAACCTTTCCAGAGAGTATAGGCAAACTGAGAGAGAGAAAATCATCCAAACATAGAGTTTGAGCTGAGTTAATGAAACTGAGGCCACTGATGGCCTATTCTTGTGCTTGATTTCTCTTTGTTTTACTTTATGTATTTGTTTCTTTGCTGTTTTAAGTTATTTTCCTCTTTTTCATACCTAAAGAGAGAGTAATGAACACAGTGGAGGTGCTACAGACCCTCCAAATTCATGAAGGCTTCAATGCATCTTTAATTTCAGACAGATGAAGTGTCTTCAAGCTTGCAGGTCACAGTAAAATATTATGGGAATCATTGTTTCCCATCTCTACTCAGACCTCCTGTGCAGAAAAATTTTTGAACTGAGCCTAGAACTGAAAACCTTTGGTACATAATATTCCATTAAATAGCTCAGGAGGGGTGCTTGGAAGCTATGAGGTTGATTAAGAGACAACTGCTCTTTCTTTCTGCCTGTTCTTGCCATGCCAACATCTATTTCTTTTGGCATGAGTATGCACCAGAAACCTTTTATTATGCACATGTTTGGAACTGCCTGAAATCTAAAAATCACCAAGATTTTCCAGCATCTCTTCACACCAAAGTGTGTTGGGAACACAGAGCCATCTTTGGAATATGAAAAATAGGAATGAATCCAACCTGATGCTCAAGGTCATTCCAGTCAAACTGCATGAATTGATATCTTAGACCAAAGTCCTAAGCTCGAAACCCATATTACAGCATATTTCTAGGTTACAGAACATCTGAATTTTGAGAAATGAGCATTTTAAAAATGCTTTAATAACCTTTATCCTTTCTAATCAGAAAACCAAGCACACACCCCAATGAACTTGTATCTCAACCATACTTGCCAGTTTACTACAAATCCAAAAGTAATTCCCCTTGAAAGAAAATAGTTGTCCCCAGATTCAGGAAGATATCAGTCATAAACAAAACTCTTTAAAGTGAAAGGTCATGTAAACTGAGGATAAAAACAGCATCTTCATGAATGTGCACTTACATAATCAGTCCCTGAGGTGAATTAAAACTCCCAAAGATCATATGAATAGTTCAGGAAGATTTTATTAATAGTTCAGTGATAGTTCCTCCATGGAGAATTTCCATGAGTGTGTGGTTTTAATGGATTGGTACAATAAGGGAAGGAAGATTTCTGCTCTTCAGCTCTTCAGCTTCAGATCCAAATTCAGCTGAAGAGTGACAGTGCTTGAAAGCTGTTGATCCCTGATTTTAGGATCAACAACTAAGATGCTGGATAGACTGTGCCCATCAACAACCTGCTGCTGAGTATGTTTGAATGAATTCCATGGAATGCCCTAGGTATGGAGACAGTGGGCTGTTGAATAGGGCATGATAGGCAAGAAGGCAAAATTTCCTCCCATTGCCTCTAATTTTACTGCAGCTCTAAGAGGTGGATGTTTAGTTTGGCAGGACGCAGTGGGAGGCAGGACCAGGGCCATGAGGACACTGGGGCTGGCTGCTCCTGCACCACCACAAGTGTTCCCTGGGGCTGCAGGAGCTGAGGCTGCTCTCCCTCACCTTCTGCAGTGCTTGCACTGATCCCAGGCACGTTTACAATCTCCACCCTGACAAGTTGCTTGTCCTTCCGTTATCTCTTTTTCCTCCCCTGTGTTTTTGAAGAGATGGGAATGCAAAATTAATGTTGCCGGTGGCAATAATTGCAAATCGCTTGCTTCTACCTTGGCATGCCCTCAGAGAACATAGGGCTTGAAAATAGCTGCAGAGTAAGGGAAAACCAGTAAAAAAAGACATTAGTGCTAGCAGTATGCAATCTTGACCTGCTTGAATAAGACCATAAAAAGATTTCTTGCAATCATGAAGAATGCATTGTTTTTGGGTAAGCTGTGACTGTAACTGCTTACACCAAAAAGCTCTCTTTTCTTTGAAGCACATAATAGCAAAGGATTGGAGGAAAATCATGTGAAATTGTGAGTTCTTGGTTTATTTTTACATCTCATGCCCACATATGTAGATGAGGATGCTCTGAAGTACTTCTGTCAGAGAAGCAGAACTGAAAAATGAACACTGGGATACATTCTCCTAGACATTTTTCATTATGTTTGTTATCTCTCCTGCTACACTCAGTAACTTTTAAAATTCAGTCATTTGCAGTGGGTTTCTCCCAGTCAGTATTGCATACTAGTGAGGTCCTACAGAGCATCTGTTCATGGGTGTTGGCAGATGGCACCAATAAATCAGGTTATAGAACACAGATTTGCTCAGTAAACTTTGATTTGTCCTGATAGAATCATGCTGTCATGTCATCTGGTCTAACAAAATAAGTTGTAACCTTGGGGCAAAAAGGGGATTTCTTCACTAATTTTTTGTAAGAAACCTTTTACTGAAACAGCTCAGAATAATTTAGGAACAGAAAATTTCCCAGAAGCAGTAACTCTGTTGGATTGACACCATATTCTGGTGCTACTTTTTTGCTTGGCATGTACCCCTCTGTTACACAGTAAAGTGGAGAGTAAGGCTCCCTCTAGAAACCAACAAAAAAATAAAAAATGAATAAATTATATCGAACAGTAGGTTCATTCAGGCAATTGGTTGAGGAGATTCATAGGCAAGAAAGGAATTCAAAATGTGATTAAAAAGTAAAACAGAGAGCACTGAGACACTAATTTGGAAGTAGCCCATGCGTGTGTGCAGCTGTGGTGCTGCAGTTTGCTCTAGATTAGGTCATTTTAGGCAAGGCCAGATCAGGATACTTCTGGTGGAGCAAGAAGAGCGACAGTCACCCACTAACGCAACGAGAGGCAGTTTGGGTCACAGGCAGTGTAGAAATGGACATGAATTAGCTAGAGGCTATTTTTCAGAGTTAGTTTAGGAACTTGGTGTGATCTTTGCAGCCGGCCTCAGCAAACCAGGCTACATCATCTCCAGTGTTCTGGTTTTTTGTGTAAACTGTAGCTCAGAAACCTGTTTGTACTCAGCCTTCCTAAGGCGGGGTGACTGCAAGCTGAGCTGCTTCTATTCCTGTATCTCCCTGAATGTGAACGTCTGAAATTAGTTGTGGGGGAAGGAAAAAGCAGCAGGAAGATCATCAAACTTGAAAGCAGTTTTGGGCTTAATTAGAAATGGCAAAACATACTGGCCACAGAGCAAGCCTGGCCTGGAGACCTGCCAGGTGAGCACAGGTGCTGCTGGCTGTGGTGTGTGACCACAGACATGTGTCACACAAGTGTGACCCCTGAGCTTTGTCTGCTCATTTGAAACCATCACCACAATAAAATCCCTGTGCAATCCCTGTGAGAGAAGTGACCTCCCTCCAGTCCTTTCCCCCTGACACTGGGAGATAAAGTGCTGTGGTTTATCTCCATTTGAGCTGTTGGTAGGTGTCTGTGGGTGTGAGCTGCTCTCAGTTTTGGGGGTGTGATAAATAAGTACAGTAATTTCACTAATATAAGCCTCACCTTTTTCACTGAAGAATCCAGCCTACCCCAGTGGTGCGGCTTATATTCAGGTGCGGCTTATCTATGGACAAATCCCAGTGAAACGCCAACCCAGAAGTGAGAGCTGGCCAAGCAGAGTGGCAAGTGGGAGCCGCCGGGAGCATGGGACTGCCCGGAACGGGGGCTGCAAGTGTGCGGGCCGGCCCCTGTGCCACCGGGAGCCGGTGGGAACGGGGGATGGCCGGGAATGGGGGCTGCACAAGGGCGGCCCGGCCCCTGCCACTGGGAAGCCGGGCTGTGTTGGGCCGAGCCGGAGGGCCCCGCCCCCTCTGCTGTGTGGAGTTTAAAAAAAAAAAAAAGAAAAAAAGAAAAAAAAAAAGAAGAAAAAAAGCAAAAAAGCGAGGCTTATATTCGGGTGCGGCTTATATATGGACAAATCCCGTGGTCTTCCCAGCTACCCAGAAGTGTGGCTTATATTCAGGTGCGGTTTATAATCGTGAAACTACTGTAGGTTTCCTTCACATGCAGGGTGTACTGAAGTAAAATGCCCACCAGCAGAACGAGCACTTCCACCAAAGAAAGCAATAGTGAGCATTAACACAGCTTTAACGGAGTGTCCTAATTCCTTAGCACCTGGAAAAGAAACTACCCAGGAGCACTGGGGTTGAAAGTTTGGTATTGAAAACTTGACCCAAAAAATGTCCTATTTTTAATATACACTTTTTGAAAAAGAGTAGAGAGAATAGGGATTTTTTTTTTTTTTAACTAATTTTTTGGAGTTAAGCTTTAAACAAAATTAATTAGTACCATTAACCACTGTAGTAAAGAACATAGCTGTTTTCTTCAGCTGATCTTATTTCAAGCTCTCTCCTAGCTATTTTTACTTCCTTGCATTGATCCTAAAGGACAGTAGATCTGTGGGACACTGTGATTGAAAGCACAGGGAGTGAAGGAGTTAGGGCAAATCCAGGAGCATTTTAAAGGCTGTTGGAAGGAGGAGTTGAATGCATGCAAAGTCAGTCATGAAAAGCATAACATACAGAATCTTATTTCTTGTCCAGTACTGAGATTTTAAACAAAAAGCTGTGTACAGAGACTGTATCTTTAGATTTGCATCGTTATGCTGAGATTTTCTACATTGTCTGTGTAAAACATATATTCTGTATTTTTTTTCATATTGCATATGGGTATATACACACATACATGTACACACACACACACACACATATATGTACATGCAGTTGCTCTCTGCTGAAATAGCTGTGTCTGAGGAAAGGGGAGTGAAGGCCAAACTGCCATGATGAGGACAAATACCCACAGCATTAGTTAAAGTCAGCCAAAGAAAAGCAATTAAAAAGGTCTTGTGGCACTCGCATTGCTTCTCAGGAGACCTATTGACTTTGCAGAGAAGCTTTTCACCTTTGCCCATGGAAGCACCAAGGTATTAAACAGAATTCCTAAAGTTGCATTACACTTGTGTTGTGATTGAAAGCTCATGATGGAGGAAAGGAGATTTTGTTATTTATAGTGCTAGGAAACCTATTTAGTGCTGAACAGAAGTCTGTTCTAGCCTGGCTTGAGCAATGTGTGGAATCATCTTAAAAGCAGCATGGAAAGGAGATTATAAACTATCACTGGGGTGAGATTATAACCTAGCACCGTCAGAAGAGAATGATGAAGGCATTTTTTTATTCGCAACTGTTGAATAAACTGTTGACTAAAACAAAGTATTTAATTTAATTTTTCCAGTAAATATCTTTGCATCTAGCAGTAAGTTAAAAAAATCCTTTGTGCTGACTCCTCTGCACAAGTCCTTGTAGATATCATAGGCTCTTAGCACGCATTTTCTCAGAGCTATCTGTTAAACAAGAGCTAGATTCCTGTCTTATTACACTAAAAATTTTGTATTTTACTCTAATTTGTTTGAGATGGAAACCTAATTTTAAAATTGAAGGCTTCCCTTCAACTAGCACTTGCACAGCCCCTTTTTAAAACCATTTTTGTGGTCCTTGTCAGCTTCAACAAATATCCCATGGTGATGAGTGTCCCATGGTGAAGTTATTTTTTCAATTTTTTATTCTCTTTCAACAGGAGTGTGTGAATATGCGTGTGCATGTGCATGAGAAAACCCCATGAGCTGCTTTGTTTTAAAGGGAGTCAAAATGCTAAATGCCTGCATAGAGGGGGAGACCCAGCTCTTGGTGGGTGCAATATGAGGCAACTCACACTGCATCAGAAAAACACCTGATAGCAGCAGCACCTTTGCCTCATATACAGCCTCTTATTCTTCAGCCAATAGAAGCCTGAGGGAAAAATCCCCATCCTCTTACTTTTTGCATGATTCAGTTTCTGTCCTTGTTCCAGTCTCTGAGTGAAATTGCTTTGCTGTCTTATCCTTTCATGCTGAAGGGAAAATTGTTGTGTGAATTTGTATTTCATGAAGTCCCACATAGTCACCAGACTGATTTAACAGGAGCAGACCAATGTGTCAGCTCTGCAATAAAATATAATCTCTTTGTGTCTGCCCTTTTGTGATCTCTTATTCTCTGTATTTTTTTTTAATAACAGAGCAGTGCCTTGGTACTGAGAAACTTGACCATAATTTAATGTCCTTGAAATAAGTATTAATAATAAAAAATATATGAGCAATGCAAACAATACATGTGGAGAGATTTAAGGATGCATTGTAGAAAATACATTTTTAGGAAAGCTATTTTTATAATATCAGACTGCAATTCAAGTTTCATGACATGTTCAACAACATGCATTTAAGAAATTAGTTATGAAGGCCATTTTCTTTGTGAAGAGCTTTGTACTACACAGTACAAAGAACTGATGTTTTTCACTGATCCTTTTCCCCCATGATTATAAAAGCAGGCATTGCTAACAGCAACACCAGTAGCTAAGATTATCTGGTTGTCTGACTTGTTGCAATTTTGCTGCAGTTACAGATTTTTAGCCCAAAAATATCAACAGGGAGCCAGACGTATTTTTATGGGAACCATGTTGGAGGTTGGGAGGGGGGGTGACCATTTTTGCATGGGTTTGCAGAGAAAAATAATTTTTTCTGCACTTCAAAATATTTCTATAATTACTGGAGGGTGGAGATTTAATTCTCAGAGCTTTAGGAGCATGGACCTGACCTTTCACAAAAGGCTTTCCTGGCAGATGTGGCTCTAGTGACACAGGGAGAATTTGCAACTCTACGTATGTGTCTCTCCAAACTGACTCAAGGAAGTGTGGAGGTTGCTTCATGAGCTGACTAGTCACAGTGATACCCTCTTGCCTTAGAAGCTATGATCAACCAAAACTCTTTGTTCAAAATTCAATGTTCTCCCAACAGGGAGAGGCTGCAGCGCCAACCCACAGGTGGGAGGCAGAGCTCTCTCTTCAGTGGTTTCTCCCAGAGATGCCATAAAGCACTGGTGTAGTCAGGGCCCCTGAAGCTGTACTTTGATACTCAGATTTTTCCTTTACTGAGTGCGTGACTTTGCCATTTCTATGTTCTTTTTGTGCTGTGTTCACCACCTAAAGCAATGCTAGGCAACAGTCAGTGTTGCTCTTTGCATAATCACTCAGAATCGGTTCTTTTGTCAGTTTGGCAGCATTAAATGTCACATAAACTTTGTACTCTTTGCTACATGAAATACAAGCTTATACTCTCTGCAACAGCTCTCTCATTTCCACAACACATCTTCCCTTCAGTTCACACCTTTTATTCCTCACTACCTGGCTTTACTGCCACCTTAAATCTGACTACTAAACAGCTTTAAGAGATAGCAGTAGAAAAGTGGTTTCTGATGTCTGTGTAGGTGCATGAAAAGCAGAGCATCAATGAGTGCAGTTTCTCAGTCTTTCCAGAACCAGTAGCCAAGCATGGATATCAGACTGTGGACATATTGCCAGGTCACTGTTCAGCCTTTTGGCATCCTGCATATTATCATTACCAGTGAAGTTTACTGCCTGAGTAGTACTTGCACTGCCTTCTCCAAAAGGATATTCTAAATTGTGTTTTTAGGTACCACAGCAACAGTCTGCAAGCTCATGGTTCCTCACCCTCTGGTTCTACTCCTTAAAAATTTGCTCTGATAATTTTTTTTCAGGGCTGAGAGCAGGGAAAAAAATTCTCTGAATTTGCTAAAACTGCAGTTCACAGGAAGGTGTGACCCCATTTCTCAACCACCTCACATTTAAAAAGCCTTAAAAATTTTCATTCTTCTCTTTCTTTTCACATTGGGTTAAAGTTACACATTAAATACTGCTACAGGAAGTCTTAAATTAATTACGCTTTTTCCACCCAGAGACTGGAGTATCCTTTGTCATACCTCTGGAAGTCATTAAATTTGCTAGGTAGGTACAGGACAGTCTGTCTGTACCTTCTTCTTTGAAGTCTTCCTATGAGGATCTGATAAAGGGGCTGATATCTTAGGCCTGATGGAGCAAAAACTGTGGGAGAGAGACACAGATAAATACTCCCTGAGCAAGAAGTGACCAAGAAACCTGTTGTGAAACTTGGTGATAACATAATGTTACCAGGTGACATGATGTCAGGAAGAATGTGTAACCAATGGGAAATTGTTACCAAAAATAGAACCCTATGTAAGTGCCATACAAATAAAACCCTACATAAATACCTTGTATACTCAATAAAATCAGGTCCTGATCCAAACTCAGGTATCCCTGTCTCTCAATCTCCAATACCTTCCCATCAAGAACTCTTCTCACCTAATTGCAGGCAGCAGCATATCCTCCTTACTAAACTCCAAGCACTGGGTTCCAGTGCAAATTTGCAAATTACAGTAATCTCACGACTATAAGGCACACCCTTTTGACTAAAATTTTGATTGAAACCCAGAAGTGCGCCTTATAGTCTGGTGCGCCTTATGTATGGACAAAGTTTGGAAATTTGCTGATCCCAAAGTGCGAGCCGCGAGAGCTGTGGCGAGAGCTGGCAGCTGCGGGGAAAGCTGGCAGCCGCAGCAGGAGAGCCGGCAGCAGATCCTCGCTGCAAAAAAAAGGTGCGCCTTATAGTCTGGTGCATCTTATATATGGACAAAGTTTGGGAATTTGCCAACAACACGGAAGTGCACCTTATAGTCCGGTGCACCTTGTAGTCGTGAAACTACTGTACTCATTAACTTTGACTTTAGCAGGACTTTAAGCACAGTGGCATTGTCCCTCTAGCAAATTGGAGAGATTTTGTTTGGCGTGGTAGTGCTTAGTTCTAGTTTCAAAGTTTGCCCTGCTTTAAGGTATGAATGGGATCTGATTTTCCAAATTACTGACCCCATGATTCTGTGGTAATTCATACGTTAAGGTATATGTCCATGCCAAGTTGTTGGACTGTTTCTGCCCTGTTGTGTTCCACTCTTACTGTTGACTGATCACTGGTTACTCAGGGCTACAGCTTCCATTTAAAGCTGAAGCTTTTATCATCTTTAGAATGTGCCACAGAATCTATTATAGAAATGGGCAGGAAGGTAAGGCTTATTTATTATCTGCTTTGCTGCAAAACCCATATTATGAGCATAAATGACAGCAATAAACAAAAGAAAATAACCTGTTCAGACCAGAAAAAAATCTATATCACTGACTCCCTTCGTTGAATGGTTGTTCCAAGAATGAAGGATTTCCTTGTTAATAGGGATGTGCCAGGTGAAGAGAAGTTATCAGAAAAGCTGGATTCCCTATTAGCTGCTACAGAATGCTGCACATGTGCAATGCATACTAATCCCACTTACATCCATCAACTCAATTAAAGCCTCCCTGTTACTGAAATCTATAACTGGCACAGAAAGGTATCTGAGCTTAGTAAAGAGTGTTCATTCATGCTGTTCACTGGACAGCTCTCCTGTACTGCTAGGTTATTTCTGGAAGGAAGTATAAAATTTCTGCTGAATATCCAGAAATTTGAAAAATATTTAGAGATTACAACCAAGGCCAATGTTTGTCTGCAAGAGTTAGTGAGAACATAATAGTGTTAGTGAGAACCTAATAGTATTACTGGATGTTTTGCAAATGCTTCATCTGGGTGGGTTTTTTCTGTTGTTTTGTTTTGTTTTGTTTTGGTTTGGTTTGGTTTTTTACTTTTGACAATGACACACTTTTATAATTTATATATTGTAATGTGCATGTTCAGTACATCTTTGCACAAAAATTGAAGACAAAGTCCACTGACATCACACTTATAATGCAGAGGTTACATTAATATATTTTACCACTTCTGTCTGGGAAAGTCAGAAGTCAGTTCACCACTTATTGGCAATTAATACCATCAGCTTCAAAATGTTAAGAATAAAAAGCTAGCAAACTTTTTTTTTTTTTGTCTTCCCAAATTGTCTCCTCTAGGTACTTTGTTGTTTCAATTTGTTAGTTGCATCTTAGGTGCACTGTGTTGTACAGCCTGGGAGATGTCTTAAATAGGTTCTGCTGTTTAAACTGATGGAGTTGTGAAGGGGTTCAGACTATGAAAGTCTGCTTAGTGTGAAAGCCATCACTGCATACAGCAATTCCTAACTCAAGGTGTTTATTGAACAATGAATCTTTTCAATAATAAACAGCAAGAAAAATCTCCTAACAGAAAAATAGGGAAGTTAAACAATTTGTCAGCATCAAAACTCTTTTAGACCACAGAAGATAGCTGAAGTAGTTTGCCCAGTACTTCAGTCTGTATCCATAAAATAGAAGTGCCACTGTTAAGGTAGCTTGATTTCTGACAGAAAAGTTGTGAAGAACTGTTATTGTTGAAATTATTTTGGGAAAAGAAGGTTTATTATGAAAGATTATAACAACAATTGAAGCACTACAGTCAAGATAGAGGGAAACATGCCAGATGTTTGTTTTCAAACAAACAGTATGAGTAAGATAGTAGAAATAAAATTATATCTGTGATTTATAAAAAGGTAAAAAAGTTTTAAAAATTTTGGAATTCAGTTTGTGATAAAATCACAGATTCTGGTAAAAATTATTCATGAAAGTGCGTACTGAAAAATCCAGAATCTACTTAAAACAAAGAATTTGAGGGACCTGCCTGAAATTTGAGAGGATCAAATGCTGCTTTAATTTTGTGGACATGTAAATATACCCACAATTTTTCTACAAGTGAGACTAAGGCAGGAAAGTATAACACCAACAGTGTGGGAATCCACAGAACCCATGATGGAGAAACCCAGGGTGGACAAAAAACTCGTACAAGATAATACCTGCCATTCGTAAAAGGATCACACCACCACATCGGCATTTAAAAGCATCAGCAGAAATCTGTAGAAGAAGAAACACTTCTTCATGGCAGCCAAGGAAAGCAGCATAGCATCATAGAATCATGGAATATGCTGATTTGGACCCACCAGGATCATCAAAGTCCAACTCCTGACCCTGCACAGCAGCATCCTCAAGAGTCACACCAGGGAGTGTGGCAGAGAGAACTGTCCAAACACTTCTTGAACTTTTGTCAGGCTGGGGCTGTGAGCACTTCCCTAGGGAACCTGTTCTAGTGCCAACCACCCTCTGGATTAAAGACCTTTACCTTATATCCAGCCTTAACCTGCCCTGACCCTGCTTCAGGCCATCCTCTTGGGTCCTGTAGCTGGTTACCAAAGAGGAGAGATCAGTGCCTCCCCCTCCTCTTCCCTGTCTACCTGAAGGTTTATGGAACACAACTGATTTTCCGTTATATTTAGGTGCACCAGGGATACTGGTATTAACAAAGACAATTCACTTTTGGTAGGAGTGCAACGCTGGTAATATAGAGGTTGACTTTTATTGTATAACAAATTTGTGCCAGTAAGTGTTTGGACAAGGAATAATATAAAAATTTACAGAAAAGTTAAAATTTCTAATAGTACCAGAAGTAAAAAAAATGTGTATTATTGAGCTAAAAAGATGACAGTTTCTGGATCTCAGAGACTGAATTCATAAAATGGACAGACAATTGTTGGCAGCAACTCAAAAGGAACCTCAGGATGCTTCTGGGAAATAAAGGAACTCTCAACAGAATATGAAATAGAGATGAAAGGGTCAAGATGGTCCATGGCTCATCTACCCAGGAAAGTTTCTCTTTGGGCTACAATAAGAGACACCTATTGCTCTAGGGAGAAAAGTATAATGAAGAAGAGCAAGTGAATGCATTGTGCTTACAGATCATGTAGAAAGCAGGCAAAACACTGAAATATTTCATTTGCATATGAATGACCTGAAAATAGCATCTATTGCAATGTCTCTAATGAGAAACTGAAAAGGCAGTAACACTCTGGGAGGTGACCTTATGAAACTGAGGCATCCATATATGCGTGATCATAATTTCTTCATGAAATTAAATCCTTGGGATGCCATTGGGTTGCACTTGGAGCCACAAGGCTTTTTCTTGGAAATACAAAACATTTGAAAGTGTAAACAGCACTAAGTCACACACAAATTATGTCAGCAATGGGGGAAAAGTGTAAAAAGATCCCATCTGGAGGCCTCAAGTAACTCAGAAATTCTGACATAAACTAAACAAATTAAGATGTAAAGTGTAAAGATATATTCCAGTGGAACTCCATGGGAGTCTCTGCCCCAGCAGACTCCTCACACAAGAGAGCCATAAGGAAATTTGCACCTATCAAGCTGCCTGCAGCAGCAGCTTGAGAGGGCTACTAGGACACATACAGGAAGGGTAGATCACAACCCATTCTGAATGCAACATTGTGAAATTACCATGGCACTAGTGATGCACCAGAGGTCACATGAACTCTGAAGACAAGATGCCTGTGCTTGTTAGGCAGCTGTCAATGTCACTTTGGTCTCACAGGTGTCTTGAGACAGACAGAGCAAAGCAGCAAGTCCAGTATGGTTTATGAGATGTGATAAAGGTGGGAAGCAGTCATGCCAATGTGCAGTGAACTCATCACAGGTGCAAGTGACACTGCTGCAGCAGATGGACACAAGCAGAGGTGCAATAGGTTTTCTCATCTGAGACAGCTGAGCTCAAGGACCTGAGACAGCGGGAACTGAAGGACCTGGCTGTGGCAGAAATGACAGCATGGATATTAAAACTGAAGTTCAAGGGTCCATGTGATGTTACAACACACTTTAGGAGTTAATTGAACCTTGATTGCCAATGATCTTTGAGATTGTGAATTGCATTAGTAATCACTGATGGTGTGGCTAGAAAGGAGAGATGGGGGAAAATAGCAAAATTGCAGGAAGACCTTAAAAGAGATACTTGACAATAAATGATTAGTGATTCCCTTCCTACTTCTATCAATCTAGCCATGATCAGTTTATAACCCCCTCTGTTGCTGTGCACACAATTTGGAGTGGAAATGTGAAACAGCGCTTCCTTTGTATTTCCTTTAAAAGTGGCAGGAACAGCCTCTTTTCCCTAGCAGGGGATAGGATAAGTTTCCCACAATTGCTCACAGAAACCACATCAGTAGGAAGCCAAAGTAAGGAAAAGAATACAAGAAGGAGGCAGTAAATATGTTCTCCCCAATGGCATTTTCACAATAGGATAATTTCTCTGGCTTCAGATCCCCTGATCATAACAGCAAACCATCTGCTCATGGAAAGAGGACACTTGAAGAAAGGATATTCGGCTTAGTCATCCTGTCACATCACAGCTCTGCAGGGTTTCTTTTATTCTAGTAAAGAGGTTTTCATTTTTAATCCTGTATCTGCACTCTTTAAAGAAACATTTATATATCATTTTCATAGTTTAATCTGACAATTCTTCTAAAAAGCATTGTAAGACAAAGAATCAAGCATCCTGCAGAAGTATAAACCTAGTAGTACCAGCAATTGCAGTAACAATAAAGCACAACTGCAGTTAAAATATTATGGAAGCAGGTGCCCCAAAAGACAGTTTAAAGCATGCAAAGACTCTTTGCAATAGGAATATCAGCCATGTTTAACACCAGGGACAACCAAGGATATGCACAACACCAGCATTCACAGGGATGCAGGACTCAGGTCTCAGCTCTCTGTGGCAGATCCAGCCTCCTCTCCAGGATGCAGTCCAAATGATGGCCCAAATTATGGTGTGGGCTAAGTGCATGGGGCCAGCTCCTCCCTGTGTGACTAGATCTGTCCTATGCTCATGGATGCATGCACGTGCATGTTACACAGTCCTTCATTTTCTCTTGAACCTTTTCTTTTGCCTCCTCTGGCCTTTCTCTCTGAGCTGGCAGTGTAATGCGAGCAAGTTGAAGGCAGAGGTGCAGTCTAGTGAGGCACTATTGTTTCATTTCTCTGCCATCTGCTGCCTTTTCCTATTCCTCCAAGAAAATCTCTCTCTAGTAGATAGGGAGCATTTGTTTCTGTTATTCTCCAAAGCTTGTCATAAGTTTCAGACTGCAAAGAAGTACCTGATGCTAATGCTCATGTGGCTTTTTGGTGGCTTTCCGTCCCCCTGCCCCTTGTTGCCATTCCTTCACACTTCTTATCATTCATAGTCCTCTTCTGGCTCAGCTAAGTTTGTTGAAACAAAATCCGTGACAATATATTTCAGTGTGCGCTTTCATTTTGATTGACTTCACATGTGTTTTCAGAGCTACAGGTCAAAAGCTTCATTGCCCTCTCTGCTTTATAAAGCATTCTTCTAAATAAATAGCACATACCACAGACATGCCTGATCATCCTAGCAAAATAAGAAGCTCTCTGCACCAGCTGGAAGCTGAAGAAAACAGCACCTGCCTGCACACAGCAATTCTGTGTAAATCTAGAGACAAAACGAAAAGCCTTGCCTCTGCTCAGACATGGGAAAATGTGCTGTGAAGTGAAGCTCAACATGTAAAAACAAGCATTTCTAAAAAAGCAGGAGAGGTTACTGTCTCATCACCGCTCCTAACCTCCCTGAGCTGCTGGTTCCTATCTCTTGTGAAACCTGGTCTTCTGAGGGTCCCTATAATATTACATATTATCCTTTCACCTAAGGACAGCTTAGGTGAACCTGGTATTTCTGCCCTGAGACATTAAAGAGTATTTATGATCCACAGCTGTAGAAAACTTCAAGATGAGGGGTGGATATTAATATGTGCCCATCTCTGGGACTCCTCCAAGTGCATGCTCTTGAGGTTTGAGTTCCTCAAATCTCTGCAGAATTGTGCTGGGTTAACAATAGCTACACCATCATTTTTCACCACTCCCAGTTAAAACATGGTAACACATAAATTCTTATGAATTTCTATCTGTGCAATCATATGTTTCTCCTCTAAGTGTTTATAAGAAAATGTCTTCTCTTGTGCTTGAGTATTTTAGAAGCCAGGTAATGAATAAAGTGTTAACACCTAGCACTTGCTCATTTTACACACAGAGGTATGGACAGTGTTTTCTCTATTTAGAAGAGGACCCGAATATATAACGCTTGTCAGTGCATGAAGCAGGGAAATTTGCTGTGTATATTTTTTTCCTGCCTGATGAGTGTCTTGGCTTTATGACTGATTTTAATATCAGTAGAAACTGTAGCTCCAAAGTAGAGACCTATCTCCAATGGCTTCAGGCTACAGATTTGTTTGTCAAAACAGCAAAGTTCTGAATGACTCTGGCCTCAAGGTTCTGACTCCAGTGAGCAGAACTAGGAACTTCTCCATCTATTTCTACTTTTCATCTGATTTTCTAGATTAGGCTTTGCTTCAGCCTTGTATTGATTTTGCTTATTTTGTAGTATATAGTACAAGTCAAGTTTTGGTGGAGCTAGCAATAAAAAGGAGGGGAGATTTGAACCATGAGTTTTTGCAGTGTAGTTCAGCATTGAGTTGTGACTCCAGACATGCCGACAAACACAGCAAGCAAGTAGATTGGTTTCAGTGGTGAGCCAGGGGGCTGAGAGGTGGCAGATATGACTTTGTATTTTAAACCTATTTCAGTGGCTGTGTCTTCAAAAGCTTCACACACCCTCCCCTAAAGAACCTGATATTTCTTTTCATACTTTGTGGCGTCAGACTTTGAGGAAACACTTGCAATACTAAGGCATTGTATTTTAAAAGCTGCCTTCACTGTCATGGGTTTGGAATGATGATGAAATCAGATCAAATAATCTGACATTTAAATGGACCTAACACCAAATGCTGATCATGTGATATCTTGAAGGACTGTGTTTATTGGCAGAGATGCCTGGAGAGGCTACCTGGAACAGAGGCTAGACAGTGTTAAAGGAATAAAGTAGGTATTTATGAAAAGACCTTCAAAGGACATACTTTGGGCAGTATAAGAGCCTGGCTATCACTACTCCCAAGATGGACAACTGGTCACAAGTTCTCACATTTTTATAAGTTTTATCCATTTACATATTGGAATTAACTGTCCAATTACAGCTCTAGGTTAAGAAGTCCCATCCTCTCAGTTTGCTCTCCTCAATCTGCTGGTGTTTACACCTTTTGTGCCCGAAGCTGCAATGGTGTCCTTGGTTCTCAGGCTGGAGAAGGATTGTTTTGTCTAACTAAACTGCAAAGAGAACTTGCTAACACTATGTGGAGTTCAGAGTCACACACCAATGCAGTTCAGAATCTGAAAAATATAAAACCTAAAACTTAAGGCAACCACAAAGGAAAGCTGACAGGTCACCTTAATGTGAGACCACCAGAGGGAATATTCATCAACCAAAATGACATCTAGCAGAAGAGTCTCTTGGTTGCTTGACACCTTGGACATTTGCATGAGAATCTGCTCACCTTCTGCTTTACTTTTCATTAAATCAAAGTGTACCTTGAAAACCCTACCTTGCAATCTTTGCAACCCCTCTCCATTGTCTCAGTGGTCTCCATGTTCTGGGAAGCTGCTCAGACTACGTTCCTCTCTAAGATTGCCTTCTAACTTCTTCCCTTGTGCTCCCTCCTTTGCTCTTCAATGGACAAGGTTCTGGCAGCATTTAAAGGTGGGACTGGACAGGTGATCAGTGACCCAGGTGCCCTTGGGTTTGGTACATGAAAGTTACCTGGTCTTTTTGTTGGCAGGGAAAGCAGGAAATACAAGAGCAGGAGATTTCCCAAGTCACACAACCAAATCTGAACATTGATTTCTTTTCCATTCTTTGACCTTGCTTGCTTGTGTTAATGACTGCTGATACCAGTGTGATCTCTGTTTGCCTTTTATTTACCTCCGAGTAATTAACAACAGGACAAATACTCAGGAGCTCAACGCTTTCTTGCTCAAACTCAATTTTTGAAAAGAGCTGTCATAAAAGAATAGGAAGGTCCTTGCTGAGCCAAATCCAGCAAATGCAATATCCGGTCTCTGGCAGTGGCTAAAGGAAGTTGTACAAAACCAGGATAAAATTTGATATATTCACAGAGTGCTCTCAGTGTTCAGTTAAGGATTTCCTGTGTTTGCTTTTTTCCTGAAATATCTTTTTCTGTCTCAAATGGCATCTCTAATGACAATTGTGTTGTAACTTTCCAAACTGTGTATTTAAAAAAAAGAATTAACTAAAGTGATGGAAAATTTGAAGATGTTTTATATCTTAGGAGTCCAGAGAACCTGCCTGAGAATAAATTGCAAGGTTTGGCTTTTTCTATCAAAAAATGTATTACTAAAACAGAAGAGACCCAGTCATCTGCAATGCTGTCCTGGGTTTATTATGAAACAGGGAAGGGGACATCATCATGATTTCCTTTTCTCTGGTTTTGCCTTTCCAGCATATTTTAGTATTGTCACAGTCATAGCTAATAATTTGTTTATCTGAAATATTTTTTTGGGACTCTTTGGACCTTGTAAGAGGGTTTTACACCAGAAAAAGAAAAAAAAAAAAAGCATTTCTGTGGGAATGGCCAAGCCTATTATTATCCTGAGAGCATGAATCAGGATCACAAATTTTGTAGTACAAGTTCTTTCAGCTCCTCCTTCATGTCTCAAGTTAGGTACCATCCTGTGAGTTACACCATGTGTGCTCCAGGAGTATTTCAGTGCTAGCCAGGAAAATTGTATATGCACTCCTCAGACACTAGTGAATCCTGCAAGAGTTCTGCACTCCAATGCAGTGCTTAAACAACAAGGTATAAAAACTTCTTGAAAAAATCAGGATCTTTATGATCCCTTTGGTTATGTTGCATATGCAGTAGATAATTTTGCAAGTCATCTTGGAGCTGAAAGCTGCTCAGCAGATTTCACAATGTGACGGTGACCTCAGGACCCAAGAGTAGCAGATCTCCTTGGACTACCTGAGAACCTGACCTGGCTCAGCACTCTGGTGTTGAACATTTACAAGCACAAACTGTGACTTTTCAAAACACTTGCTTGCTTTTCATTATGCTGACATTAGATTCACTACCAAGCCTGAGGCATGTGGGCCTTCTAAGGTGAAAAGAGGTTGAATAAAAGCTGGTGATTGATTGTAAGAAAACAATTTGCAAGGAAAGGGAAAACAACAGCATGTCACTTCACCTAGAAGCACTTGCCATTTGAAAGCTCAGCACCTGCCATTCTGTGACATTCTGCAGCAGCACTTCTGGACCTCCTATATTGGCAAGTGTTTAGTAAAACTCAGTGTAGAGTAAAAGGGTTGAAAAGGGTATTAAAGCTATCTCAGTTTACCAAAATACAACATATTTAAGAATTCCTTACAATTTGTGATACTTATATGTCTAGAATGCTAGAGGGAAATGCTGACTCTAATGAGATCATGAGGTCTATGTGACTTTTAGGAGGTATAATATATCCCTTATTCCAGTGCTCTTTTTTTTTTTGTAGCTGCCTTTATTCCTGGGAATCAATAAAGTGTATTTTCTAAAAATTCCACTAAAACCACTGTTGCATTTACAACTACTCAACACACTTTCTGTACAGTACCAAAACAGGTGAAGATAGAAACATGCAATCAGTAAAAACAATATATTCTTTTAAAACAGACTGTCTCATCCATAAAACCCTTTGGGTTTAGGAAAAAAATCAACAACCCACAATACCCACAAAGCTTAATTCAGCCTCTTAGTGGAAGCAATTCACTGAAGCCTTCCAGAATGCTGGAGGGTTGCAAGTGCTTGGTTGAGAGAAGTAACGTGGTACAGTCTCCCCTGCTCACATAGGGCAAATGCACAACCTTGCCTTAGAATCCATGAATGTCCTCACCATAGGTCAATCCTCTGCCTCAGGATTTCTCTGTTTTCTGATCCATAGGGAGCACTTAAATACTCCTCTCCCTTGGCCCTGGCAATACCATTTATTCTGCAAAGTAAATCTCCAGACAGGGAGAAACCACAGGAAGCCCTTTATAACACTTAGGCATTCTTACGTGACCATTTGACCCTTTAGATAAGCAAACAAGAAATTATTTTGGTGACAGCATGACCAAATTGAAACTCTGCATCCCTCAGTGAAGGACATCTACTCCTCCACCCAGTGCTCTCTAGATTTTTAACACTGCAAGGTGATACAATTTGGTACCAGTTTGTTTCAGATAGTAACAGCTCGACCACAACAACAAAAAAGATGTTTTTCTGGAGGATAATTTCTAGCATCATCAAGCATTTGTCTCAGTCAAAAGTTGTTCAGGAAAGCCACACAGCTACATGGCCATGATAACATACTTTAAACAAGTTTATATACACAGCTCAAGGGGGCTTTCTTAGCTTGGGTGGGTGTCACCAAAGAAATTCTGCAATTTTCAGATTAATTATAGGGAGTGGGGTGATAGAGCATCTATCTGCTTCAATTGTAGAGACAAGATCCATGTGGTCAAAATTTGTTAAGAAAGTGGTTTATTCACAAGAAGCAAAAGATTGACTGAAATTACTTGTATTTATCTGATGAAGCATCTTGCCAAAAAAATAGGATGAGATAAAAATCAACAAATGCACAAACTGAATTATTTCCAAGTTTTGTTTTGATATATAGCTTCAGTGTGATAAGAAAAGAGAGAAAGAAACATTAAAAAATGTCATGAAGCCTTTTGGCAATCTAAGAATGAACTAGATGTTTTCTGTTTTGTTTTGACCCATAACAATTGTTTTTCCAACTGTAATACTGGGACAATGACTTAGAAAATCAATTTGTTCATCTCTAGTCATTAAGTCTGTAATGAAGCATTCAGTGTGGTTTGTGGCCACAATGAATAAACAACTTATTCAATGTCATTAACATTTTTGGCCTGTGAACTCATGAATACCCAATACTACTCCTTGTTGGGCAGCTCATGTGAGCAGTCCTCAGTATGAATCACTGTCAAAATTCAATATAATATCTTACTTTTTTTGAGCATTTTAAGTACTTCTTTATGACAGAACCTGAACAAAACAGTCTGGGAAGGTGGTCTACTGAAATACATGTATTTTTGGCCGGTGGAATATTTGTCGGATTGTGCTGAACTGTCCATCAAACCAATGAGAAAAAGCCAAGTATAACCAGGAAACCAGGTATAGCAGGAAAAAAATGTCTGCATCATCCTGCCAGCCGTGTGGTTTTGCTGCATTATGGAGATGTCTCCCATATTAAACTGTTGCAGGTATCCTATTGTCACCCTGAGGATGAAATTTAATTAGGTACAGTATAGAATAGTTTTATTAAACTTGTAGCACATATTTTACATGGAAAAGGTGATATGTAAAGCATGAAATTATAATTTGATTTCCAGATCATATTCTATATAATAGCACAGAGGGACTTAAATTGGACTCACAATCCATCTAATCTGGTATTCTGTGATAAGCTCTCTCAGTTATTGATTTTAGTAATGATACTGAAAATACAGCTACTATTCAAAATCTGTCCAGAAACCAGAAACCCACAGCACAATTCAGGCATATGACTTGAATACATGTTAGGGGGTAAGCGCTGCTCCTGCTGTTTAACACAGAGGAGCTGCAGGCTGTGAAGTTCTAGTGCTAAGCAGACATGCCTAACTGAACACCTTGGAAACTGGGAAGCAATCCTGTTCCTCCTTTTGTTTTCAGTGTTGTACAATACAGCATTTAGCAAGACTTGGCTCATACGAAGTGAGCATACATGGAAATTGAACAGAAAATACTTCCTATAAACCAGTCCGGAAACAAGTGAAAAGGCAACTTGGGTACAACTGAGAAGGCAGAACCAGGGTTAGTGGTCAACCCAAGTCTTTGGGCTGAAGGTCGAAATAAACACTCCTTTTAAGTTATTTCCTACCCTCTGTCATGGCAAAGCTGAAGTCCTTCAAGCCTATTTGTAAATATTTACTGGAAACTGGTTACGCCTGGCTGGAAAGATTCTCCTATCCAAATAAAAAACCTGCAAAAAACTATATGTCATATATCCAGGCAGAAAGACCCATCTTTGTATTGGTTCTACGCCTGAAAGCATGGACTTCATGTGACCAAATGACACATCTGTTTCTCATTCAGAAATGTACTAAAGGCAACTTCATTATGCTCATGTGACAGGGACATATTGAGTCACACAAGGGGAAAGGGAGATACCAGGACCCAGGGAACTGGGACACTAATGGAAAAATTGTCAGAATATTTTTATTCCTGTTTCCCTCATTTGTCTCAGAGTGCTATAGCATGGGTTGGTCTAAAGTTGGAGTTGTTCCTGATTGGATGTTTTTCTTTCATTATCCAGTAGTCCTAACACAGCTTTTCTTTTTATCTGGACAAACTAACTTTGAAATGTACTGATACTGTTAAATTTATCTAATTTTTTAAATGTTTAAAGTTGCTTGGTTGGACTGGCCTGAGCAATCTCATAATCCCATTGGCAAAGAACCTTGATTGGAAATAAATTCAAATCTACTCGTAAAAATCCATCATTCTCTAGTTGATACCAGAAATCACCTGCCCAGGCATGAACAGATAAGGGATAAAGTTTTGCTTTAGTAACACTGTTGAAACACAACTTTGAATTAATCAGGCTGGTTATTATCACTTGCAAATTGTACCATCTCCTGTTGAGTCCAATTTCTGATATAATGAATACATATCTAAGCATCTTCATTTTCTTTCTTGTCACGGCTGTTTTTCTTGAAAGTCTTTTACCTGGGACATTTAATACATTCAAAATAATTTTACTAAAGACACAAAGACCTAAAAATCCTGAGGAAAAAATACAACAGAGGTACTACCTAAGTACAGTAATTTCACAACTATAAGGCGCACCAGATTATAAGGTACACTTCTGGGTTGTCAGCAAATTTCCAAAATTGTCCATATATAAGGCGCACCAGACTATAAGGCGCCCTTTTTTTTTTTTTGCAGCGAGGATCCACGTGCAAAAAAATAACAAATTAGTAATGGAATCATGCAATATTCTGTCAGGTGCTCAATTTGCAAATATTTTTTCATGGATCGACATAGCCTTTAAATGCAGCCCCAGGCAGCCTCCCCGTGCCGCAGGCCTGGCACTCCTGCCCACCCTCGGTGCTGGCTGGCGCCGCTCAGCACACAGTTGCCACAGCTCATCTCGCAGCTCTCTGCAGCTCACACTTCTGGGTTGGCAAATTTCTGAACTTTTTCTGTATATAAGTGCACCAGATTATAAGGCGCACTTCCAGGTTTCGATCAAAATTTTAGTCAAAAGTATCTGCCTTATAGTCGTGAAATTACTGTATTTTATTTGAAGATATGTTTTTTATAAATCAGAATTCTCAAGGACAACTCAGTGACAAAGATTTCCTTCAAACCTCATTAGGAAAGGGTTGACACATGCCCACGACATTAACATATACTTGATATTCAGAAAAATAATTTGACTTGTAAAACAGAAGGAAATGAGTCAACAAGACAAGTCTAAGTACCAGAGTCATCCCTACACCTCATCACAGAGTGCATCCCTTGACTATGCATGGCCTAATTTAGTAATTCCACTTGATGCTGCATGGATGTGCCACAGCACACCTGAAGCAGCACTACTTCCTTCACATCAATCTCATTTACCTCACAACTAGGGCTTAAGTTGGTTATCTCAGACATCTTTTGCCCCTTCTCTTGCAGTATAGATAAGCTGTACTGTGTACCTCTCCTGACTCAGTCTCCAGTTTTAAATGACTTGTTTGTCTCTCCCAGCATCTGAAGTTCCTTAGGCTGTGTCCTGCACAGGCACAGGAAGACCTCCTGATGGGAGAAGTGCTGAGTGCTTTCACTCTGCATCATTATTTTCTGAATTAGTAGGCATAGTTTGCTGTCTGTCAGTTCAGTCACCTTCATGCTAGAATAATGGGGATTTTAATTACATGATGTTAAACTTCTCTCTCTGATGTAGCCATGTATTGGAAGGCTCATCATCAATTCAGCAGTCGATTGAGGAAACCTTGGATAATGAGAGTTTATTAACCCAGGTTAATGAGCCTCAGGCAAAAATGAGGGATTTTGCCCAGCTGAAGAGAAGCACTGAGCACAAACAAGGCTACATGAGCAGAACTCATCTCTCTTGAGATCTGCCCAGGAAATGACAGAGCATTTGGTAGAAATACCAGCAACTGGATGCTGAAAACAGAACATCTGTGTTCTCAGGAGTTACATTTTTTAATCATGTCCTCCAGACCTCTGAGGAGAGGCAGTTATTCC
Source organism: Sialia sialis (assembly GCA_009812075.1). Lineage (NCBI taxonomy): Eukaryota > Metazoa > Chordata > Aves > Passeriformes > Turdidae > Sialia > Sialia sialis. The sequence continues at coordinate 35,898,347 of VRYO01001463.1, forward strand.
AGCAAGTGCACTGGCAAACAGGGAGGAGAATTTCTCAGATGGGCAGCAAGCAGGATGAGTGTCTCTCAAGAAGTCTGTTGACTCTTCTCTCAAGGTCTCCCTGAGGGAGTTCCTTCTCTGGTCCACTCCAGAACTGATAACATCTGTGCTCCCAGGAACACCCTCTTAGTCCTTGGATCTTGTATCCTGTCCTAGGTGCAGAGAGGTCCTAAAAATTTGTGCTACTAAACATAAGCAATGAGCTCCCTTCCTTTCCTGGGATATGGAAAAGGGAGAAATCCCATGACATCTGGAACAACTATCAGCTGTACAATTTTAGCCTCCCATGCCCATCTCCTTTTGTGCTATTCTACCCTGCCCAGGCATCAATATGTAAGGAGGTGAGAAACAAGGCATCATTGCAGCAGAAAGAGCATTTATTTAATTACAGCCACTCACACTTAGTTCATTAAAAAGTATGTATTTAAAAAATTTGTTTTGTTTTTTTTTCTACACTTTTTTGGAATAGTTGTATAAGCAGCTGAAATAACAATAATATTATTTCAGGAGTTGTTTGCATATTTGCAAGTTGTAAATGTCAATCACAACTAGAAAGAAAGACAGACATTAGCCAACACAGGAAAAATGCATGAACTTCAGTGATGTGAAATATTCTTTCCTGTAATGAATGCATTAACCATTGGAATTATAAATTACTATCTGCTGTTCAAAAAGATGGTAGCAATAGCTTCCCAGATTCACATTTTCATGTCCAGTTCCTTCACTATAAAGTCTGAGAGGGGCAAATAGTTCAAAATTACTCACTAGGCTGAAATCTTTGGTTGTGAAGTCAGCAAAAGATTTGCCCTTTTTGTCAGTTCTGTGAATTTGAGTACGCGTGCTACATTTACTTGTCAGCTCTTGCTGTTGGCAAAATTCAAATGGATACAAATTCTTTGAGCTGGTGGATGGAAGAAAAAAATGACCCCAGAGAAAATGATTCTTGATTTTATGAACTTTAAAAAAATGAATTTCCTATTTCATATTTTTGCATCTATTGCAAAATATAACTCACGAATCAAAGTATCTTACCACCTTCCCTGTAGGATATCTTAACAATATTCAAAGAAGGAAAAAAGGGCTGCCTAAAATATCAAGTGCTATGAAGTGCCTGCAACTTTGGAAACTAAAATAACTGGTAAATGACTGAATGAATTGTATATGGCCTAAAGAAAATTAGATGGATGCCATTCTCATTATTCTTAGTTTCAATATATGTAAAATTGTAAAACTGATTCAATGAAAATAATGGCAGCTTTGCCAAAAATGTATCTGAGACATATTTGAATAAGCTTATTGTAAAGTCAGCTGTAAAACTTCCACTGTGCTGATTCTTCAGAAGGCAAAATCTTGCAGTTCTTATTAAAGACCTCTACTGAACAAAGCACACACACACATATACATAGAAATGATCCACAGGTGTTTTCCAAAATTAGAAATTTATTCATCAGGGAAAAAACCAGTTCTACAATTTGTCATACAGTTGATGACAACCAAAAGCTCTGCATGACCATGGCTAAAACCTTGCCTGCCCAGGAAAGTTGTCTTTGTGCAATTTTCAATGATTGCAATTTGCAATGATCTTGAAGGTCTCTTCCAACCTAGTCATTCTGTGAATTATGTGAATTCTGTGGCTTCTGTGAATATTGCTGTGACAGCCATGCACCAGTGTATTCATGAGGATGTGCCACTTTGAGATGACAACAGATCTCACAGGGCCTTTGGGCTCTTGGAGAGCATGAGGTGAGGTGGCTGGTTGGCCGGTCCATGTTCCTGCAATTCCAGTAAAACAGAGAGAGGTCTGTGAGGAGCTCACTGGAGCTGCAGCAGAACATTGGAGCTAGAAGAGACCTTCAATGAGCCACCATACCTTATATACGTGCATGTGTATGGATATATGTTTGTATTTATAAAAATAGCCAAACAGACTGCTGTCTGTACCTCGATTACTGCTGTCAGGAAGGTGGCTACTGCTGAACAGTGTCATTTCATGAGTTGTGTAGGAGTGTTTAGAAATGCACAGGGGCTTAATACAAGATTTACACTGAAGAGCTCCTGCAGCCAGGACCATGACTGCAAAAGGGGTCTTCCTTTTCACCCCTCACTCTCTATAACCCAAAAAGCAGAAAATGTAATTGCTTTCCCATGCATGTCAAAAGCTTTACAAATCCATGTGACAAACATCTTTTCTATATTCTGGGGTATGTGTGCACGTTGTAAAATAATTTTCTAGCTCTCCATGAAAGACGCCAGCAGCAAAATACTGCTGGGAGGGAGGGAAGCAGGGAGGGGGACTTCGGAGGTTTGAATTGGAGGATACGAGGAGCAAAATAAATAGAGTAACACAATGAGTATTTTCTAAGTCTTGATTAAAATATCCACATGTCTTCAAATCTTCTGATGAACTTTAGAAGTGTACCTGCACCAAAATATTGACAATGCAATTTATGAAATCCAAAGGTAGATAAAGAGCTAAGTGCATTGATTAAACTGTGAAACAGTATACTAGTCCTATTTTTATGGCTGTAGCTACAATAAACATATGAGACATCAAAGTTTTAACCTGTTTGTTACCACCACCTGTAGAAGACTCCAGACCAAGAAGTGAGTAAAACGAATGATTTGGAAATACAGAAGCATATGCAGCCAATCATTGGGGGTTTTGAGATTTCAAAGAAGAAATTCTTCCAATCTCAGTAAACAAAAGAGAAAATACAAAGAAATACCAGTTTCTTAGTGTCTACATTATGTTAAGAGACATGAATTTGTGGGCTTTTTAATTCTAGGAGACTGACTGGTGGAGACCAGGGCACTGCAGCAGAGAGGCACGCACACAGCTGTCCTCAGAGCTTGTTCTGGAGCTGGCATTGCCTTCAACTCCAATTAGCTTACTCAAAATCATAAGCCTGACCTTTTTTCAAAGAACTGTTATGTATGAATACACACAAACAGTACGAGAAAATGATGATTCAGTGAAAAACAGTCCTGTGAGCTTTTGGTACTAGAAAGACATTCCTAGGAGTGATGGAGGCCAGCTGGCGCTGAACACTGTTGCCAGAAGATTTGGGGAGTGAGAAAAACCCCCATGACTGTTCATAACGATGCTAGCTACTTAAAATACTAGTGGTATTTTCCTTTGGATGTAGTGCTAAGATCCTTCTGCCTTCACATGCTAATTGAGACAGTGATAAAGGGAGGGTAACCTCCACACCCTCACTCCATTTTAAACAACTCTCTTTTCCATATTTAGGGCTATCAGTGAGGTCTAGATATAGACTTTGTGCAGTATTATGAAATATTAGAGCTTATTAAATGTTTAATTGCATTTGCAGGCTTCTTGTCGACCACCTGACAGGCCTCAGTGGCCCTGGTGGTGTGGAAAAAGAAGGTTCCTTTGCCAGAGGATGTGATGTGTGTTCCCCATTTCAAACCAGGATCACTGCAAAACCTGAGTCTTGTGCCACAGTTATCCCCACACAATCTCTTAAGCTTTGTCTATCCCTTTTGGCCTAACAACCTTGAAAACCTCTTACCCATTCTACTGAATCACAGCCCACAGCTCTTATCACTCCAAAGATCCAGTTTCTGCTTTTTCTAATTCCACATATCCATCTTGGATCAGAGTTTCACAAAACTTCTCAGTTCATATAAGACCTCCCATCCTCTTTGACCCAAAAACCTATCTAGAGCACCACCTAACTCTGAGTCTTCTCAGGTCTTACAACCTTCTGCTCCAAACCTCCTTTTGCCTAAACACCCAAATTCCCTGCTCTTCCATCCCAGGCTTCTCAGTGCCATCCTTCACTGCTCCATGGTCAGGAACCCCAAATGCTGATCTCCTGGAAGTGATGGCTGCCCAGCTCTCACTCTGGACTACTCACCTCTGCTTGAACCATCCGCCAACATCTGCACCCACTGCAATGAGCTTCCATGAGACCTTGAGCCCACCTTCCTACACTACAGCCCCTCCTCCCTTATCAGTCCCCCAGAGGCAATGACCCAGCTCCTGCATCTCACAGGGATTTCTAAAACCTAAATACAGGCTGCAGTTCCCAGAAATGTATTTTAAAAGGATCCAAAGAACAAAAAGTAAGATCTATTTTAGGAAAACCAGATATATTTATATATTCCCTTACTTTTACCCTGCAATTAGATCTGGAACTTCCTTTTTTATAGGATTTGGAAAATAAAACTGGAGAAAATGTGCATGTAGTTTTTTCCTTCCCCCCACCCCTTGCCTCTAACAACAAAGAGAGCATTTTTAGGTTTATTTTCCTCTCTTTAGTCCTGTATTTGTGAAGTAGGTGGGGGAGGTGAAAGGCAGCTAAGACCCAAAGAATTAGAGGTTATTTGTTCTTCTTTGTAAATAATTGCCATGCCATTGACTGAGTGCCCTGAAGCCCAGCTGCCTGCTGACAGACTGCTGTGACAGCAAAAATCTCTTGTTTTGCAGGAGGCTTTAAAGGCATGATGGGTGGAATACAAGGCAGAGTACAAAAACTCACTACCAGGTCTTGATAGCACACGGTTGCTTTTCAAATTAAAACATTTTTTTCCTTTCCACTTACACCAGGGGTGCTACCTTAGTGATACTTACTGATCCATTCTTTCTTTCTCATGGAGAATGCAGAGTTTCTCACTGAAACATTTTTTCTTCCCATTGAGATCTGTCATTGCAATCAGAATGCAGGGTATTTGATTAACCACTTTATTAAACCTGTTTTCACCTTTGAAAAAGACATTTTGTTCTCCTCCATTTATAGCACACTAAGACACTGTGCAGATACAATTATGGATCAACACCTTATTAATCCATTTTTTGTGATAAAATAGCTGTGTGCAGAGGTAAAGGACCTCACAGATAACAAAACCCTGCTAGGTGCCTAATTTAGACCTTTTCCTACTGAAAAACTCCTTGTTCTGATACAAGAACACCTGTGCTTCCTTGTAAGTTGTAGATGTTAATTTTCCTCCTAGCCTCACATTGCTGCCAGTGTTAAAGAATTGAACAAAAACCCAGAATACAACAGAGCTTACAGCAGTAAAAGTACACTGTGCATTTGAAAAGTAGGAGATCCAGCCATGCAGACCTTTAAATGCCAGAATTAACCAAGATGGAAACCTGGTCTGGACTATTGCTCAGCAAAGGTCACTGAATTTTCAGCAAGTGGTGGCTCCAAACTTCCCAGTAAATCCAGCTGGGAATAGCACACAACTTCAAGTAAGCCTGGAAGCCTTCACTAACCTAGCTCAGGTGGAGGAGGATCTACTGCTCTCCTAGACAAGATTCTGTAGTGACTGATGGCACACATCACTGTTTTCTGGTCTTTCAACAGGAAGAGTAAGGACCCTCTAACATCACTAGAATAATTTTCTGAATTTATGGTCTCCAATAACAAGATGAGCTGCTTTTCCAGCTAAACCAGCAATAATGTGAGGCTCTTCACTGTTCAATTATCCCCATTTCATGGGAGTTCAGAAGGTGTGCAAGTGGCAGTAAAATCTAGCTTGCTATTCTGGCCTGATTCTTCAGTGCTGGTGTGAACAAATGGCAGCATAACACTTCATGCTCAAGGTAAGCCTTGTTCCTCAGATGTAAAGAGGGATAAAATTATTTCTTAAATATTAACCTTTCACTCTGAAAGAAAAAACACCCGTCATTGTCACTGCAAAAGTAATCATTGGGGGTCTCTATGTCTTGTATACAAAGAGAGTCCTTTTGACTACATCCAAAGGAGAATGTCTTTTGTAATGAGCTGCTCTAGCTGAAAATAAACAGCATTTCCAACTAGAGAAGACACTGATTTGAATTTGGTGATGAGGGAAGTGATGGAGGTGATCACAAAACCTTGCTTAGGGTAATGGATGCTTTGTGTTATTTGGCTGAGAGAGTTCATGCCTCTCCATCCATCTCTTCTCCTCCTCCTCCTCTATCCAACAAAAACCAGCACCCCATTGCCACCACAACCATATCCAGCACAGCTGTCTCTTCTGTGAGGCCAGCAGCAGCAGCCAGCTCTCAAGTGGGCCTTGCAAGGGAGGGAGGATGTAATGCAAAACATATTCTGTGGAGACACAGATCGGGAATGAATATTGTGATTTCCAAAGATTCTCTTAAAGATTGAGCATTATGTTCCTGTGATATTAGATGAAAGCTTGGCTTTTATTCAAATGGGGAGAAAACGTTTCCAGCATTCATGGCAGCCAACAAAATCTTGAAGACATTAACTGCAAGCACCTCAAAGACTCAGAACCTAGACTGCAAATGCAAAGAAAGGGTTTAAAATTTTTTGTTTACACTTCCATATCTAAAAAAACCTCCTATGGGCCTAAGGATATAAAAGAGAGGAGGTGTGTAGGGGTTTTGGATATTTCCAGAGGGACACAGTAAGTGTATTATGAAGCAGCTGCCTTGACTGACAGTCTGTTGCCCACCTGGTGGAGAGGACCTGCTGTGAGCTTTCCATGCACTCCTCAAAGAAAGCCAGGTAGAATGCAGCAGCAGCAGCGGTCTGGATGAAACTCTCCCGTTTGATTCCTGTGGTTTGTGCAGAACTCCTGCAAAGCTGAAAAGCACTGGGAAAGACTGGTTTTCTGCCAGAGCACATCTGGGGAATTCAGGAGTCTTTTGCTGTTCCTAAATTTTGGCCACAGGAGTAATTGTGGTGCAGTCCACCTTTCATCTCATGGCAACAGTCACTGGTTTCCCTGACATCAGGACGTGCTGTGTGGGAAGGGTTTCTCAAGAGAATGGAGAAAAAGGCTCTGTGGTTCTCCCCTGCCTGCCCTTCCCATCAGCAGAGCTCACTGCAGCATTACAGGAGGAAATATAAACTTCAGCTCAGCAGCTCCTACCCTCACCCAGCAAACCTTCACTCTGCCCTCTGCAAAAGAGTCAACAGTGCCTCTTTGGAGCAGGTGATAGATCAGTGGGGATGTCTGAATGCTCCATGCTTTTGATCCACCAAACTCTACCATGGTCATGCTTAGATAAACACAGGGAGAAATACTGTCCATTTTCCAATGAATTTCAGCATTTGCTACATTTTTACTAGTATCTTGTTTGCTTGAATATGTTTATTTTTATCCCTCAGGCAAATATTTCTGCCTCCTGTGAACATTTTATGTAAATCAACAGAGGCATTTGGCAAGCTATATCAAAACTGCAGCTTTACATACCACTGAAGCGGAAAATAAATGGAAATAATTACCAATGCCTCCAAGTGCAGATTTGTTTCAGAATGAAACACGTAGCTCAGAGAGGGTGGGCAGTATATATCTAATGATTTCCTGTTAGCTTATATAGCATTGGCTCAGGCACTTTTATTTCATTCCAGGATGTGTTTTTTCCCTCTTTTGGGGGAGATCAAGGAGAGATAGTGACTGTTTTCTCATTTTAATCATATTGAACACAATTAGATCTTCAGTTATTTAATAAACTACTTCCCAACAGAAAGCTTATGTTTGATGTGTTGCTGTGGAACTAATTTTCATCCTTTTGACACTGAACAAATAACCCCACCCAACTAATCAACCAAAAAAAAAAAAATCAAAACTCAACAACAACAAAAAAAGAGAGAGATGGCATTAACTATTCTGCTTCACAAAATCTCCCATCATGACAGCGTAACAATATCCAGCTTGTGAAGCTCTCCTGTGCTTTAATGATTGGAGAAATGCAGGGGAAAAGTCAGTTCATGAGTGAAAGTACAAAAAGGTAGATAAAAAGAAAAAGACAATTTTCAACTTTGCTGCATTTAACATGTTCAAACAGCATTTTGAATTTTTTAAAGGATGCAAGATCTGCTTCACATGCAACAGCAGCTGAATGGCAAAGAAATCAGAGGGGTTGAAAGTGTCTCACATCTATGTCTCCCATCTTCCAAATCTGTCCCTACTGAGGTGACAGGTTTCTCAAAAGGATGTAATCTACACAGGAATCAACAGATGTTTCATCGTTAGTAAAATGTTCCTGCCAAGAGTTATTTCACATCTTCTTTTTGTGTGCCAACCAGCCCAGATCACAGAGGCCTGCCTTGAAAACAAACACAGCCTCCAGGGTCTGGGAAGAGGTGGCATGGAGCTGCTCTCTGGGCTCGGATACCACCTCCCAAATACACAAAACAAAAGAGACAACGATTTTTGCCTGTGGTTACCACAATCAGGTTTGTTATGCTGCTGACATAATTGATCATTCACTGCACTGAAATCCTTGATTGCTTGCCCCTGTTTATGCCAGAGGCACGGATATTTACTGACCAGTGCAGGGCAATTGGAGTAGACCCAGATCTGAGATACTGCTCTGAGGGGAAACTGCAGCCTGACAACAGCTCTATTTATTTTAATGTATTTATTTTCATGCATTTATTTTCATGCATTTATTTTCATGTATTTATTTTCAACGATGTAAGTGTCCAATGAAACACTCTGCTGTTAAAAGCTAATTTCTGAAAATCATGTTCTGATGTTGTTACAGAATTTGTACTAAGTAAAATTTCCAGTTAAAAAAGAAATCATCAAAGATTACTAATTTGCAAAATCTCCTACAAGCATGCAAGCTTATTTCCTCACTTTTTATTTCTTTCTGTCTAAGCCTGGCATCTTACAGATGTACTTGCTGCATAGGCTTCAAAAAAAAACGGATGCACTACTACAAAGGATTGGCTTTTTCTTTTTTTTTTTTTTTCCCTATATACACACACCAAGCTGGGCAATCTTTAGAGGTAGATACCAAATACATTTACTCAAGCTAATAACAACGTTCACTTATTTTGTTAGTTTAACAAACATTCTTGAGCTAATTTGCCAAGAATATCTTTGCAAAATAAACAAGCTCAAAGTAGCACAAGCAGTCAAAGTAAAATACTTCAAACATTTGAATTAATTTTATCACAGATGGCAGGAATTTACTGGTAAGGTTATTTATACGTTCTCAGGCAATACTGTTCAGGCATAACATCTTAGGAACAGAGACAAATCTAAGTTATTTTCATTGTCTTTTTAGACAGTTCAAATGGAATTTATTTGCCTTCCTCACTCAGCAAACTGGGTAAGAGGTCTAGCTCTTTAAATGCTGTTGTTCCAGTTTCAGAGTAGAGAGGCTATAAAACGGGGGTGCTTCATTAAAATACCATAGCTGGCACCTCTCAGAGGCACAGGAAAGGAATATTCACTGAGTAAGTAACACATTATAAATTATAATTGAGATTCAATTCTCCCAGGGAGAAGAGAAGGCAACTTGTCATTTGAAGTGTTGTGAGTTTCTGAGAGTGGACCAGGAGTTTAGAGGGTATAATGATATCATTAAGAAATGCCCTTGCAAAGCAAGCAAAATTATACTGTGCTGTTTCTTGAAAACCACAGGAACTCTTTATTGTTCTGTCAGCAGCAGTTCAAAGAGCTCTGTGACCCCATTAACATTCATTCAGGCATGTATAACAAATTGGAGAGGGAAAATTTCTTGAATAGTTAATTATATTTTGCTTGTTTGAATACCTAACACTGTTGGCTGTAAGACCTCAACACCACAGAATACACACCTTGCACACCTGGTTTACCTCACAGCTTTATTTTTCTTTTACTATTTACAGGAGAAAGCAGTATCAAAGGTAGAGAAATAATTGGGAGGTTGGAAAGTGTTAAAAGTAGACAGTGGCAAGCTGCTTTGATGGCTGTGGTCAAACTGCTCTGGTATTTGCAGTCCTTCTTCCATGAGCAGCAATTGCCATTAGATGATGAAAACTCTTTGAGCTCACATATCCATGTCAGATAGGACTATGTGGGGCGATGCTCTATAAATGTAAGCTAGAATCTTGGAGGGAAACTGAGTTGATCTAATCTTCATTAAAATGCAGCTTTTCTGGCCAAACTATTTATTTATTTATTTATTTGTTGTGTGAAAAGTTGTCCCAGAAGCTCTTTCACACAGAGTGGCAAATGACTACAGTCCCCATGCTGCAGTGATCATGGGCTCAGTTTAAGCAAAGACAGTGGTCAGCAACAGAAACTGGAGTTTGCCTGGTTGGTTTGGAATGCAAATATTTATATTTTTCCTTTTAGAGAGAATGATTGGTAGACACTGTCTTCAGTGTTAGCAGAAAGCCCACTCACATCGATTCATTAAGTCAGAAACTTTATCTGTACCAATTAATTAATTTCAGTTACACTATAGATTCAGGAATCCTTATCTCTTTAGGACTGTCTCCTTGCAGCTTTCCTTGCTCTTAGCAATGAGATTGATAAATTGTATGATAAAGTCAAGGACCATCACAAGGAGTTTAATGCTTTCTGTGCCATAATGAGGAGATGTTTCTTCAGAATTCAGTTCAGATTCTCTGTATTTCAAAGTAATGCCAAACAAAGTTAGGATTGTTAGTGAGACTTTTCAGGAAACTTCACACAAAAGTTGGACTAGGACCCTTTGTAGCTACTGCAGGTGTCCATTTACACAAACATACTCACCAAGACATGGGAAACCATTTCTTCCAGACACTGGGCACATATGCTACTAAACACACTAATTCAAATCTGCTTCTAAATTCTCTTGGAAAGGAGAAAGTAAGGTTTATCTTACCCTGTAAGCCTAGGCAAGTTTTCATTCTATTTTCAGTTCATTGAAATTTCTGCGGTTTTCCTCTGTAATTCTTACACAGTGGTCAAGTACTTTGCTCATCACATATATATTCATACTTCTGCCTTTCTTCTGAAAGCTCCCAATCTAATGACCTTCTAAATGTATCTCCTATTTGAAGAGTATTTGCATTGTAATTGTACTTGTCTTAGCTATGCTTTTTCTTAGCTGCATTTTTTTATTGCACATAGATTGGAGTTGGTCAGAATGCCTCCTCTGAAATGGAAATGACTTTTATTACCCTTTGGCCTTGCTTGAAACTGATTCCACTGTAAACAGTTTGTAAGGGTGGGAGTGTGCTCAGAGTGAAAATCAGAATGTACATTCAAATGGTCTAATATGTGTTTACCAGAAAGGGATGAAAAACCCTGAACTAATAACAGGAAATTTTGAATTACAGAGAAGTGGAGCTATTGGATGAATTTCTACTGAAATGCTTTGTTTCTCAGAAAATGCCCATTTGCTGAAACCAAAGCTTAGTGGGGGAAAGGGATAGAGATGAGGGGAGAAGGAAGTAAGCTGAATATTTCTCTTGATGTTTTCAACATTCCTCGGAAGACACTGGTGTTTGAGGTTCGCATTTTTGCATCAAGAAAGTCCAGCTGTTTAGGAATGCTTGTTTAATGGTAAGGTTCCACACAGTTAAGAAGAGACAGAAATATATTTGATAATAAAACAGGGTTCTTCAAGATCACTAGGCAACTGTTCTTATTCATGTACAGAATCTCCAAAAAGTTCTCAGACACTGAGGTACATTTTCTGCAAGCCTAGGAAACACTCTTGAAGTGGAAAATCACTTTCTGCCATGGTTTAATAGGGATGGAATGATAGCCTCCATCAAGACAATGGTAAAAATTCAATTGGCATCAGCCGGAACTTTACCTCAAACTTACTGAAATCATTGTAGTCTCTTTTGATTATGTTGATCATACACATATTTGCCATAGAAATATGTATGGTTATACATACAAGGTTTGAGGAATTTATAAGTTCCTTTGTTGAGGAGGAGATAATAATAGATGAGGCTTTAAAGGAAATTGTTATGTGTGTAGAAAAGTCCAAGTTTTCTGCACGTAATCAAGTCAAACAAAAAGTAGGCAAATGTTTCTAAAAATCATTGCCTTTCTGCAGAATGTTAAAATGTTTCTGGCAGCAGCTTTTTGTTAAAAATTTGCACCAGGAATTACCTTGCTTAGAGGAGCAGAATGAACAGAGAGTCCTGCCAAGAGCCCTCTCCTGCATCTGTGTGAGCTGGGCTGCTGGGTCTTCCACAGCAGCAGCCAGGGACCACAGCCAGTTCCAGTGATGCAGCACGTCCTTGAAGGCGTGTGCTACACACAGGGCTGTGGGCCAGGGGAGTAATTAACAGCTGATCTTATACTGCCACAGCTGTCCTCCAGGAGACATGAATTTCAGTTCTGCAGCTGTTAGTGAAGGCTCCAGCATGAGTCTTCTCCTAGAGAGAGCCAAGTCCTTCTCTTCCTGGGCCACTGTGAACAGTCACATCAGAGAGATGACTCCTCCTGCTCTGACTCCCTCCACCTCCCTATCCACATCCATCATCCACATCCATATTCACATCCACATCTTCCATATCCACATCCACACCCCTCCATTGCCACCCCACACCTCAAACTAAATGGCACCTGTTCCAACTCTGTTGTCACATAGCTCTCACTGAACTGTCACTATTCCTGTCTCTTTCTGATCTACTCTTGTATATGCAATCCCTTTTACACTTTTGCATAATCACTGTGTATAATTGTAGCAGCAAGAAATTACCTTTAGTAAACACTCACTTCAGGAGGCATTCTCTCATTTCCCATGCTAAAAAGGAGAAAGTCTTTGGAGCTGTAAAACAAGCTAAACATATTATAGATGCATCTTTCCTGAAATTTTATGAAATTATGAAGGACAGGGATAATGTAAATAATCCAAGTACATTAGACCAGATTCATATTTTATGAGTGGAAGAAACATTCAACATATATCATAATCTATTTATGCATATGTTGGTGGAAAGGTTTGAGCATGACTGGTGTTAACTCCTGGCTACTTTTTTACTGTCTACCACTAAGAAACAGCTACTTTCTCTTAAAGGCAGACTAACTGCAATAAACATTTCCTTGCTGGGGCTGAAAGAGTATTTTTTTCCTCTCTAATGCTTATCAGTAACCTGGTGAGATCTTTATTAAAATGTAGTAACTGGCATGAAAAAAACCCTTTCCTTTTAACATATGCAGCTTGTCCTTTACTTACAGCCAAGAGCCCCAAAGCATGCAACTCGTAAATACGGCAGGGCTGATCAATTGTACTAAGCAGTTAATTCCAGTTTTTCAAGTGAAAAATGTGAGCCTACAGCCTGCTATCCTTTGCTTTTTCCTTGTTCCAGTCAACTCCCTAGAGATGATAGACACACAATAAACACAGGCCTTTTCTTGCAGACAGCAAAGTCTGTTTATCTACCTTTTTTTTAATATAAAACGAGTCAGTCCCTCTTCTCATCTCCTTTAATTTCAAAGGCTCCCTCATTGGCAGCTCAGAGAGTACTCACTCTACATATCACAACAGCTGCTGGAGACAGATAGCATGAACATTCCTGGAATGATTCAAATTGACCTTCTCTCACTGGATACTAAATACTCATCATTAGCTGTGGCTTCATGTTTCAACACAGGTCTCTAACATGAAGCACATTCAAATACTGAGAGAAAAGGTAGCAAGATAAACAGATTTGGGAACTTTTGAGGCAACCTTTAATAATAATAAAAAATGGCATGCTTTTTATGTGCACATATTGCAAATTATTTCATTCAAATACTTATGTAAATATGTGGTCTGTTGTCTCATATGAGCAGTGGACTTGAAAGTAAGGAAGTTTTTTTGCTACATAAATGTAGGAAACATAATATCCAATTGCATCTTACTGCATCTCATAAATTCTGATCTTTATGCACTTTTCAGTTGCTGAATATCATTAGAACTTGAAGCTGTCTAATTCTTACTGGGAGGATGTCTCCATTTCCTTCACAGACCAGATTTGTAGGTCCCCTTCTGTAGGTTAACTCATGATCATATTGCCTCTATGAACATAAATTTGAGTTCCTAGCAGATCTTCTAAAGTTACTAACAGGGACTCTTCTTTGGGAAGCTTTTGGACACATGAACACACTGTTATGACAACACAGGAACATCCTGCTTTTGTATTTTGAGGTAATCATTCGTCCTCTGGTAGGACACTACTAAAGGTACAGTTATCCATCTTCAAAGACCCAGCCTAGAACATTCCCTTTACTTCAATTTCCCTGTCCTGGGAAAGATAATGACAAGGCTTTTGGAAGAATCCAAAATCTAAGTATTCCCTAATTTTTTACAAGTCTATAAATTCTGGACATAAATATGCAAAAAATATCTACCTTCAGGTTTCTTTCTAAAGGGGAGGGGAAAGAGGGACAGATTCTCAGCTGCCACAGACCATTGTTTCTCTGCAGATGTGTACAGAACCACAGCCAGTTACACTGTCGCAGCAACTGTCCTCAGCTCTCTGCTCACTTTTATCAATAAGAAGAACCGAGAAGCCAAACAATCGAATGAGCAACTTTGGAAACAGCATCAGTCTCCCAGAGATAAACTGTTAAATCTACACTTAGGAGCTTTTTATGTGATGTGCTAAGGTTTTTTGGCTTGCCCTTGTGCAAGCCAGTGGATACATGAGCCTACATATGGTTTTTCTTGCCTAGCTTCTGTCACTGAGGATTTTATCTGGTCTGACTTCAGTAGGCAATGACAGAGAGCTCTATTTTTCTAATAATACAATCTGTTATAAATACCAATGGAGACATAATAGTACCACAGGATATTTATAGCACAGCATACTTAACCTTAAGCTACAGATTTCAAGAGAAAGGCTGAGTGTTGTTCAGCTTGTTACAATGAAAATTCTCACTTGCTCTAAGTTTTCAAGTAGCAGCAGTGTTACGTTCAGAAACTGAGGAAATAAGAGTTTTATCTTATGCTCACTATGCCAGGCATCTTATAACCTACATCCTCACATGACTCATAAAGGGTTCCACTGGAAGTACTTATTCAGACAAAGAGATCACATTAACCTCAGGTTTCAGAGTACAAGTGCGTTTAAGCAAGGAAAGAAGAGTCAGTTCCCTGCTCCAGTGCCTGGGCTGGTGAAGAAAACATCAAGTTTTCAGCGCAGAGGGCTTGATGAAATCTCCAAGTGTTCAAGGACTGCCTGGATTCTGTTCAGATGCACAGTTTGATCATAACAAATATTAAATTATGCCCATTAACCCAGGTCATACTGACCTGCAATAC
>VRYO01001463.1:35914344-35951989 GCA_009812075.1 Sialia sialis
AGTGCGGCTTATATTCAGGTGCGGTTTATATATGGACAAATCCCATGGTCTACCAGCTACTGGGAGGTGCTGCTTATAATTGTGAAATTACTGTATTTTGATTCCCAGATTAAAATTATTGAAACAAATATACTTCCAGATAATTTTGGAAATCTGTTCCACTGCAATAATGTTATTCTGAAAATATAACATAGTTGCAGAAAAAAAAAGTTTTTGACTTGAAAACTTTTGTCATCTCTAAAGGCTCATATTTTCCAGTAAGATTTGGAAAAACAAGCATACATTACATCTTTGGCATAATATTAAGCTGCATTTTTTCCCTTCAAAATCTACATTCTTCTTCACTTTTGAGCATTTAAAAATATTATAGCTCTTCCTTCTGAAGCACAACATGAAAAATATGTATAAGACAGTGTCAAGAGACAAGCAATTTGCTGCTATAATTTAACTGACATTAAGTTTCTTGATCCAATAAATTACTACAGGAGGAAATAAAAAAAAAGATTTTAAAATCTATTGTGCATATTAAAGATCAAAAAGCTTCATATAATTATAAATAGGCTGAGTTTTTCATAATTTGGGATATCATTCTAGATTTTTAAGTGGGATAATCTCCAGTAATATCTAAACAAACCTATTAGCTTGATTTTCTGATTTCATCTAAACATTTATGTTATTCTGTAGCATTAGCAAATGTACCTTTGGCAATTTTCTAAGAGAATCTGATACAATTTTCCTTTATTTGAAGATTTTTTTCCAAATATTTTTTTATCTGTACCAGTATCTGATCAAAGTGTTCTTAAGTCAAGCATCACTGATTTCCTTTCATTTTCCTCTTCTCACTGAAATACTTCAAATTTTTGCTGGATTATGATAAACTGAAGATAACTTTAAAAGAACTAAAAAAATTTAATGGAACTCCTAATGTTCTTTGTTGGTCAAATCTTCTGTCAAGTTGTTGCCAATGAAAATCTGAAGACAAATTACTGTTTCCAGATCTCAATTGGTCCCTCTTATTACTGCTGTTCAATGCAATGATTGTGAAATTTGAATCAAAGTTCAATTGAACCCTAAAGATCTTCCCTGCAGTGATTCATCATTATGACAAAGTAGGAATATGGCTTGTTTCTTAAGAGTCACTGCAATCACATTTGACTACATTTCAGTGTGACATCAGTGTGTACACAACTATCAGAGAAAGAAAGGATACAGCCAGGAAATAACCATTCATCCTATTTCTTGTTTCAGTACCTTGAGACAGCCTTGGGGCAAGTTAACTGTTAGGTAAGGCCGTATGTACAAGGTACTCTGGAGCCCAAACCTATCTTCGGGTCAATTTTGGACCCAGCCCAAAACTGATCTTCAGGTCAGTTTTGGATCAGTGTGGTGATTTGTGTCATAAGCCATTCAGTTGGGTCTTGGTGGACCATGGCCTTCTGTCTTGGCTGTCACCAAAGAAGTGGCAGGCAAGGTCAAACCTGCTGTTCTGAAGGTTTTGGAAGATTTCTGAATGCTGTTGAGAAGTTATTGTATTTCAATTCAGAGCACTAGCTGGGGGAATTTCTAAATTGCTTTGTGTATGGACATACAAGAACTTCAGTACATAGCTCCAGTGTTGGATAAGGCAGGAACAAAGAGTGTCTCTTTATACTTATTGGTATACCATAAAATCAAAAGTCCTGTCTGGAGGCCAACCAACTACATGTTCAGAGCAGAAACCAACCTGCCTTAAATAAAAATAAAAAAAAAAAGTCTGGCCTTCACTGGACATGAAAGCTGTGTTCACTGTAACAACTCAGCCTTAGTTTTCAGGATTATTAGAGGTCTTCACACGCAGTGGTCAGTAGAAAACATCCTGAGTACTGCAAAGTGACTATTTCTTACTTGCTTCACCTGCATCACTACTGTAGCATGGGTTTCTGACTTTTGCTATTGGACTCTGATGCTTCTACTCTGTTATTCCAAGTGCCAAAAATCAGTCTCTTAACTTAAGCCACAATTAAATTTTGTCTACCATCATAATTATGAGCTCAGCATGGCACACGAAGAACTGTAATTTCACAGATGAAGAAAATAGAGAAAACATGCTGTGAAGAGGAAAAGCTGTTCACATTAAAAGAATGAAGATTAGAAGTGAAAACTCAGAAAGTTATTGGCAAAATAGGTTTATTTTAGACACATCTCTTTCTCCACCTTTCCATCCACGTGAAAATCTTGCATTTAATTGTGTTAAAATTCAAGAGATCTGTAAGGTCTAGGAAGCAGTACAGCATGATCTCAAAGCATACAGTGACAATTGTGCTAAGACAGCAGAGCTTGTTATTCAGAGGTGGCTTAGGCACTGCGAAGACATTTGTCCCCACACTGCTGTGACATGATGAGAATTGCCATACTGTACAAATAATTATTTAGCATCTGAATTACTGTTGTTTTAAGTGGAGGCATAAGGCTATTTTTAGGTCATTAAATAAAGTAACTGAGATACAATTAACTGCCTTGTGAGATGCAACATATAGAGAAATCCATTCAAGGAGTATTGAGCAAAATGTGCATTCAGTAATGGGGTGATGTAACTCTTACTTCATCTTTCTTAGTATTTACAGTATTTGGAACTGAGCAGCCTATATAAGAGCAATATGTTAATTTCTGCAGCCAAGTCCACTAGATTTGACTTGTGTTTGTTTTACAACTCAAGATGAATTAATATATGCACCTGTAATGCTTGTCTGCACTTTAGTGGTAAAGTAGTGATTTGAGGAAAAAATAGATAGACGGCAAATGCTAAAAACACTGAATTCCCAAAAGATTAATTGGTGGAAAGTGATTTGAAAGTAAGAAAAAACCCCAAATGCATAAATTATTAAATACTATTTGTTGTTTTTAAAGTCATAATGTGATGGTCTGAGACACTGGATGAGAGTTTAAAAAAATACAGGAAAATTTTTATACTATGACATTAAAATTGCCATTAGGTAAGGAGAGGTTAAAAGTTCCTGGCACAAATAGCAACATATGGGTTCAGCTCCAAGAGAAATTGTAAGAGAGAACAATTTTCCTTCCATCCACTTAATGAGACTTATACAGGACTTAATATAACCCAAAATCTCTTCATAGAAAGGAGGACTGAGATAGCCATGTAATCTTCCTGTCTGAGGATTTGTAGTTGCACAGTGCCTTAGCTATGAGGAAAAAAAACAGGAACTGAAACAATCTGCTTTTTTTTTCCTGGACATCATCATCTCATGGGAGCAGAACCTGACTTTTCTACTTTCAGTGACCTCCAATGCAGTGGCTCTTTTTCTAGGTCTCTTCTGCATTTCAACTACATTTCACATAAATTTTACATTAGGATGGCACTAGTTCTTTTAAAATAATAATAGAACAAAGTCTCAATGAAGCTACTTCAACAGCAATGGGGAGAGCTGAAGAAACCCCTCAAACCAAAAAGCCCCCACCATCATTGCATGCTAAATATGTGCTTTATAACTATGAATGACTTGTTTCTTAAACTAGGAAAAAGGAATGCAGCATTCACAACTCCTACCACTCCTACTACTCATGAAGCCAGTGGTTAGCTAAGTTTCGGACGCATTATCCCAATTTATACTTTCAGAGAGGGTCATGTTTTTACTGATCCTGGAGAAGGCAACAGAAACTTGACTTTAAATATGAAACAAAATGCACATGCTTACTCAAGAAAGGCAACCTCCTTAAATTGCACAGCACAGGATGTCAGGCTAATGACAGACATACAAAATAAACTTCCAGTACTGTTGCCAACAAGTAAACTGGAGGCACATGACCTGGCAGTGCCAGGGCCAGAAATCAGAGGGATGAAGGCTGGACTGGCCTCTTAATTAACAGATGGAAAAGCAAAATTTGGACAGGCACAAGGATGCTTTGCTAGAATTTGATTTACTTATGAGTGTTACTTGGTTTTATCTTCCTTCTGACTAGAAGGCTTTTTTTGAACCACAGAGTGTTATTCTGTATGAAGTGATAGTATCTGCAGGAGAAGATAAGGTATTGTCCTAAGGACTAATTGCACAGCTTGACTTTGTAATTTGTTACAATAAATGAAAATTTCTCACAAAGGGGAACACAGGCTTAAAACTGCTGGCAGATTTTTCTACCTCATTTATTATAATAAAACAAAGCAGACACAATCATGATCTACTTGTAGATAATTTGCTAGTCAAAAAATTAGTTGAACAAATTGTTCCTCCTGGTATGTAAGTTAAAATAGAAATGCACACACCAGAGAGAATTCTATATCGAGGTGTTTAAAACAACAGGATATCTGATAAGTACTAAGCAAGAAAAAAACCCCAACAATTACTTATCTCTCCTGCTAAACATGTAGCTGCATGAAAACATGTGGTCCTTAAGCAGGCTGGTATAAGATTGAAGTCATCTCTGCTTTGAGCAGGGAGTCAGATAGAGTGATCTCCAGCACTCCTTCCAACCTAAATAGTCATTGGATTCTATCAAAGGCCCTCAAATAGTAAGGTTATGTAAAACTACCTCTGACTGAAAAGTCCATCTCAGGTCTAACACCAGAAATGGGCTCAGACTTTGGTGAAATGGGCTGAAATCCTCTCTGAGCAGCACAGTTTATCCTCAGGTTGCCCCATCTTCAGGTTGGCCCATCAGGCCAGCTGCCTCGTCCTCACTTTGTACCTAACCCTGTATCAGCACATGGTTTTAGCACGCTCCTGTTTATCAGAGAGCACCAAATGGATGGGCAGCCCCTAAACAGTCTGAACCATAAAGTAACAGGATGCTGTGTGACAAATGAAGGCAGCCAGAATGAGGGCACAACAGAGAGCCTGTCCTCCCTCTTCCCCATTTCCATCCAGCTCCAATGCATCCCCGTGCACACAACAGCACACTTCCATCTGCTGAGGGAGCTGCTCTCATCTCCTCTTACCTTCCCTCTGCATACACATGTGCTTGCACGTGGACTGCACGCTCCAGAAGGCAGACACTGCTGGATTCTAATCCCCCCGAATTCTCTGAGGGATTAAACCTCAAATCTCTAACCCTCCTTAATGCTGTGCTAAGTAACGTATGTCCTGGCTACATTGATTTGCAGCTGAAATAAAAGTGAAAGGCAGACAAAATGAGATGTCTGAAAATTGATCCATGCTGCAACATTAAAGCATTCTGGATTGTTTTCTTCTCCCTTCACTTTGCCCAGTGCCTAATGAAGCAAAACTCACTGTCTGCAGCAATAAAAGTTGCAGGTAAATCTGTTACCCTCCACCTACCTGTAATCCTTCGATGGCCAGTTTGAGGATAGATGGTGTAAGCTTGGAGGCTTGCTTGAAGGAGAAGTTGCTCCAGTCTATAATTAGAATGAAGCCATTTATCTGAAGCTCCTGATCTTCAATGAGAACTTCCAAGGAAAGTAGAATAGCCCGAAGGATATCTATGAAGGAGTTCCTAATGCAAAAGCAGGAAAAAAAAATAAAATCAATGGCTGCAGTTATCTTCGAATCTCAAGATACTCAGTTTTGCTGTGGGTGGGGCATGAGTGAGGGACTGGGATTTATTCTGGTAGAATTATCCTGAAAAACAGTTGTTTCAGAGGTGTCTTTGAAGAGCTCCTGCTCCAAAACTGCTTGGTGTGATAAATCCTGCTCACTGATGGATAAAATAAACACTGAATGAGATCTCCCTGATTTTGCTAGCAGTCCTTACAATAGATTTTAGCTAAGCTACATTGGGAAACTATTTGTCTATGATGAAATGAAAGAAATTCAAGCTATCAATTTAAATTCTTGGTCGTTTGGATATACTTTACCAGTTTGTTTTCCTTCTTATTAGTTTTCTCTTTCCCTTATTTTCAGAAAATGAAATAAATCAGTACAATATTAATACAAAAGGCATCACTACAACTAGGTTCTGTGCCTTCCTGCTTGAGTGTAGAGAATGATCCAAAGCTTTACACAATAAAGTTTGACAGTTGCCTTATTTTTCCAAAACAAATGAAACATGGAAAATGGCTACACCTACTCAAAATGGGAACTCTTTATTAATCATCAGCTACAATAGGCTGGCCACGAGGCTTCCCTTAGCTCTGGGAGAATAATTAAAATCCTAGGAGGGCCTGAAGCATAAGAAAGAGAATAAAGAGAGAATAAGAAAGAGGGCCTGAAGAGAAGAAAATGCTGAAATGTTTCCTTTAATGTGGAAGTCTGCACTGGGATGCCTGGGCCACTCACTACTTCCATTTTCTCACTACTTCCATTCCACAAAAGTGAGACTTGGACACTTTAATGATTAGTCCATACTTATACCCAAGTAAGCTGAATTAGGTGCTCTCCTCATCTGTACTTCTCATTTAGCTGATTTACAACCATTCTATTAGACAGCAACAAGCAAAGAAAGCTTTACAAAGTGCAGCTTAACTTTGTGTAAAATGAAATTGTTTTATATTGCTAGTGCAATCTGCTTTACCTCAGCATAATTCTCAAGTTTTCATGAGGCCTGAGATCCTTTACAGAGAGGGTTCATACCATGTTCTCCCATGGAAATTTTAATTTAGTTCTTTTCTGCTGTTTTCATTAATTTAAAACAAATCCTCCCATGCCTTCAAGAGTATTGTTTCAAATTCTGCCTGAGAGAAAAACACATGTGCAGTCAAAACTAATTTCTCTACCATCGATCCTATCCCTGAATGGCATCAACACATGGTAAATTTCTATTGAAAATAAGTGGTGAAGTTTTCTCTGATTCTTTCTCTTTTCTCTTAGCAGGTTTTGAGTGGAAATGTATGTTCCTTCTCCAAAGACTTGATCTCTTGAAAAAGCTGATTCTGCACTCTGCCTTTCTGCAAAAGTTAGAAGCTTCTTTGAAGTACAATTGCTGGGGCAATAAATTGAGCCTAAAGATACCTAATTTTGTTCTTGCTGCATACCAAGTCACCTCTCCCTCATGTACAGTTACAGGATAACCCTGACCTTTTCAAATCCTATGGGGAAGTTCTGCTGAACAGCTAAAATGAGGCAATATTTCCTTAGCAACTTCAGGTGAAGGCATAGTGATTGGATTGGCAATTGGCATGTATTTTTTTTAGTCTGAAATTTATTTAGAAAAACTGTACACCTATTGCTTAGCTGAAATGAACAATGACTTTCAAGCAGCACCATCAGATGACCACACCTTCCATGGTGAAAAAAAACCGAATACACCCCTAGACCATATTTGCTTAATATATCTTACACTACCCCAGCATGCTTCTTCAGGGTGATCAGCCTTCCACAAGAACTGCCCCATGGAAGCACCCAGACATGTGCAGTGGCTCCAAAAGTGTCCCCACATACATGCCAGCCTTCTCTTGTTGGCATTAATTCAAAATTATATAATTGACTGGCTACACTGGGGAAGATGGAATAATCATGACCTCAATCCCCTGGCTGCAAAACTTAGAATTAACAGAATGTTTTTTATTAACAACATTGTGGAAACATGGCCATATTGTGACAAAAAAAGGTTTCATCCTTCATTTGTGGGAAGAAGTTTTTTTAAGAGTACATTCAAACTTATATTCATGATCCTGCTAACACTGATTATTTTAAAATCTGTGTAATGATTCCAGTGGGGCTGTGTGAAAATGGTGGATACAAGACATCTGTAATTCACTCAGTCTCTAAATGGCAATGGAAATATTTCAGTGCAAAATCTTCCCATCAGACTCTGTGCTGAGGAATTACAGTCTTAGTTTGAGTGTTTACATAAATTGCAAATTTATCAAGTAATTACTCACCTGTACTTCCTTGTACTTTCAGTAGAATTTTTTTGCCTGGGAGACATGGCACTCAGTTTTCTTAGTTTACAACTAATCTGGCTGTCCCTGCCCTACTTCCCTCTCCTCTCTATGTCTTTGCAATTTGAAGACATGGTGCAGGAAATAACTCAGAGTGAACACAAAGACATGTTCCTGATGACTACAGGGAGAACATGAAAGAAGCACACAAGTCCTCCAGGTGGGTTGTTTGCAGGCACACTGTTCCATGCATGCAGAGAAATCAGACAGAGTGCCACTTGAGGCAGAAGCCCTCTGTTCCCTAGTTTTGGGGCTTTGAGACAAATCATTCAGCTGTGTGACTGATTTGCATCCAAATAATTTTCTATGCATGAACACAGAACCACTTTTTATTAGTCCATCTTTTTGGTTCCTTTGCTTAATGCTTCCTTCCCCTGCTCCAAGTTTAACCCTCTCACACTGAAAAAAAGGTGAAATAAAGTACTATTACACAAAGAGAAATGTGTAAGGTCCTGTAAGGATTCAGCATGGAGCCTACTGAAGTGAGCCACTAATGAGTTACAAAAGATTTGCACAAGACC
Source organism: Sialia sialis (assembly GCA_009812075.1). Classification (NCBI taxonomy): domain Eukaryota; kingdom Metazoa; phylum Chordata; class Aves; order Passeriformes; family Turdidae; genus Sialia; species Sialia sialis. The sequence continues at coordinate 35,922,697 of VRYO01001463.1, forward strand.
CAGACAGAGAAAAAGGAGGAGGGAGAGAGTGTGCTTATCTGCCTTGGCTGAATGGAAAGGTACCACAAAAGAGGCTCCTCAAATATCCTTTGGAAAATGGGAAGTTAGCCCAACATAAGCTAGTGGTAAGGGACAATAATGTAACACCAAAAAAAATGAAGATGGTTTAGCTGAGGGATTTGGTGGGGAGATTAGCCAAAGGCATAACATGAAATAAATAAGAAGAAATTACTTAATTATAAGAGGTGTAAGCAGGCTGTGAGAGAACTGGAAGGCTCAGTGGAGTACCAGGGTGCAATGGGAACAATTAAAGGGGATAAATTGCAAGGAAATTAAATGATCTATTTGCATGTATCTGCCACTAGTCATTTTGAAGAGATCCATAGATAACAAAGCTGAGGGACTGTTGGAAAATAAGGGGTCAACTAAGACATACTGAAAGAAAGTGATACATTTTGGAGAAGACAGCATCAATAAAGGCTTTTGACATTACTCTTTCTGAATAGCTAAACGCAGGCTCTGTTTCAGGCATGCTAGTGAAATTAATTGGATTATTCAAGAAAGTACGGATGTACAGAAGTACTGGCAGCTGAAGCCATTCAGATTGTCTGGTAGTAAGCAAAAACAAACTGTCACTACAAATCCTGACTGTCCCACAAGACAGCAGACTAAAAAAGTTTGGACCAGTGCCGCTGTCTTGGCAGCTGCAGATAGTTCAGCTTAACATCCCTAAATTAATATGCAGTAAGAGCCTCTCTCCTCTAACACTAAAAAGGTGACAAAAGCTCTATAATATTTGGCAATTTGCTAACATGCATGGATACAAATCAAGTAAGATACCACATCTCACTTTGTTCCTTCCATACACGAAAACATCACCAAGAGAGCAAAGAGGCATATCTAGCTCCTAAGGGGGTGAGCTGATACTGGCCTGCAAGGAGGATTCCCACTGGGAGTAAAACACAGAAGAGGAAGCAGAAAGAAAGGCCAGAAACACATCTTCAGGTTGCCCCAAAATATTTGAGCTAATCTAAGTTCAAGAAGGTGTTGCATCTCAAATCATGTGTTTAGTTTTGGGCCCCTCACTACAAGAAGGACACTGTGGTGTGGAGCAGGTCTATAGAAGGGTAATGGCACTACCAAAGTGTCTGGACCACAAGTCTTGTGAGGAGTGGCTGAGGGACCTGAAGGTGTTTAGCCTGGAGAAAAGAAGGCTCACAAGAGATCTTATCACTCTCTACAGCTGCCTGCAAAAAGGTGTCAAAGCGAGGGTGGTAACAAGTGACAGGACAAGAGGAAATGGCCCTAATTTTTTCCATGAGAGGTTTAGATTGGATATTAGGAAAAGCTTTTTCAGTGAACGGGTTGCCCTGGACACATGTGAATACGTGTAGATGTGGCACTAAGGGGCATGGTTTAGTGCTGGACTTGGCAGAGCTCGGTTAGCAGTTGGACTCAATGATCTTAAAGGACTTTTCCAAGCTAAATGATTCCATGATTCTATGAAAAGCTTAGAAAGAGAGACTTGAACAACACAGCAGATTCATGCAGGTGGAGAAGGAGAACCCAGTAAGGCACATTTTTAGTTGTTCCCAAACACAGCTGAGGTATGTTATTCATAAAACATGAATAAAACAAAGCACCTGGAATCCAGTCAACAGTGGGCTTTGAAAAGGTGTTCATGAATAGTACAAAGTCATTTATTTAATCAGATTAAATTCCCCTTTCTGCTCAATAAGTATTGATAAGAGAGCCCCCAACTTCCATTATTGTACTCTTGGAAAGCATCTGTGTTTTTTAAGTGTGCATATTCTAGAGAATTAAACCTTACTCCTACTGAAATCAGTACCAGAAATTATTAACACACAGTCTTTGAGGATTCATGTCTAGATTCAAACTCATGATCCTGAGTAACTATCCTGCCTCTCTGGCACTAGAGGGAAATGGCAATCCCTCCAGCTGCTGCAAGACCTGATCTTCACAGCTTATAACTTTGGGTGAGGAAAGTTCTCTCATATGAACCATGCATAATGCAGAGCTAAAGAATAACCAGGAAGAATAAGTTCAAAATGATGAACCACAAATGAACATGGTGACTCACTTGGCTAATCCTGCACTGGAGAACATGAACAGCCAAACAGAAGAGCTCACAGCTGAGTCATGCACTGAAAAGGGCTTGTCCCCTCTGTCTGAGGTCTGAATTGCACAAATATGTGCAGAAATTAGCAAGGCTTACCTGCAATTCACAGAGGAAATGGGTTGCATTAGCTACAAATGCTCACAAAGAATATTTTGGCCTGCTGTAGGAAACTTTCTTCATAGAACAATTCAAAGACATACACTTGCTAGCTGCAAGAAGTATGAATAATTCACTGACATTCAAACTGGGAAAATTATTGCACAACAATATAAGGATATTTATTTTTTTTTGTAGTGTACCAAACCCTTCTTTGTCATGCCCAAGCTAAATTACATAGCTTTTTTTCTTTCTCTGTCAAAACAGAATACATGCACAGGAAACTCCTACTGAGTAAAACATGGGTTGCAGTAAGTTAATGTCAGAGCTCAAAATTAATTCTTCTGTTGCATCCAGTGTAGCTATCTTTGGTTGTTCCAGTATGTTAGCTTCAAACAAGCATCTCCCGTTTTGTAACGAAAAGATAGCAAGTTTTTCCCCACGGCATCTGTGTCATTCTATAAATAAGATTCACAACTAACTTTACATTCAGAACAACAGACTGGATAGAAAGTGTACTGTTTTTTAATTCAGAAGTGCTTTGTGCAGCAATGAGTTGGATACAAAGAACAGCATGGACTAAGCTGAGACCTGAAGCCTGTATCTCACATATCTAATGTTAGAAATGCATGGCTAAGTTTATAACTGAATGAAGGCCATTCACACACAGATATCTGGCTGGCTTTGAATTCCTGCTTAGAATGAGCTGGAAGCTTCTGTCACAGCCAGTGAAGAGGAAATGTACAAACCTGAGGAAAAAACGGCATCTATTATTATTATTATTATGCAAAAATTACCTCTGAGTGACTTCCTTGAAGATATAAAAATTTTCCCTTGTTATGTTTCTGCTAGAGGTTCTTGTACATAAAAGTATGGTGAGGTTTTTTTGCTGTCACTTTCCACTTCAGTTGGGCTCCATAGCAACCAATAACCCACGAATTACACACTCTGCATTCAAGTCTGTGCTATGAACCTCCTCCCACACACCCTCATTCATATTGTGGGCACCCTCACCAAATAAATACTTGTTCCTGATGTTAATGTGACTGAGCAAGGACCCTTTCTTACATGCAATCTGGCTGACAAACAGGGACCTTCACAGACCCTGGGTTTTGGGAGAGACACTTCTGGTGGTGGGGCTCTTCAGACCCATGACAGAACCATCCTCCACCAGAGGGAAGCTGGCATCTGTTCTTCACTTTGCCTCAGCCCACAGGTCCCCATTTAGCAGGGGATCAGTCCAAGATAACCCACAGAATTGTTACACTCCCAAGAGTTCAAAAACATCCTTCCACAAGCTCTCCAGAAACCTGATCCCAAACAGAGCAGGCAGCTGATAGCAATCTATCACAGCGCAAGTTCTTTGAACTGCTCCTAAGCAGTTCTTGTGGATGCAGCAGGGCTTGGCTGTCCTCCCATGAGCAGTGCACAGCTCTGCAGAAAAGGACAGATTTCAATCTCAGGGGCAATAAGACTGTTCTTCTGGCTGTGCTTTTGGTTTATTCCTTTAGGAATTTAGTATTTCTGAGATACACACTGGAGATTTTCTCTTTTTAGTACCCAGGGCCATGTCATGATTGCACAGTGTATAAATTTCTCTGTTGAGAAGGAATAAGTGACAATCACAGGCAGTGTGCTATGATATTGTGGAAATTATTAAACGCCCCATACTACAACCTCTAAGTGCAATCAATAAATCAGTTTGACAGAGCCACTGCTGTGATTTGCCTGGCTATTCCCAAAGGCAGTGTCCCCTGCAAGGAGCATGGGGAAGACAGGCAAAGAGCTCATTCCCCAGCATGGGCAGAGCCAGGGAGTCCATGGTGGTTTCAGGTTAGTGGCCTCCACTGTTAGGAATTTAAGAGATGACATGTGGCAACACACAGAGCAGGATCCCTTTTAGGAGGTAGTTTTTAATCTCCTGCAGCGATCTCACCAATGCTGTGATGGTTTCCTCAGAGCACAGCTGTAGTAATAATGAACAAAATGAATAGCTGGTACGTGAATGGATATGGCTAGAAGCATTAGGATTGATGACCTCTGTTGTTTATTCTACTCTGCGTGATTGCAGAGCCTTTTCTTATTCCCTCTTGGCACTGGAATCCATCCTTGCATCACACTAAGCTATTTGCTCAATTTCTTGCACCATTGCATTTCACAAGTTAATTTTTCATTACAGAAAGGGAAGGGATTTTCTTTTGAACATTATGAAGCTACTGTTTAATGGCTGAAAGTAATTATACAGCTCCTTTGCTTTGTTATTGGAAGGTACAAATGGCACCACTGATTCAGTTTCCCTGGTGTCACGTTTCTTCTGTGTGATTCTACTATGTCCCCTCTAGTTATATCTCCTCTGAATCTTCATCATCTTCCCATCTCAAATACCCCATAACTTTTTATTTTCTCCTGATGCAATCACCTCACTTGTTTGTAACACTAATGAATTCCTTTCATTACCTTTTCTTTAGTCAGTTAGTTACTTTTTTTAACATCCCCTTCTTTTTGAAATAATATAAAGTGAATTTCATATTCAAGGTGAGTTGGGAATATCAGCATGCATAAAAGAATTTATTATCTTATCCATCTCATTCTTAATGCAGCCTAACACTTAATTAACTTTTCTGACCACCACTGCACAATAAGTACACTTCTAATTATGCTGTCCATAATGACACAATTCTTTTCTTAAAAGGTTAAAAGTAATTGAAAATCCAGACGAAAGTGCACCGAGTTAAGGAAGGGTGAAGGATCTCCACATTATATTAAAATCTGTTATTTTCTTGAACTTCATGGTACAATAATGTTGCTTTTCTAGGTCATTCCAGAGTTTTCCACATTGTTTGCACTAATTTACATGACTTTTCATTTACTTTTTGTCCCACCACCATTTACCTCACCTGTCTGATATTACTACTGGGCCTTCTGATAACATAATTTTGCCACTTGCAAATCTTACTCTCTGTCTGAAGTATCAGGACCCCTTTTATTTCCAAAATGAAAGTTCAGCTGTATTTTTAAAAAAAATTAATAAATAGTTCACAGGAAGACCTTTTATTAGCTAACCAAAAGGCGGTGGAAGTATCAGATATTAGAAATATGTAAAAAACTCATGTCAATCACAATAAGGTTTATAATTTCTTTTAGTTGGAGCCCTTCAGGGCACATAAAAGACAGACATGAAAATATTCTTATAATTTCTTATAAATAAATGAAAAATTGTGTCAAGTATTATATATCATAGAGGTTTCCCACTAGAACAATAAGCAACTTTGATATAGCTGAAAAGATGGAGGAACTTGATATTATTGAGGTAGAAATAATCATTGGGGAACTCAAAACAGATACAATAAAGATTCATAAGACAGCAACCTAGAAAAAATTAAGTGCATGTCTCTGCAGAAACAACATTGAAAACTTGTTATAATGGTTTGAGTGAACAGGAGAGATGGACCAGGAAAAAAATGAAACTGTGTAGATTTATGTAATAAAGACTGATAAAAGTGTATAGAAAATGGTGCTGCCAGCCTCAAAGAAACCATTTTGCACAGTTATGCTGGAAAGGATATACAGTGCCATGAAGCTCAAGAAAAATGAGCATATTCACTCTAGCTACTTTTGAATGGATCATATTTCAAGCAACTTCATTGAAGAAAGTGAAGGAATGAATAGCAAAAAACATTCTTCCTTAAAAAGCAGATTTATTTTTTCTCCACAGAAAGGGCAAATAAGCCGCTTCTGTAGAAGACTGCAGACTTTACAGAAACTTTAGCAAGATAAAAATAGGTTGTGATCCAACCAGCAACGAAGAGTCTGGTGACATGTCACCAGTGAAAATTTAAAAGAGATATGTGTTTTTACTCACATTCTCTACATCTGCCCCAGAGTTCACTGGGTAGCCAACCTCCTACATGGACAAGAGTTGACAGAAGTTGCTCTGGGAGGTCTGGATTCCGTGAACATGACTCCCCAAAATGTCAATCAAAAAATATGGTAACTGAATTAATTTTCTAAGTAGCTGGTAGAAAATGAAAATTATGGAATGACAGTATCAGTCTCCACCATACAATGTTGCAATAGAAACATTAGGAATGTAATTTTGTAGGCAGCATAAATGACCACCACTGTAACATCTCTGGTAATCACTGTTTTTGAAGGGGGATTACTGAATGCAGAAACCAAATGTCATCAGTGCTGCTCTATTTGGTGTTACAAGCCTTTCACTAGAGGCATTTTTGTGTGGATGGCAGCAGTGGAGCAATCCTAATGCTTAACGAAAGCTAAAAATCTTTTTCTGTGGATTTTACTACCACTTAGGCAGAATTGGTTGTGTTTGAGGAAATAAAAAAAGTTGAGATCCTGAGATGGCCACAACCACCTGATGCCATGAAAGGGAAGATGTGAGTATTCCTGGGATGTGCAATGTTCCTTTGAAAAAAATAACCCTTTGGAATGGGTTAGGGTTTGGAGGTGTTTGGCCTTCAAGTTGAAAATTACACCATCCCGAGAGAATTAAAGGACAAAGTGAAAAGGTGTGAACCTAGCATGACTCCCCTGAAATTTTTCCAAAGCAGCAACCTGAACAAATTAATGTTACTGGCCCAGCTCATCTAGAAACACAGCAGTGTTGAAACTGACCTTCTCAAAGTGGATGGAACAATTATGGTGCAAAAATCTTAAATTTCAGACTGCAAATTGAAATTTAGAAACTGCCAAGGTTGCAGTTGTTTTCAAAATGCCTTTTGTGCAGGATTAGTGGACAAAATAAGCTAGAATAATTTTTTAAAGTATGATTTTATATAACCACAAAAGGGAAAATTAAACTTATTTTAAAACTCTAGGATCAGTACTCATAATTTTTGAATACTTCAATTTATGTGAATGCAGAGGCTTAGTACATTATTTCTCCATTATTAAAAAAAAAAAGAAAAAAGAGGAAAAAGATCTGTCAATTTACCTGAAGCAATTAATCAATGCTTTACTTATAGTTCATTATCTGGATTTGAAACCTTAAATTTCTGAAATATACACTGCCTTTTATCTAAGATTTCTAATTCTATGATTTAGCAGTATGAAGGATTTTTTTAATGGAATGGGGTAGACCTTGGTGTAACATGCTAACAGCAAAATTGGGTAGTAACTGCTTAAGTTGAGATCCAAAAGGCAGCAGAAGTAGAATTGCGGAGCCTTGTATTAGATGTATGGTAATGGAGAAAAGAAGTCCAGCCTGATATCCTTATTCCTCTAAAGCCAGTACAGTTTTATGGTACATGCTAGCAATTCCCAGGAGTGTACAGATGAGTGTTGTAGGTGCAACATAGTCCTTGCCTTGGAATAATATATACAGTAATTTCATGATTATAAGCCACACCTGATTATAAGCCACACCTCCCGGTAGCTGGGTAGACCATGGGATTTGTCCATATATAAGCCGCACCTGAATATAAGCCGCACTGCTGGGGTAGGCTGGATTCTTCAATGAAAAATGTGTGGCTTATTATCGTGAAATTACTGTAATTATTTTGGGGACACCATCAAATTTTCTTAGGAATTTCCAGTGAAAAATAATCTAAGTGGTTCATAAAGTATTACAGTGAGTTGAGCTGAAAACAGAATTCCATATGAATTGCAATATTAGGGATTCTGAAAGAAAAGTTTCATTAATTTCTTATTATAGAAATTATCAGCAACTTCCTAAATTACTCTGACCTCTAAACAATAGAGTACATTTATAAGAGTGAAGATTTAATCTCTTCTTTCTAGCAACTGCTGTTTCTGGTTTGCTGTTTCTGGGGGAAAGGATTTCATTTGAAGTTTCTAACCAACTGGAAACTGTAAAATGAAAATGTAATTTATACTCTTCTATTTCTGTTTGTATTTCTTTTTATGATGAAGCTAAAATAATTAATTCAAAATAATTTTTCACACCTCTAATAAGAATTTTCACATTGTCAATACAGAGAAGTACTGAAGAAATGTGATTAACTGCAGTTGTGACTCTGTGCTACTAATTCAATTATAAATAATTGTTAATGAAGCAACATATGTAAGAATTAAGTTCAGGACATAATAGGAAAAAAATCAGTGCTTTTGAACTCAATGCACAGTGATGTCCTGCCAGACCCTATGTTGGTATTTGAAGGAAGCAGTTCTGGAACCAGAAAGCTGGAGCAACCAGGACTTGTACTCCAACCACAAGCACTGAAATAAAGATACAAGACAGCAGGGAGGCCCTGTTTTGTCCAAAGGCAGACAAAAAGAGGCAGAAGAAGGACCAGGAGACATTGCCACAGCAAACATAATTACATGGCCTTAAGAAAAATTCCAGAAGAAAAACTTGTTATTAGAGGCAGATGTACAAATCTTGAACAAATAAATTACTCCTTGTTTTTACTTCCTCTTGTTTGTGGTAAGCATTTACATGCAGTCATTTGTACTAACTTTTTTTACAAAGAAACACCTAACTTTTTCATCTTTTCCTTTCTGTAAAAGAAGAAAAACAAAAAAAAGTACAGAAAATCTTTAATTCCTTTTTTAACCTTTTAACTTTTTTTAAAGTAGCAAAGCCTGCTTTTCAGGAGATGTCATCAGAGATTTTTCATAGAGTTGAATGATTTGTTAAAATTGCTGCATTTGTTAATACTACACTGGTTGTCCTTTTTTTCTATGTTATTGTCTCACACTTTAGATTATGTTGAAAGGGGAAAATTAGGTTGGCACACTCCATTTTCTAGATCTCTGCACAGCCCTAGGACACATTACAACAGCCAAATTAATTTTCATAAAAGTAATTGTAGTGCATTCTTCTCTCTATTCTAGACAATATTTTGACTTGAGCAAAAGGTTATTAAGAAAGCCTTATGCAATACCAAAGAATAACTACAAGTGATCAGGTCTTTGCAAAATTATTCCAAATATGTTGTAGTTAGTTTCTCGCCACAAAAACACATTTCAGGCTCTCTGTGATTTTTCATCTTGATGTGGCAGAGCTCTTGACCACTCCATTCCTTAGTATTAGGCTGACTTAGCTTTGGTTACTATTTTTCAACAGTGTTTAATGGCCAAGCAAATGCACTGCTTTTATTTCTGCATGAGAAGTATGTAAAGTCTTAAGTTATTTAAGGGTATTTAAGCAAATGTCTGAAGCAAAGTGTATCAATAGTGTCATTGCTGATGAGGGGTCCACAGAACGCCACAGTTACCTGTATCTTAGTAACTGCAAAATGTTTTCTAATGTTTGAAAATCTATTTCTGCTTAAGATTTGGGATAATTTTGCCTTTATTCTATATATCCACTGTTTACTACCACATTTTGTTAAGGCAAACTATTATATATAGGAACAATTGAATCCTACCTCTTATAACCTGTATGACACTGTCATATTTTCCAGACTTCTTCTTGTGCTATTCTTTTGTTGACTTAGCTCAGACTTGTCTCTTGTACTAGTGCTTAGGTTACAGGACAGCTGAGGTGGGTAAAGGTGTCCTGCTGACAATGTTCCTGTAATACAGCCCAGACTCTTTGCTTCCCCAATAGCATTACTTCATATGATTTCATTTGTAATCCATTCTTACTCTCAAATCCTTCTGTGCCCAGTCAGTACTAGGTACCCATGAACACCTGATTTAAGAAATCAAGAGGTGAGAAAATCCCAGCAGAGACAAGCCTGTCAGCCAGGACAAAACTGGTTATGGCAGGTGTATGGTATCTCTCAAGTCTCATTGCTTTTAGCAGGGCGCCTACATCTGCTAAGCCTCTTTCTGAAGTAAATCCTAAAATGATCCTGAATTACTTTTAAATGATTCTTATAAAATATTCTCTGAAAGAAAGTGAATGCGCATATAGATTTTAGCAGAGAATAACAATAAGATGCTGGAAAAAGAAAAGGCACTCATTGGCAGCGCAGCATACACAAATTGCCATTTTCCCCAGACTTGCAAAACTCTTTTATTCAAACAGAATTGAAGGCTTTATCAGAATAAAAGTGAATTTAAATTGCAGGATCCAGCTAGAAATGGTTTACATGTAAATGAGAACCTAAGAAATGCAAAGATTTCCCACCATCTCTCCCTAGGTTGGAGTTTATTCCTCCTCCTTTTTTACTTAGTTTTCAAATGAATATTGCAGTACATTTGGAAGAAGGAGTTTTTCATCAGGAAGGATCTTTTCTCATTCAATATAAATCACATTTCTTCTTTTGTACCACTACAACAGGCAGGTAGGAACAACACTGGGAAAGCAAGGCAATGCACACTTATGGAGAAACCTTGCAAAGTGGGAACAGCTTAGAGGATCACAGCTCCAAGATAACAGAAGAGGATGAAGATGACTTAGGTAGGGTTATCACACTCAGGTGTAGATTCTTCTGATTAGAAATACCCATACAAAAGCAATCCTGCGTGCTAAAACATAGCCTAGCACTCTGAAGCAATGTAGGCAGCCCACATACTCTGTAGATTGATCTGTGCATATCTAAAATACGTGACTGGCACCTCTTGGATTTGATGTGAAAGGCAGCCAGGAGGAAGGAAACAGTGAAATATTTAGCCCTGGCAAGGGGTGCAAATGTTTCTAATCACACCATAGCAGTGGCCTTGTGTTGTCACTCCTTTTTTTCACCTATGTTACTTCATTCATGGCTGAATTTATGGAATCCAATTCCTCTACTGACACGTTACAAAACTAGAAAAGCTGAGATTGCAACTCTGTGGAAAGAAGCACAGGACTATCTGTAGGAAAGAATGAGGAAGATGTGGGGATAGCTTGTAGCTGGAACACAATGAAGAAAAGCATATTGGTTTAAAAAGGTTAAAAATAGTCTTCCTGCTTCATTAATTCAGATCATCAAGTCTTGGTGCATTATGTGAGAATATGTGTGTTTTAAAGCACGCTTGAGAGTAGTTCTATTGGTTCAGACCAAAAGTTCTCCTGCCAGGAACAGGATCCTAATAAGAGGTTTCTTACACAGCAAGTTGTCAAGGTCAAAATAGAGACCATACTAATTTAACACTGAAAATCAAATATTTTTACATTATATAGATATATAATTTTTTTTCTTATGTATGTAGATACAGAAGTCACGACCTTGCACTTTCAACCAAATCTTCAATTTTGGTCCCTGGAGATGCATTACAGGATATTACATAAATACTCCATATACCCTTTTCAAATAGGTTCTTATTGAACCTCTAGCATCATAACTTTACGTGGTTCTGTGATTTATACTGCACATGTGAAAGAAAACTGGTGCCACATGTGTTAATGCATGCACAGACACGTGCCATCCACTGTGCCTCAGCAATGCAAAAGTGGAAAAGAGATACCATCTCTCTATAAAGAAAAAGATATTTGCATATTACCTTTCTCCTTAAAATGAATCTTTACTAGCTTGAATTTGCTCAGCATGGACAGTTTTCATACGCAGTTACATAGGAAATAGTGTCAGCAGGAGGCTAACTGGCTTGCTTTGCCCTCTGTCCCTGCAACAAATGGCCCCTCCAGTTTCCAGAGCTGAGATAATCATGGGCTGTGAACAAGGGATAGTTGCTTTTTGCTGCCTCTATGGTTGCTGCACTTATTAAAAACAAAAACCGTGAGAGTGCAATTAGAATTTAAGACCAAAATTTTCTCTTTCTTAAGAAATTATTCAATTTTCTTTCTTTTAGGAATCAAATCTCCAGTCATGACATATTAATTACGATGCTCCAACTCTTTTATTGTTTTAACCATGACAAAAGAGGCAAAATACAAAAGATCTTTAACAATTCAATTTTTTATCTGATTGATTGGAATGACTTTACTCCTCCAGCCTTTCCCCTGTCCTCCTATTCTATCTGCTTGGTTAAATTTCAGGTGTGTGGCAGCTGGCTACTTGTACTGCTTAATTTCCCACATCTTTGAGAGCTTCCCATGGTCATGGCACTCTCACCAGCACAACCACAGGACCAACCTCGCACCCCTCATCCTCCACCCTCACCATGGCAAAGAAATACCCTGAAGCAGGGTGACTGTGGTGGCAGGGTAGAATTTGCCCCTGTGCTGTTCAGCTAGTTCATGGAATTGAGCAGCCACTCACAACATTCACATCCTGACCAAATTCATGCTGCCTGCTGTAACTCCTGTGGGATCACCTGCTCTGCTGACAGCACCACTTCCTAAGCATCCCTTGTACTGTTCCGAGGGTGCTGAATTGGAGGATGCTCAGCACTTGCCAGAGTGAAAAAAGCGGATATTTCAACGCAAAATGCAATTGATACAGGGCTCAGAGTTCAGAGGAAAGAGTCTAAAATAAATCATGGCCTGGGGAAATAATATATCAAGGAAGTATTAATATTAAAAAATTTCAAATGTATTTAAGTATCCCAGCTCAGTATTTCCATTCATTTCTGATACTTCAACTGCATGCTTATTAAATAGCTGGCCACAGAATTAATTTTTTTTCGTTCCCTGACTTTTCAGCCTGTTCCTGATGCAATGCCTGAATTTGCCTTGGCTGCTTTTAATTAGGTCGGCAAGATAGGAACTGATTGGAATATTAGATATTTGGAAAACTTGATTAGATGAGTTCTGTGACAATTTAAAAAAAAAGAAAAAAAAAGAAAAAAAAAGAAAAAAAGGGAAAAAGAGTGTTCTGGTCTCTTCCTATAAAGCCTCACCTCAAAAAGCCGCTATTTATAAGAGCGTTCATTCACTTTTTCCAGCAGTTTTTAAAGCTCAAAAGGGCAAAGAACCATGTGGGATGTCACTTTGCTTGGCCTCCTACTGTTCTGTGGATGTAGCTCTGTTATGGTGTTCTTTTGCAGATCCCATCTGTGAGGATGACATATACAGCCCACATAGGACCATGGGTCGTTCTTTTAGGGACAAGTGTTATCAAAACTGTACAGTTTCTCTTTTCTGACACCCAGATATAAACCTTCATGCAAAAATCGAGACTTTTGAGAGTCTAGGAAGAAAAGCAGGGGATGTGTATGTGTTTGCCGTGTATATGTGTTTGAATATTTATCAGCTGTCCTTTCCACTTTGCAAAGCATTGGAATTGGATATGGTTTCTTTTCACCACAGGAGGAAGGTGGCATAGAGCCACTTTCCAGTCTGCCCTACATTTTCCTGTGTTATCCTGCAGGCAAGCTCCTGAAACTGTGTTTTTCACCCCCAGGCACTGTCCTTCACAGCTCTTCAGTCAGCCCTCATCCCAACACCATCCAGTCACCCCTCCCCTCTCAAAATGTGTTTGATTGCCAATCCCTCTCCATGGATTTTCTTTTCTTTTCAGTCAGGCTTCTCTCATTCGTCAACATATGCTTCATAACTTTCCCAGCTGTTGTTTTTCTTTCTTCTTTTCAGACATTTTCTCTGTCTTGGATTCCTTGTGCAGCCCAACACAGGATTCTCATTTGTGTATGTCATCCTGCTGTCATTCATATGGGCTACAATTGCCTTCCCAAATACAGCTTCCGTAATAAATGGTACTAACCGAATTAAGTTGCTGCCTGCAAGCAAATTAAAACATTTCAAGACAGAGCTTCTTTCTGTCTTCTTTGTCCAACACTTAATTTGCACATCTGTTACTCTTCGAAATGAGTATTCTGCTTATGCTATGCTGTCTTCCCCTACTATCCTGAATTCTGCTACCATTTCAGACCAGCTCAGTCATGTAATAAGAATTATTTTTTTTTGCAGTGTGCTGCTAAGCTATTTATTGGTCAATGCAATACTTGAGCCACGATGTCAATCTGCATTACTGTAGGCATCTCCCAGCACAGAATCACTAGCTCCTAACCAAACCCAACGACTTGATGTATAAAAATCATTAAGGTGTTAGGGCTGGCTGCACTTCAGCTGTAATCTCTCATGATGAACAGACATGAGGCTGAATTATTGCCACAGTTCGCCTGTGACTATAAATCAGTCTCGACAGATGTTTATTCCCTCATTTTCTATTAAGTACCTGAAACTATGCTTGAAATACATTAGAACAATCAGCACTTGAGATGTATTCTTTTATACCAACAGGATCTGATGATGATAATATTGTTGTAATCACACCACTTTGAGCATCCTCAGGAAGGACATACTTGGGTTTTATCACAATCCTTTAAAATACTTATAGCTGTTGGTTTACCTCTGTGTCAGAATATTTCCTTTCCCTTTAGTCTCAGTACACTGTCCTACAGAATGGTAAGTATCTGCCATTTGAGATTCCCTGGGTAAATAAAAGATGGTTTATGGCTAGTAGTTGACGTGGGGTTCTATGTTGTAAACAAAGCAGCAGGTTTTCTCTGTCTGACTCACAGAATTTTTGTAGCTATGTGACAGCTTCTAAAGCACAGACACAAAGACAGAAATTAATTACCATCTAACTGAAAAAAAAGGATGAAAAACATTCTGCCCCCTACCCCAAACCCTATTTGCAGAGGACTGTGATTGGAGTCCCTCTTCTGGCTCTCTACACAAAAATTAATTTTACTCTGGCTGAAGAACCTTGAAAGAAACACTTTTGTTTGGAAGATTAATGAACACCTTCTGCCAAATTATTTTCTCACCCAAAGCTCTGTCTCCTTGGTGTATAAGCAGCATGTATTAGAAGACAGGAGCAGACGTAGGAACAGCTGTGGAAGTTACTGAAGGAATCCAACAGCTGACAAGACCCTCTTACCTAAATTCTTTAAAAGCTTCAGTTTCACTACAGGTGGATCAGAGCAGTGAGGGCTGAGATTTGGTGAGGGTGATGAAATGAAAAACTGTGAGAAGAAGTATTTCTATTCTAGCACATGGAACATTGTTTTTTACATTAAATCCTTGTTCAGGTCTCATCAAAACTGTGTGTATGAATTTGTTTGTTTTAGAAACTGGATTTTTTTATCATGCAAATTATTTAATAAAAAAAATCATTACATGATGGTTTTACATCCTTATCTGTCTTTATTGCCGCACAAATTTGCATTCAAAATAGGGTGCTCTGTAAGCAATGGTGTAAGTAAAGTCTTTTTTGAGTTTCCAGGTTCACACTTTGAGTTCTGATCAAAGTGAAAATTGTACCTCCCTTGTACTAGTGTACAGTAATATAGCTCAACAGTTTATTTCTCCCTCACCATGGAATTTATCTGATCTCTTTTCTATTCATCTGCTCATTTTCATTTATTCAATACTGAGAGAAAGCCATGACATCATCTCTAAGAAGTCTGCCTGAACAATGGAGAGAAATCAAACCTATGCAGAACATCCTAAATAAGTACAACTTTGGAACCATGACAGACCTCAGCTAGTGATTTGGCAATAAGAATCATCCCCTGTGCTTTTTCCCCTGTCATCAAAAAAGTTTTGGTCAAAACAACCACCATTATATTTTTAACTATGTAGAAACAAAAATAAAATTCCTGCCAGTGAGCTTTGCAGGTGTCACAAACCTCTTGAAAGGGTAACTGGGGAGCAGGACATGTTTAGCTCCGCACAAGAGCGTGAATCACATGCTAGACTGTGCCCACATTATGGATGAGAATGTATGACACATTTACCAGTGGCATTTGTATTTTAGGAAACTAACTTGAAAGCAAATTTGAGCTGAACATGAGCTCAAAATGGGATAGAACAGTTAAGAATAGAGTGACAATCTTGTATCTGAAAAGAGGAAACTACTAAACAGATGAGATAGGGTTATCACTTGATGATTTATTAGTAAAAAATTTTATTCAGTTCATCCACTTGCACCTTAGCAACAACACTAAAACGATAGGAACAGTCCAGAAAAGAATGATGAAGAGTATTTTAAACCTGGAAAATCTTCCCAATTCTGAGAGTAAAGAAGTTAAAACTGTTTAAGCTTTCGCATTTTAAAAGTATTGCGATCCATTAAGCTAGTGGATTGCTTTGCAGAACATTATCTTTGCTGTGCTGGCTGCTCAGAGGCGTGTTCCTTACTTTGTGGACAGCAATAAGTTGTTTTTTCCTTGAGGAAAAGGGTGTTAGGTGTTTTACTTTCCCCATGGTTAAAGGTGAACACAAGAACTTCTGCTGCAGAGTCACTCATGCACTAACTTCTTGTTGCCTGACTGTGACTTACCCTACAGCGCCGCCTCCCCAGTGAACTCAAAAATAGGTTAAATGTGACGTGGTCAGGACACAGAAGTACAAACATGGGAAGCTGTCATATTTTTGTGGTACATTTAAGCTAACACACTCTAGCAGCTGGAAGTTGAAGCTGGAAACATTGAGACTAAAAATTAAAATCTGGTTTGCTTGAGATGTCAGATCTATCAGTTGCATTCTGATGGCTGAAATTACAAATGTTTGTAGAATCTTACATGGAAATTCTATTTTTGATACAGGGAATACCTTAGAAACATCTTGGTTCTGATTTGTCCAACCAGTCATATTACATAAATAATGACATTTCGTGTTAAAAATCAATATATTTATAAGCACAGAAAGTTTCAAGGTTTCTTCTACCTCTTTGACATGCACCATACTCCCAGGCACATAAATGGTAAGAAATTTCTGGGTGGAAAATCAGCTTATGGACTATAGCTATTCTGATTTTAACATATCCTTCAAAAATTATTATTTCTTTATAAATAACCCCTCATGAATTAGAATTGGATCCCAAAGAAAGGGAAGGCACATCTAGTGGCAAATGATATTAAAGTTAGGAAGGGCAGGCTGAAAGGTGAACTCTTACTCTTGCATGTCAACATCATGGCTGATTCCATTTGCGTTCAGCTGAAATGTGAGTTGTGAACATCTTGCCATCACTGAAGACATGTCTGCATGTTGCCCAAGATACATTTATGTAAGATGTGCACAATGCTTATTTGAACTTTTTTGTAAAATGTGTGTTTCTCCTGGTCAATAACCTGCTCCCATGCTGCTTAATAGGACATTGCACTCACCATTTCCTTCTCCTTAACAGAATTTCCTCTGGTTGATGCCTTTACACAGAAAAAAGGAGGAGGACATCCATTTGCTTACAGCCCAAATCCTGCCCCAAATCCCTGTTGCACCTGAAGTGCCACAAAAGCCTACAGAAAAAACACTTCATGTCATCTGAATCGACAGAAGAGATGAGATTCAGTGGCTGAACTGAGGTAAAATTTGCACATGATTTTTAATGTCACTGAGGAGTTTTAGGAAAGTACATCCTATGCTATTTGCCTCACCTTTTCTTCTTTAAAGGTTAAAATTATATTTTCAAAAATATGCAGGGTTGCTTTGGTTTTTGCACAAACACACACACACACACACACATACATACACATGGATGAATATTAAAGTTCCTGCAGAAAATATGAGCCAAAATCTGACAGAAATCATTATTCTGTCAAAATTTCACCGCAGGAGCCTTAGACACCAGCACTCTCAGCTTTCCAAGAGCAGGACCTGATGTACAAGGTTAATCACAAAGATTCATTTTGTTGAGGGATCAGAAACTCAAAGATGGCTCTATGTAATACCTAAATCCCTTAATGCAACTAGCAGAGCCACGGTGCTTCTGTCCTCTAAAGCTGATGCTTTCTATTAATTCCAGATACCTGTGCATTCATCTTTCTTTTCAGGCCAACAGCTAACAGAAGAGTTTTGTTGTTGAAAGAAAGGCAAACTCACAGTTCAGAAAGACAGGAGATAAACTGCTGGCTTCTTTGTAGTAAAGGTTATTACTGCCCTCAGTTCATTATTTCACCAAACAGGTTTGATTATGCACAGTTACTTCTGTATCCTTTTCTGAATATTTATTCACATGCAAATGAAAATCAGAAACCCTTCTGAATTCTGCTTTGCACATGGTGGTGAAAGGTTTTCCCAGAAAATAAATAACATGAAAAATTGCAGGCATATGTGTTCTCTAATAATTTCTATGATGTAAATTCAGAGCTCCAATCTATTGACTCCTAAGGCTAAAACTTTTTCATCAAAAACTTTGGACTAAGGTAAGACAAAATCCTATTTGGAAATCATCAAAACTGATGGTACTTAAAACCTGAATTTGAATTTTGTTCTTTCATATGATTTTTATCAAGGTTCAACAGAACACATGGTAACTCTACAGCTGACTACACTTCTCCATCTCAAGATGGAGGCAGGGAAAATGGAGTGGAATGGAATGGAATGGAATGGAATGGAATGGAATGGAATGGAATACCTTACAAAGATGATGACAATGTGAACATGATATTCCTGGACTAGCCCCTTTTCTCTGTACCACTTCAAATAGGTAGTGGAAGCTGACTAATCACATTAACATTTAAGGAGATTATTTTATAATAATATAAATATCTTTATTCGTACCACTCTGTAAAGAAATGTCCTGAACAGAAAATATGCTTTGTGTGAATCTCTCATTTATCAGACTAACAACACAAAGCAACCAGAGTGTGTAGAAATCACAATGCAGTTTGTGGAAATAGAGCAGAGGCTGCAATTCCCAAAATGGTTCAAACAAACAAATAAGCAATCTGTTAGAAAGTCTGAAGATAGAATAAATATTCTCATTTTTTTCTGCACAAAGAGAACTACAAGAATCTCCATATGTTTTGAGATGCTTTCTGTCAACCTGTTTGGCTGGTCCATGATACAACTGAAGTAATTGTACGCTAGATATTAATGTACATATAGCAAAAAGACATTATCTGGCTAAAATTTGGAAATATTTCTTTAAAAAATTCAGACATGAGCTACTTATATGGCATACTGATATAACCTTATCTCTCAAAGGTCCTATGTCCTAAGAATGAGGACTGGCAGGTGGTAAGGTGAGATGCAAGTTAGAGAGTAATGAAGATGTGGTTACAAGGCCTTGTGCTGAAAATGGTCTTGGTGCTTCAAAGAGGGCCCAAAGAGGGCCCAAATATTACATTGCGAGTTGAATGTGAGTGTGTGTAAAAAGATAAGGACACTATCTACATTTACCTACTCTGATCCCAGTTGGCTGCAAAAAGCAGAAGAATCTTCCTGCCACAGTGGTCGCGATTTTCCAGTACTCCTGGAAACCCATCTGTCAGAGCCCGTTTGATTCCTGGGTCATCAGCCTTGAAGTTTTTGAACATATCCAGATTTAATTGACGGTATTGGAAGTACTGAGCCAGCAGTCTGAAGGCCTCAGTTTGGTGGAACTTTCTGGCTCGGAGAAATCTCAAGATGAAGGCATCATCTGTACGTAAAAACCCAATATCAGGCCTCGTGATGATCATGTCCCTGACTTGCTGGATATCCTGGTGCAAAATGTCTGGGTTTTCATTCAGTTCCAGGCGAGCTTTCTCTATAGTCTCTGGACTGAGCCCAGCTTGTAAATGGGTCATCTCTGCAAAAACCTCTTTTCCAAATCCTGAACTTCGAATATTTTAGTAGAAGTGCTGATCCCATTCAACTGATGGTCTGCTGTGAGTGTGAGACATTCAGATCCTTTTTGCTATCAAGCTGATATTTAACAAGTAAAAGCAAAAGGCTTTTCTTATTCTTGAAGAGTAGCAGGCCGTTCATATGAACTATAATCCATCCAAAGGAAAGTGCTGTTTATTCCACCACTTACTAAAAGAAAAAGAAAATATATAAAAGAAAGATTAAGTGTGTATATAAAGCTTGTAGGAATGCATTTCTGAATTTATTTAGCCATAAAATTTCTTTGTGTGGGAGTATACCAGTCACACAATTTCAGAATGGGTGCATTTAAGATAAGGCAGTCACTAACATCTTGAATGTATGTTTTCAGGCTTTCAGAAAAACAATCTGAGTTATTGACAATTAATACTAAGCTATATCAACCTTCTATGAGAATACACCTCTTAAAGTTGTCTTACAGAAGTGTGGGAGTTGCAGCATCCCTAACTTCAAAATAATAGTAATTTTTTTCCACCATTTATGGGAGCAA
Organism: Sialia sialis; assembly: GCA_009812075.1. NCBI lineage: Eukaryota > Metazoa > Chordata > Aves > Passeriformes > Turdidae > Sialia > Sialia sialis. The sequence continues at coordinate 35,942,791 of VRYO01001463.1, forward strand.
CATTTCAGCTTCAGAAGCAGACAGATTTACCTTCATCATACTAAGTAGAACAACTGCTTGATTTGGTTTCATCACCTGTACTATCAGCTTGTAGCTCTCCCTGAATAATACCCTGGGCTGACTGTAAAACTGATTTTTAAGAAAAACAAAACTCCACCAATACCAGGGATAATTTCTACTTTTTAGAAACTCATTGGAAATATTCCTCCCATTGAGTCTCCCATTGAGACTCAATATGTCTTCATGGGAAACTGCCTACAAATAAGGTTCTTGATGTATCCAATCTGGTAGTGTTTGTGTTTCAGTTGAAAAGAGATGCATTTTATTCAAAATTCCTTTTTGCAGTATATTGTAGCTTTCATGAATACCTAGTTCTGAATTTCATTTTGATTTTCATACTTTACCTAGAATTTGTTTTTACAAGTGTTAGAAGAAAATCTGCTTAAGCTGTTATGTATGAGCAAAATGGTACAGTGAATCTCTTACATTTCAGTGACATAATTAGCAAGAGGCTGTCATCGAATTCTGTGTAGCTACACTTGTGTGAAATAAGATCAAGGTCTGTTCCAATGTGATATGTGTGTGGGAAAGATCAAGATTCATAAAATTTTTCAGCCATCACACAAACAGACAAGCAAACACACACCCCACCCCCCAACTGCATAACTGATCTCTCTTTCTAATTTCTGAAAAAGAAAAATTGGTTTTAAAAATTTAAAGGGAATCCCTCAGTGAAAGGCATACTTTTTGTATTTGAAGAAAGCTGTTTGGAAAGTTATGAATTATTAATAGCAAAGCAACCATTTCATTCAGCTACTCCCCTGGGTTCAGCATTCTCAGATCAAACAAAGTGGGGAGCAGCAGCCAAAGCATTTCTTGGTTCTGGATTTGCTCAAAGTTATGGTGCAGGACCTGGAAGTCAATGAGCTCAAAGGATGTTTCAGTTCCCTGCTTTGTGACTTTGCATGTTATTGATAAAAACTACATTTTAGATGCCACAGCTGCAGCCCCAGGATGAAATCTCAAAATTTAAATACAGAGTTTTTCTGCATATTTGCTTAAAGGACATTTGTGGTGGGAGATAAGCTTTTCATTTAACAGCACTATGAATTGGACTTTTCTGTGGGTGACACAAAGGAGAGTTTATTAAGCATCCTCTTTCTGTATTCACTGTGGAGCTGGAGTTGAAAAGAGCTACCTGCAGAGCAGAGTATCTGATGATTGATCAGCCTGGGAAAACTCAAGGAAAGGCAGAGCTGGGAGAAAAGAGGGCTTTGAAAAGGCACTATTGAGGGCAAATTATTCCAGAAAACGAGTCCCCAGGTTTTGAGGGGTAGTCCATGAGTGCATTTCTTAAAGAAATTAGAGCTGTAGTAAAGATGGATTCCTTGTATAAAAATAAAGTAATGGTTATTTTCTTTACTCTTGCCAAATTAGAATAACTCCAATGGTATCAATGAAATTCCACTGATGTAAAATTACAGGCCATAGAGAAACCAGACTAATCTTTTCTGACTTAGATCTCAGGTTAATGGTGACATCAGCATTTTCTTGCATAAAACATGGATTTAGTTACAATCATTTCCATGAGCTAGTTAGGAGAGCTAGGAGTATTTTAGGGTGACACTGTCATTAGGGGACTGTGGTGACAGGATTGGACCCTCCCTAGTTCTAGCATTGAGTGTAAAGTATGGAAAGTCTTTGTTCCCAAGGGTGTTAAGGAGAGATCAAGAAGCTTATCTGGGGTCTGCATTAGCTTTGGCTTAGGACCTAGTGAATGAATTACAACACCCTTAGTGTTCCTGTAGCTTAGTGTCTTAGGGTGACTACATGATGCCTGTATCCCCAATCATCTGTTCTATTTCTGCTGGATATTGAGTTCTGCACCTTTGAGACGGGTTCTGAGAGTGAAGAGGGGGAACAAGAGCGTGCGGTTTGTTTTCAGAGACTGCACTCACTCCTGTGCATTCCTGCTCCTGGACTGTGCTGTCTGCAGCATGGACAGACAGCAAGAGAGCTCTCTGTTACTTTAGTTTTTAGCTAGCTGAGGAGAGGAGTAACCGAGACTGTGTTTTTTTTCTTTTTCTTGGAATTGTTCAAACCTGCTCTGGGCTAAAAACCCAGAAGAGCACCAGGAGCTCACACCTATGGCCCACCAGAGCCCAGGATGTGGCATTTCCCAACTCTGAAGGGACTGATAAGAGACTGAGCAAGCCAGGATATCCCCCACGATAAGGACTTTCTGAATTTACCATCTCCTCAGAACACCAAGAGGTTTTATTGTTTGGTATTATTAATTCTTTACGCTTGTGAATACTTTGCTTATTAAGTAAACAGTCTTTTTCCACTTTTCTCCAAGGAAATCTTTTCCCTAACCAATTGGGTTGAGTCTGCTTTCTAGAGGGACTCCTTTGGAGGTTTTTTCCTGAATTTGCCCTAAACCAGGACACTTAGAAGTGCAAAATTGTGGAATCACAGAATGTTTTTTTTAGTTTGGAGGGGATATTTGAAGGTCATCTGGTCCAACCTCCCTGTCGTGGGCAGGGACATCTTTCACTGGATCAAGTTTTTCAAAGCACCATTCCACCTGGCCTTGGAAACTTCCAGTGTTTAAGCATTCACAGCTTCTGTGGGAGACTTGTTTCAGAGCTTCACCACCCTCATAATAAAAACATTTATTCTTTATATTCGATCTGAATCTGTCCTTTTTCAGTTTAAAAATGTTAGCCCGTGCCCTATTACTACAGGATCTAGTAAAAAGTCTGTGATCATCTTTCTTGTAAGCTCCCTGGACAGCTGCTGCAAGGTCTCCCTGAAGCCTTCTCTCCTCCAGGCTGAACCACCCCAACTCTCTCAGCCTGTCTTCATAAGAGAGGTGCTCCAGCTCTCTGATCATTTCTGTGGCCATTCTCTGGATCTCTTCTAAAACATCCAAGGATTAGCAGCAGATAAAAGTGTCACACATACACACACAATTCCCAGTGGGTCTTCCATTTTCTAGGAGTTTATGGCAGTAAAACTGTACCTTCCTCCTTTTCTCTCTACCACCTCCACCAAGACACTTCTTTGGCAACAAGGCAAATTCTTGAAAGTCTCCTCCAGAAGAAAATGAGATTTGACCAAAGAAATAAAGTATTTTAATTGGTTCCCAAACTATTTAATGTAAAACAATTATTCTACTTATTTTTTTCTTAAAGTTTCCTACAGTTTTTAAACTAATTTAAATGCTCAGGATTATCCCAAGGTGAGGGAGATACAGTGCTTTCTTGTCAGATGTTTTTAAATGCATTTCAGAGATTTCTGATAGTGAGCTGAGCTATAACCATGGATTACAGTTATCTATAGATTATTCCGATTATCACCCAGAACAGACTGCACTAAAACACTTTATTGGTGTGAAGTTACCTATTGCAAAAGAATCTAAAATATGTATGGACAATTTTGTCACTCTCAGAATCGTAGGGCAAATCATGAAGCTAGCAATCCTCACTAGCAGCATTGCCTTCAAGGAGTCTGATATACATCAGGGAATGATTTGGTTCTCCCACTGCTAACCTTGACAATAAATTTAGTGCTCCATAGCTACCCAGTTTAACTGTCGCTGCACTTTCTCAAATGGTTCTGATTTATTCTGATTCCCGAGATATAACAGAAGCTTCATCTCCATTTTCACCTCCTCCCACACATGGCAATTTCTCCTTCTCTTCCGGTGTTGTGTACAGCCTGGATCCATCTGCCAATTTTTTAGATGTTTACATCTTTGTTCAGTTTGGTACAGGGCTGTTTTTATTTCCAAATGAAGATACTGCCCTCCTTTACCTATTTTGAATATTGTTTCTCTGTTTTGGCACACTAGAGTGTATTATAGTCTCAACAGTTGCTTTTCTATCTTGTGACTCTCTTTTCCCAAGAGACTATTTGCTCTTCTAATGTCTTTTCACAGCCACTTATCATCCCTCCAAAGGAACAAAATTCAGCCTTAAATGAAAAAAAAAAAATTCCAGAGATTTGAAACACAGCATACTAAAATCAAAACAAGGAGGGAAATTTCTACCAAAATTGTGGTGTCACATATAATTTTGGCTAATTCATTTTCATTGCTAGCAAGGGAATGAGAAGGGACAGTGAGTGTTCAGCATGGGTAACATACTGAAAGTGGGATACAATTTCCAGACAAGCAGCTTATATTTTTGCATGGTCCTCAAAAAAATAATTAATAATAAAATGTATAGTAATATTTACTACGCAAATTAAAATGAAAATAACACTTTTCTAAAGTATACAAAGCACTTTTCATTCAAAGATTTTAATATGCCTTACTGCTCTCTCTTCAGTGGCAGCTTCTGGGTTCAATCCCTATTTGCACCACATGTCCTGGAAAATTGGGCCAAAACCTACCTTCAGTGATGATGGCAATTGTCTGGGTCATTTTGCTCCTGCCCACTTATCAATCCCTGCAACACCACTTGATTCTTTAAGCACCTCATGTCTATTTGGCCCTTCCCATCCAATTCAGTTCCAGAAAGGCTTTATCTGTCTCTTAATCTACCAAGTGTTTTCCATCCAGTCCAAAGCTATCTGCCATGTGAAATTTCATTACCACAATTTTCAAACTGAGAAGGCACTAACATTTCATCCTCACCTGGTGTTAAGAGGCCTCACTGCTGAGGTTTGGCTCATTATATAATTCCTAACTCCTAGCATTTATATAGATATTAGCTGCTGAAATAATGCCAGAGAGGAAGGGAGTGGGCCGGGAGGGAGGGAAAATGGTAATATAAAATGATTTTATCTCATCGTGTGGGTGTCATCTCATTAAATTTCTTTTTGAAAAATATTTTGATGTTAATTCTGGAAAATCTCATAGGGCTATGTTCTGCTTAGCAGGGGTTGCTCCATAAGGCCAGGGGAGGTTTAATCCATCCCTGTACCTATAGCAATGGTTCCTATGGCCCTTTGTGGCCTTGTGGTACCTCAGTAGAAACCTGCACTGCAAGTGGAGTAGTCAGACCTAGAATGGAACCTATCCCAGCTCCAGGATCCATTTTCAAAAGAGCAATGAGCAAAACTGACTCACTTTTGTCCTTGGCTGCGAGAGTCTGGCATCTTCCACAGATTGTGGGGAGGAGCACAGCACAGAGTGATTTGTCTGAGATCCCAGAGGTCACATTTCACAGAGCTGGGAACAGATCACATCTCTCCTGAGCCATAAGCCTGCATGTTAACATGCAGAGAATCTTTCCTCATCATGTCCTTGACCCTTTGTCAGACTTTCTCTTATATGCTCATGTCTCCCTTGCACTGAGGAGCCCAGAAGCGGACACAACACTCCAGCTCTGGCCTCACCACTTCTCTGCAGTCTTTCCTAAGGGACTAGATTCTGCCAGAGAATATAAATGAGTTAAATATTGCAAGTCTTTCTGCTCCAAGTACTGGTGCTCCTGTAAACCTTCACTAGGGATTTGTTGCTTCTTGTCATTATGAAAATACTGAATGTTTGTGACTGTAACAGCTGTGTGGGGAATTTGATGGTTTCTCTCATTTTCCCAGGATAGAATCTCTCAGCTCAGGTACAAAAATTAACATTTCCTTCAGTTCAGTAAAATCAACACATGAATTTCTACTCATTCTACAATCTTCTTGTTATTTTTAGTTTCAGGTTGCACTCAGGCTACATCTAAATGCCCAGTGGTGGTAATTTAGTCATGGCACAGCACAAAATGAAGCAGAAACTCAACTGATCTCACTGCTCTCCACACAGTATGTAGGGCAGGCATGTCTGCAGCATAACCTGAAGTTGTCCTGCTATTCCTACAAACTGCAAGGCAGGAGGAGAGACAGACAAGGTTGTCTAGCAGACATAAAATTTAAAAACTGCCCCCTTATCTTTTGACCTAAAATGTGAAAATCTACCTGAATATGCCTGAAATACCTGAATAAGGAGGGGAACACTGAAATCAAAAAGTTAAACAAAACAGCCTTAATTTCAAGAGTTTGGTTAAATTTTTCTTCAAATCATAGTTTTTAAGTTGTAAGTATTCAGAAATCACAGATAATCTGCAAACCCCTATGGGAGTGTGTGGCCTGATCTGTGGCATGCCAAAGAAACAGCATTTTATGAGGAACTTCTGTGTCAGTCATAGTGCACCCATCACCCTGGCTGCTATGGGACAGAGGTCAGTTCCTCCAAAAATACAGAAACATCATGCAGCAGAAGTTAACAGCATGAATAAAAGGGAAGGGAAGGGAAGGGAAGGGAAGGGAAGGGAAGGGAAGGGAAGGGAAGGGAAGGGAAGGGAAGGGAAGGGAAGGGAAGGGAAGGGAAGGGAAGGGAAGGGAAGGGAAGGGAAGGGAAGGGAAGGGAAGGGAAGGGGATTTCTGCACCCAGGAATTCATGCAATCCTCTTGGGTTTTTTTCTTCTCATTCCTGCTGAAGTCTGAGCACAATCAAAAAGCACATAGAAATTTCTCCCTAACTTGTCGAAATAAAGCTTAATATAACTTTATAATACTGTGTGGGTTTGTTTTCTCAGTGGAGGAACATATCAGACTTAAGGAGTTTATTTCTATAAATACTACTGAAGGAAAAAAAACTAACTAAGCAAACCAAAATCCCACTAAAGTGTTTGGAAATCCTCAAATTAAATCAATGAAACAGCATTAGATCAAGAGAGAAACGAATTACAACTCATCTGACAAAAACCATGTGAACTTCTGCTCAGCTTTTCCACTCAATAAGAGACTAATGTTGCTTCCTTTTTTTTTCTTGTTTCATTTTGTGTAACTAGTAGTACCCAATTGTCACATCTTGTTTGTGTCTATGCCAGAGAGTACAAGGCTGTGAGAGAAAATAAAACTCACTTGCCAAGCAATAACACAACTGCTTCAATAATTGCATCCTAAAGTTAACAACTGCATGACTACAGTCTTTTTGAAGAAAATATCCTCCATCCTTTTATGAGGCTGATCATTACTATTTCAACTGACATCATTCTTTTTTTGGAAGATGAGGAGGCTGCTGTTGCATATTTCAGTGAAATGATGTCTGTGTTCAAGGCACGTAGAGTTTAAGGAATTATGACCCAGTGCTATGGCATGGATCCTGCAGTTCCTCCACTGCTGAATTCAGTTGCTCTGCTTACACTACTACCCAGCAGCACTCAGTGCTACTCAGAGTATCCCATCTCTGCAACAGATTTTAAGTTATAAATTATGATATAATAAATTAAGAAGTTTTTTTGAAAAGGTTGTAGTATCTTCCGTTGCTTTGTGTTTGCCTTATGAAAGTCTAATTTTTAGAAAATACACCATAGTTTTTAGAAGTATCTGAGTCAACACAATTCTTAAAATAATTGTCAGCATTTTATAAGATACATGACAGCACAAGCTGCCCTTGTAAACTCCAAGCTGGGATACAGACTGCAAATGAGGAAAAGTTCTGCAAGGTTATGTGACTATCATTATAGGAAAAAGTCAACCACTACCTTCACCATGCAGTGCATGGCATAATACTGTTACATAATATGTCATGTAGATGTTGGCATTGTATTAACTTTTAGTACTGGAGATAATCCATGTTATCATCTGATTACTCAGAAAGCACATGAAAGCAGACTTTCAGTAATTTAATTTTTCCTTCCAAATATGATCCTGTCACTATTTAGTGATGGACAAGGAGTAGCCATCTGCTCCTTAACTTAATTATTCACAGAGCTTGTTAAAATTGAGGAATCAGCATTTTGAAAAGGGGAAATTCCCTTTCTCCTGTGACCTTCCTCACCCTCTCAGGATTAAACCATTGCAAACAGAATTAAAGTCAGGCCAGTAGCACGCATGGGGTTTCTCCAGCTGTTATTTGCTTTGCATTTATTTTCTGTGTGAACACGCTCACTTCTTGCAGAGATTGAAACTTAATTCTTGACTAATTGCAGCAAAGGACCCACACACTAGGCATGATTCACCTCACTTCTTCCCTGCACCCATCACTGTTTACCACTAAGAAAGTAGTGACTGACCTGGCACATTCCCCCACCCTTTAATTGCTCATCCCTCTTTGAAATCAGTACAACTGGTCAAAACAGGCATCAGTTTGCTGAGGAGTAAACAGGTATCTGCTGCTATTTGGCAAGCTGCTGTATGTCAACTCTTTACTGTAGCCCTTACTTCATTAACTTAACTCCCAGTTTTAGTCCTTTCCTCTACATGCCTCTCATCTCTTCCCAGTATCAGATTAGATCCGGACTTTCCCTTCCAGCTTGTGCTCTTTTCCTTCCTTGCCCAGCTCCAGGGCTGTTGAGCAGATTTTTACAGTCCCATGCCCCCTTTCAGGAAGGATTGAGGCTGGTGATGGAGAAAGAAGACAGGAGAGGAAGAAAGGGGAGGAAAATTATGAATATGGGGAAACAGGGGCAGGGAGGAAAGGAAGCAAGGGAGCAGGGCAGGGAGGAGAGCAGACAAGGAAAGCAGAATGTAGGAAGGCAGAGAGAAGAGAATCAGAGAAGCAGGGGGGCAAGGACGACTGGAGGAAGAAGTGGCAGGATATATAGGAGGCAGGAAGCAGTAAGCAGGACAAGGAGAGGCAAGGGAGACAGGTGAAGCAGAGAAGGGAAGAGAGGTAAGGGAAGTAGAGACTGCAGGGGAAAGAGAGGCAGGGAGCAGGATAAGGAGACAGGAAGGGAGCAGGCCAAGAGGCAGAGGAAGCAGGGAGTGGGAAGTCAGGGCAAGCTTGAGGTGAGCAGTGGAGGCAGGGAACACAGAGACAGGGAAGGCAGTGAGCAGGGGAAAGAGGCAGTCAGGGCAAAGGGCAGCAGGGAAGCAGATGCAGAGAGGTAGATTGTCAGACACGAGAATTATGCTGGGAGGCAGGAGGTAAGGTAGACAGGGAGTTGGGCAGGCAGGGGTCAGCATCCAGAGCTGGCAGGAGGCAGGGAACAGGAGGAGTAGGACAGGCAGCAGGCTAGGCAAGCAAGAAGTAAGAGAGGCAGCAGGCAGAGAGGTTGTCTGGAAGGAGGCTAGGGACAGGAGGGAGTAGGGCTGGCAGGAGACAGGGAGCAGGACAGGGGTGTCAGAGTAGTCAGGAGGAGTCAGGAGAAAGCAAGGCAGGCAAGAAGGGGAAGCAGGCAGAGGGAGCAGGCAGGGAGAAGGCAGGAAGGGGAGCAGGGCAGGCAGGAAGGGGGAGCGGGGAGCAGGAGGAAAGGGG
>VRYO01001463.1:35952989-36003625 GCA_009812075.1 Sialia sialis
GCAGGGAGCAGGAGGCCGGGCGGCAGCGGCCGAGGCCGGAGCTGTCCGCCCCGCGGTGCTGAAACGCCGCATCCCGGGCCCGGCGGGGCGAGCGCCGAGAGCCGCCCTGCGCAACCCGAGAGAAGGCAAATACAAATACCTGCACAGCGCCGGCAGCTGCCGTGGGGCGGCGGGGGGCTGCGTGGGGTGGGCTTTTTTCCCCCTGTAGATGTCCTTGCTGCTGAGCTGTGTGGGCGAGAAAGATCTCCCGGCTCCCGGGTTCCGGCTCAGATCTCTCTAGAAAACTGAATGAGCGAGCGCCAGCTCCACGGGGCTGTGATTTTTTTTTCCTTTTCTTTTTTTTTTTTTTTTTTTTTTTTTTTAGGAGGCGTGTGCGCCAAAGCCTGGGTCCTTCCACTGCCGTCCCCCTGGGTCCTAAGCCCTCCTGCCGCCGCCCGGCTGCCTCCCGGCGGTGCCGGCACACCGGGATGCGGGTTGCGAGCTCCGCGCCGCCGCGGCAGGGGTGGGAAGGAGCTGCTGGCGGCCGGGAGGGCTTAGCTCGGCGGGCTTCCACCCAGAGGCATTGGCTTCACCGCCTATCTTCTAGCGTCGCCTCTTTCCCAGAGAAAGCCGGGCAGAGCACAGCCTCCTGCGCCAGCTACAGCAGCCGTGGAAGGGGTGATCTTAACGGGCCGTGCATTGTCGATGAACGTGCCTTAATGAACATGGCAGCCTGGGTTTGGAAGTTTGTCTGGGTCAGACTGCAGGGGCTGTCACCAACAGCACCCATACCAAACCTTTAGTGAAGAATGTAAAAGCAGAACAAGCTTCACCCCCGCACCCTCTCAGCTCCTCTTCCAAGTACTTGGGGTTTGGGAATTTCCTAAACAATGTATTGCCCATGTTTTCAGGATGAATTTGTCCTCCATGAATTCTGACTGTGTCTTCTAGAACACTTACACATTTCTAGAATGTCCTTCCATAATGTCCTTTGATTGTCATCTACCTACTTCACAAACTGTTTTGTGAAGGATGTGTAAGCTGTAGCTGGAGAAGGGAACTTCTGCCATTAAATTAGGTTCTGAAAACCACTTTCTGTACAAGCCTCATAAGACCTGTATTAAACTGTATTTGGAAGACTTTGGGTGATGTAAAGACCAAATTCACACCCATATGCTTTTATTAGCACAGTAAACCAAATTAAAAGTACCAGCAAAGTGCATTTCTTGTTTTGTTATCCCTGAACATTGTGGAGCACAGTTCCTGGGAATTGGTGGGTTAAAGTCAGCTGATTTTCTTGTTCTCTTTGCTTTGGGCATGTTTCCTTAGCCAGTTACTGAAGGATCTTGTATAGTGAAAACTAGGTGGTAAATTATGAAGATAAGGAACAAATTCTGCATAGGAAATGGCTAAATAGAGTAGGAGTCTTCAGCATGGAAAAGAAGGAGAAAAGAGTAAATGTAGATAAAATAGCAGTGTGAGGTTTTTTTATCATTCATAGTATTTCATAATAAAGAGCAGCATGAGGAAGATAAACCTGAACAATATCTCAGTATCATTTCCTGGTTTAGGAGTAGGAGAAATGAAACCCACTAAGATCTAGCTCTGATTCAAACAAAAGGACATACTTCTTCACAAAATATTTAGTGAATCTGTGAAACTCATTTCCACAGGAATTCACACTTCAGAAAATTGTAGGACATATCTGTGGAAGAAAAATCCATTAAGGCCTTTTAAACATGGAGTCATAACCTCTGGCTCAAGAAGACTCTGTTCCTCAAATTGCTGAAGGCTGGAGTAATATTTTGCAAAGGATGATTATATCTATGTCCTGCTCTTATTCTTTACCTTAGCCATCCAGTGCTGATCACTGCTGGAGATAGACACTGGGCTAGATGGACCTTTGATCTGACTCAGTACTAGATTCTCTTATAGTCTTACATACAAAGTAGACTTTGAGAATGTGAGCACGATTGGATTCCTTTCAGGTTGGTTTTATTTTTTCCCCCCTTAAAAGGGGAAGATCCAGTGGTTTTGCTATTTTTCAAAGGGTCTACATCCAGAGTCACTTGCTTTTTAGAGAAAACACCCCAATATTAATGAAAAAAGCCAAAAGGAATTTGTGGGTAAGATGACTTGTACCTTTAGAATTATTTGCATGCAGAACCATTAATTTAGCCCACAGCATGTGTAAAACTGGAATAGGAGGTTTTGCATCCTGTGACCCAACCACATTGACTGGAAGAGAAGGAGCAGAAGCTCAAAGGCCAAGAGCCCAAAACTCTCATAAGAGCATTTGTCCCAGCACTTGATGGAAAAGCATTCCTAGCCCCAGGGAAGTTAATACTCAGTTAGTAAGTAGTCTCATTAGATCATTATTTTCTGCACAGAGATCAGTTTGGAGATAAAAGAATAAGCACTCTCTTTTCATAATCCTGTTCCAAGCTTCTACTCTTGCACATATGATAAAGATTAATGTACTAGCTACTGTAACTATGCAGTACTTCCCTGGGAATTGTTAATAATATTAAGTGGAATGAACATGACTCTATAAACCAACTGCCTTAGGCAGTCAAATGAGTTGCCAAATTGGATGTATGCTTAATATTTGGGGATTTAATATTTTTATTCCATTTAATTGATGTGGTTTTTGTCATCTGTTACTGTTGCTGTTAAGTGACCAGTGCCTGCTGAGCTCCTGGATGATTGACATGTACCACAATACTATGATAGAAGCAGAGCTCTGAACATATTACAGCAGGGCCTTATATTGATCCCAGTGCAAATATTCTTAGGTTTCTTTCTCATCACCACTTTATCACTTCTTCATCACTTTGTACAAAATCTACTCTGTTGTCTGAGACCATGCTCCAGGTCATATCATTCTTTGCATTGTCCCAGTCATTATACTTCATCTCATGTTACAATCTTAGAAAAAATATGTTGAATAAAAAACTTTGAGTTTCATGAAGGTATGTCTGGGACATTAGAAGCTCCCTTGCTGGTGTGCACAGGCTGGAGCTGCAGCCCTTTCTCGTTTACAATGTTGAATATATACAGCTAAGGGGAAAAAATACGCTGGTAATCACAGTTTGTCACTGAAGGCATCAGAACTGCACACATGAAGGGAATAGATCAGTTTTAAAGGGGAGGATATTTTATGCAGCCTTTTCTGAAAGTAGAACTGAAGTTTGATATTAAATTTATTCTAAACTTACCTTCCCATTGCCACACATATTGAAGATCTGTTTAAAAAAAAAACAAAACAGGGAGATAACAAACTTGAAAAGAAAATGTATATTTTCACCAACAGTCAAAAGGATCCAAGTACCTTAACTATCAAGGAAGCCAAAGAATGTCAGAGTAGTTAATTGCTCCATAGCCTAGTCATGATAAATGGTTTCCACCCTCTTTGCAGCAAAATATTTTGTCTTCACTCAGTTGGACTAGACACACATTCTCCTGTAGTATTTCTGACTCCCAAATATGCCACGAAACAAGGGGCTAGACTGAACATTGCTGAATCTCTGATGTTGCTGATATTACCCTCTCATTCATACAAAGCCCAAAACCATTGAAATATTTTAACTCATCACCATAAGGAATGATATTTTCAACCCTAAAAAAATATCCAAATAAGTGTAAATCTGGTCTCATTCTGTCTTAATATTGAAATGGAGATACATATCTTTGTAACACAGACACATATTCATCTTTGGCATTTTATAGGGTTAGTGTATGTGCATGTATATTCCTTGAGCAGGGACGTTGGACCAATTAATCCCACTGGTGGTCTGTTCCAACCTTACTCATTCTGTGATTTTTGGATATAAGAGGGAGAATAGATCTTTAATGCAATTCAAGATATACCTGGTGTAATTTACTTTCTCTATGTGATTTCTCCAATATTTAAAATTGTTGCTTTACCTCTTGTGAACAGGGAATTTAGAAATAATATAGTATTGGATGTTCTTGTAGCTTTAAATTTTCTTTCATTAATTATTTGCTGCAAGTTTCTAAAATTAACAGTCAATTTTATTAATTAATTGGGAGTTCATTCTTTTTCTCTGATCTACAATTACCATCTCATTTTATTTCCTTTGAAAGAAATCACATTGAAAGCGCCAGTGGGTTAAAAAATAATAATGCTAAAACTGCTTAGACCAGTAAACCGTTATTCTTAAGGGACAAATAAATCTCAGATCACAGTTCAGAGGGATTCATACTTTAAATCCTCTCAGGTTTCCTGAACCTTTAAAATACTTAAAAATTTATACCCAAGTATGCAAAACATATGCAAATTGATTATCACATGATTTATTTAATGAGAAGGATCCAATTATGCCATTTTTAGTCTTGATGTAGAGAATTCACTCTTTTGCTGAGTTCACATGCAATCACCACTTCTGCCACTCTCAGAAGAGCATGTAAGTGGGACATGAGCAAAGCTTTGGCCTCAAGCATGTAGTGGGGTGAAGCTGAAATGTTCACAACTCCATGGGAATTACAGGAGCTAGAGATGTGATCCAACACAAAGCTGGAGGCCAGCAGCAGAGTTCAGGTGAAGTCTAGCTCTCAGAACTGTGATCCTGAATTATCCCCCTCAGCTCTTGATTATCTCTGAACCAGTCTAAAAACCATAGATGGCTTATTTTAGGATTGAGAGGTTCATGGTGTAGACCTAAGCTGAGTAGCTTGGTTCTAAAGATCAATCAGCATTCAAAAAAACTCTCTGACATTTGGGTATGGGAAACGTTGATTTTAGGCCCAGATGTGCTGTTAAAGTAAGGCACAGATTTGGCCTCATGTCTTTAGTCGTTTTAACTTGGCAGCACTGAGTGTGCTGAATTTAGTGAGATAACTGTGATTTAAATCACCTGGGGACCTGCTTCTATTGAGTTCAATTACTTACAGAGTCAGTGCTACTCTGTCTAAACATTGAGGCAGTTTTGCTAAACAAATAAGTGTCCTTTTGCAAAGAGAAATAAATTGTGAGATGACAGGTTTTGCATAGCTACTGTCTAAATGATGTGACCTTTAAAGAATAGCACAGCAAAACTTTGCCGTGCTGCCTAAGAAGACGAATATCAGAAATAATTTTCCTGATGCAGGGGTAAGGCAACCTAAGGTAAGCTGATAGGGCCAAAAAAAAGCATACAGGGAGGTAAGCAATCTGAAAAGTAGATGTGTTGCTCAAGATTTAGGTTGACTGTTAAGGAATTGATTCAGAAAAATCCTCTAGGGAAAAATCTGGCTGATAACTGCTTCCTTGCTGCATTAGGATCAGTTTGCACATAAGCAGCACTTCAGTCTGATTTGTAGCATACTGATCTCAGATATGATTTGTTAAAAGCTTGAAATATGTAAGCTGTTTAATGTCAATTCTCCATTGTGTTAACTTCAGGGTTCCTTAGCTTCCCAAAGTCTGTTGTATTTTCCCTTTCTGTATAATGATTGCAACTTGCTCCTATGCATTCTCCCAAAGTAGCTTTAACAGTTGAGCTCAAAGTGCAAGAATGGAAGATGTGAAGGGATAAAAGATGATTTGAAGATTGGTAGTTGGATTGGAATAGTTAGAGTTGAGGCAAACAATAGGATACTCATCTGATTGCTTAGTTTGTTATGTTATGATTTATTTCTGAAATAGTTTTAAATGAGTGGTGTACATAAATGCATGCAGCTTTGGATGGCAGTAGCATAAATCAACAACAGTAATAATGACTGTGAGTCCTTGCATGTGTAAACAAGCATATGTGCAATATAAATTCTATTATCTCAGTGTCACTGAGGATATAGAATAATTTCACATTTGTGACTGAGTAACAGCATAAATTTTTGTTGGCGATATAAACAGATGGAGGACA
Source organism: Sialia sialis (assembly GCA_009812075.1). Taxonomy (NCBI): domain Eukaryota; kingdom Metazoa; phylum Chordata; class Aves; order Passeriformes; family Turdidae; genus Sialia; species Sialia sialis. The sequence goes on from VRYO01001463.1 coordinate 35,958,833, forward strand.
CAATGCTGCCCTGGATAGCTGAGGTCTGTTGAAAACTGAAGCATTTGAGTGTATTTGTATGCATGTGCAAAAACAGAGACAAGAATTATGGCTGCAATCCTCAGCAGATATAAATCAACACCATTACACTGACTGTGGTGGAGGTGTGCAAACTAGCCAGCATAGGGGTAAACCTCTGTATATAAAATAACTGTTACACCCATCAGCAGTCTGATGTTTTACATTACTACTGCATCAAAGGATGTATCAATCTGCTGAAGCCACTCCACAGAGCTGTTTTATTCTTCCTGAGATTCAGCACTGGAATAAGGCTGTAAACAGCACCAGTATAATCTTGCAAACTCTGGGTATGTTTTAATGTCATCAAGGAGCCCTGGCACTATCCATCTAGAATACATATCTAACAGTGGGGCATAGAGCAATCATGTACTTTTTAACAGGAGAGAGGTTTTTTGCTTGTCATAGCTGGTGAGCCTCGAGGGAGGTGAGGCTCCTGCCATCCTGATTCCCAATATATGCTGATTCAGTCATTAAAATGTGCATTCATCATCCTTCTCCCAAGACCTAGCTGTGCACAGCAGGTTTAACTAAATTGCCAATAAGAAAGCCTCTTAAATCATCTGCAGTCCTGACTGGCAGCCTCACAAGCAGATGCAGCAACTGATCCTGAGGCAAACTGGAGTCTGTTCAGCAGCAGCTTTGCACTTCTCTGTGTACCAGCTAGGGCTTTTTTTAAAATCATTAATGGGCAAGTACATTGAAGACAGAGGGAGAAGGGACACAAGAAGAATGAGAAAAGCAGTTAGGAAGGGAAAGAAGAAACTGTCAGAAAGTTCTCATTTCCTTTTCTGCTATGGTACCCTCTCTGCAGCTGTAGGACAAAATGAAAAAAAAAGCCCTTCTCTTAAGTGCCCCTAGCTTCAGGATATGGAGAACTGTTAATCAGCTTGTTCTCATGCAGCAAGGACCTGCAGGAGGGCTGGCTGGAGAAGTGCCAAGGACTGTCATCCTAAGAAATTTTCTCCCTTCAGTGGAGATTGTAATGGCTGTGGGACATGCCTGTCTCTGTATGTGCATGTATGTATGTAGAAGAGAAAGAATATGTATTCTCTTGTCACTCTTCCATCTCTTACCTACACTGCTGCAAACACCTATTTTTTCCTACATGTACATATGGAAAGTGGTTTCAGTAACTGTTTGCAAAAATGCCAGAAAGACCTGGTTCTGTCAGGAAGCCCTCACGGACTCTTTAATCAGGTGTTCAAGCTCAGTTATTGCCTAACTAGCTGGGCATAATTAGCCTTGCTTCTGCTTTAGTAAAGGATCATGATTTAACAACGGGTTGTGATTTTCCAAAGGGGACTGTGTCTGGCCCTCCTCAATACAGGGCTTATGATCAATCCCATGAAAGCATGCAGCAGTTTGCTCCACATTAATGCTGAGGTTAAATTATTGGTGTGTCACTCTTCCCAGGATGTGGTGCCTGCACTGGACAAAAGCTGAGAAACCATCATTAGATTGCATTGGCTCTCTCCATGTACTGGACATCTCATTGCAGAACAGAGGCTGTCCAAGTCCTGCTGTTGAATGTGAAGTGCCACATAATTGCAGCAGCCTTCAGGAGGTGTCAGATACCCTGCAAGGCCGATTAACCAGGTGGTGGGTGAATAACCACATGATGGAGTGGCTCAACACGGGTATTTGTGTGTGACACAGTTGCAGTATCTCTCCTCTCATGATTTTTTTTCCTACAGAACTGCAGTAAAATGTGAAGAGGTGGCAAGTATCTACTTGTCTTAGATTTTGCTGAAAACCATGTGCTTTTCAGCACCTCTGAAAAGCTACAGACAAGTGCAAAACCTGAGGAAAAAAATGGCAAGGCATGTAGTACTCAAAATATATATAAAAAAAAAAAAATCCCTCCTTGAATGCCAAACTAATCCCCTTAATCACATAAGCTTACGAGATCTGGAAAACATGAAAAGGAAAAGAAGAAATTAAATGTCTTCCAAAAGGGTACTCAGGATAGAAGGATTTTGCTACCAGATTTATACATTGCCAGACAGTAACTTGTCTCTAGCAAGATCAGAAGGAAGACAGGTACTTTAGATCTCCAAACAAATCACTCCACTCTAAGTCACTGAGAGGGAGGCATCTGGTAAAAAATGAGCCCAAGGGAGACCTCATGAAGAACATTTGTCAGTATAATTGGTGTCCTAGTGATGAAAGCATCAATAGCTGATGGTAATTACTGGAAAAATTATTTTGTCTCTTTTGCACCATCTTTAGTGTGAAATGAATCTCTGCCTGCAAACAAAAGATTTCCATACACTGGGTATTAGCATCCTATATCTGACTGCCTAGTTCAGTTTGCTGACTTTACTTCCTATATGCAAATGTTCGTGACATAAAATGGCAGATCAGAGATTCACAGAATCAATCAGGTTGGAAAAGACCTCTGGAGATCATTGAGTCCAACCTGGGACCCAACACCTCCACATCAACTAGATCATGGCACTGAGTGACACATCCAGTCTTTCCTTAGACGCCTCCAGTGATGGTGATTCTACCACTGCCCTGAGCAGCCCATTTCAATGTCTTTTCCCCCTTTCTGTGAAGAAATTCTTCCTGATGTCCAGTGTGAACCTCCCTGCTTGAGACTATCCTGTCATCCTGTCACTAGATCCCTGGGAGAAGAGGCTGAACTCCTGGTTACAGCCTCCTTTCAGGGAGTCATAGAAAATAATAAGGTCTCCCACGAGCCTCCTTTTGTCCAGGCTAAACAATCCCAGCTCCCTCATCAGACTCATGCTCCAAACGCTTCATCAGCTCTGTTGCCTTTCTCTGGACCTGCTCCCATGTCTCAATGTATTTCTTGTAGTGAAGAGCCCAGAACTGGACATGGTGCTTGAGCTGTGGCCTCACCAGTGATGAGCACAGAGGGAGAATCTTTTACAGATCACTGTAAAGGGTATAGAAACTACAAGACAGCTCCAATAATTTCAGTTTGTTTTCTATGACAAAAGTTCTGTGACAAGTTTTCTGGCAAAAAAAGTCACACAGCGCTTGAATTAAATATGTATTTTTTTCTCTTAAAATAGTGATGAGATAAATTCTTGAAAATCAGCATTTTCCCTAACAAGTAGTAGATTTAAACCAATAAGTTGGTGGTTTGATGAGAATAAATCAGAGACTAAAGGCTTTTTCTGGGACCATTTTGGAAAAGAATATGAATAGAGGATGCTAAGGAATTTCAGCTCAGTTTTAAAGCAAATTTGTTTTCCTCCTTAAGTTCACATCTAAATCTTTCTTTTCTGCTGGTTACAAAGGTCTCTTTGTTGTCAACCTATGTTTATCTGATTTTCCTCCTGTTTTTTGTTTTTTCTTTTTCCTTAACATTGCTTTTCTGAGGACAGGACAGCTACAAACATTGTGTTTCTTTATAGAGAGCAATGCAGTTTCCAGCTAATTTTACTTTTTTAGGCCAAGGAAACTATCTCTGTTGCCATGGACTTGTACTGTCTGGGGCCTACGAATCCATCAAGCAGGGCACAGCACTGTGCAGGGAACCAGTCCAGACCCATGGGCATGATAAGGACATTTTTGTAGCTATATTCTCTTTGTACTCACTGAGGAAAAAATTCCTGTCTCCAGCTCTAAGAAAATCCCAATAGCTGACTTGACATCCATTTCCCATTTGAAACTTTTCAAATAAAGAAAATAAGTGTTATTTCATATGGTTTATGATTAATGTCTTGCATATTATGCATCCCTGGCTATACCAGGAAATTTTCCAGCTGTGGCACTTGCTTTTTTCATGACTACACTATACTGGTGGCTCATAATCCTCCTGTAATCAACAAGTGCCCCAGGGTCTCCCTCCTTCTCTGTCATTTTACTCTGAAACTCCCAATTTGCAGAAGTTCATGCTATAAGCTCGTTAAGTGTATGACTTTGCACATTATGCAATTAAATTTCATCCCATTTCTAATACTCTACTCTCAAGGTCATTTAGTTTTTCCTGTACAATATTCCATTCTCCCTCTCTGTTGAGCTTTGTGTCATCACCAAAATTCATTAGTACACGCCAACTTCTTATCAGGGTCATTAATGAAGATGTTAAAAAATCAATCCCAAACGTTTAAGGATTTCCACTAGTGGCAGTTCTTGCCAGACTAATTATTGTCCCTTTTCTTTTGCTGATTCTGAACTCATATTTCTCATATTTTAGCCAGATGCAATGCAGGTAGATGAGATTTAGTTTTGGATTTAGTGGATCTTTTTCATGTACTTTTGTTCTGTATTTTACACAGATTTAGTCATCTTTGGTATCAAAAGATAAAATAATCATCTAATGAATCAAACTATCACTACTAAATCCATATTATATGTTGTCCTGGTTTCTACTTAATTACACACTTTTAAATATTCACCACTTCAATATCTGTGCTAATCTTACATCTAATTCAGATTAAACTCTTGATTCTGGATTAGTTGCCTCTCCCTATTGTATATATGGGTAGCATGTTTGCTGTTTTCTAGTCAGTTGATGCTCCTCCATACTCCATTAAAAATTCACTTTTTTTTCACATTTCAGTGAGTAAATCACCTTGTTTCTCAAAGGAACGTGTTAAGCATTCTTGTACCCAGATGTGGTCATCTCTGTGCTTTCATGTCCATAAGCCGTTTGCCCTCTGCATTCATCCCATCAGTGTCATATTCCTTACTGAAAAATGAGGTAAAGTATTAGTTTGGCATCCTGTCATTATTATATTTCATATTTACCCTGTGCTCATTACACAGAGGACTCCATTATTTATTTGCATTACGAGATTTTCACTACTTATTTTCATTTATTTTGCAAAAGCTAACCTTGTTTTCCTTATCCATTTGTACTCCTAGTGCTTTATGGTTTAGAGCAAGCATGGATTACAGTCCTTTGTCAACTCCAAATAATGTACAGTTCTTCCCTCCACTGTTACTACTAGTGCACCTTCTCCATCGCCTTTTATTAATAATCCTCAGTGAGACTGCTGGTTTGTGGAACCTGGGTAATGCAGCTGGAGCTACAAAGGTGAATGAACTCCTGCCAGGTCTCAGAAACTGCTGGGGCTGCCCTCGGCTCCCTCTGGATCCATCAGTCTGTGGCTTCCAGAGGGAGGCAGAGTGAGCAAGAATTCCTGGGAAAGGGTGGGATGGCATGAAGTGTGGGCTCATTAAAATCAGTCAAAACCTCTTCAAATGTACACTGGCATGTCTGAGATTTGTGAAGTCTACCCCAGAACCAACATTTGCTGTTCTTGGTGTTAAGATATTTAACACAGGCACATCACCACAGGGCACGAGAACATGTTATGTGCAAAGGCTACTATGCAAGCATTTGGAAAATGGTGGGAGACCCCATTGGTGTGACACATTTCAAGGAACAAAATTAAAACACTGGTGTGTATTCAAGGCACTGGGGGGTGGCTGAACGTATGCCATGAACATATAAAGTTGCCACCTCTCAGCAGAGAAACCCTAACCTATAGGATATGAATATACTTACCAATTTAGCTTGTTTCTGTTGACTTTAAAGCTCAATGGAAGAGCAACACTTCACAGATGAAGTGCTCTGAGAACCCACAAATAACTGGTACAGTAATTTCACAATTATAAGCCGCACCTGATTATGAGCTGCACTTTTTTTTTCTTTTTTTTTTTTAAAGCGATGATCCATGTGTAACAAAGTAACAAATTAGTAACAGAATTGCCGCCAGCTGGGTTTGGTGTCAGGTGCTCAAGTTGCAACAGTTTTCATAGACCAGCGAAGCCTTTAAAGGCAGCCCCAGGTGCCCTCCCAGCCGGCTCTCACTTCTGGGTTGGCATTTCACTGGGATTTGTCCATAGATAAGCCGCACCTGAATATAAGGTGCTCTACTGGGGTAGGCTGGATTCTTCAATGAAAAAGGTGCGGCTTATAATAGTGAAATTACTGTAATTCCAAATTCCTGCTAACTTGCCATAACCTGATGGAAGGCATGAGTCCTCAGTGTAGTTTCTGATAAATCAGTGCTGGTTGTTACTGCTCATAACAGTAAAAGGAGAAGTACTGATACCCCACTTCTGGGATTCAGGAGGCCTGTGTCTTATTCCTGCCTACCTCACATATCTGCTACATGACAGTGAACAAAATTGTTACTCTGATTTCTTTACATTTCCTTCTCTGTAGACTGAGAATAGCAACAGTAGCCTAGAGCAGGGAGATTATATAGGTCCTAATTCTTTAACAGGGCTACTGTGATTTCTGAATCATTTAAAAAGTGTAAGGAAAGATCAATATATTATAATGGTGTATAAGCTATACATTTTGAGGCTTCAATATGTAACTCTTTTTTTGACAGCCAGTGTTTTAGTTTTTAAATAACAGTTTATCTTAAGCAAATGCTTCAGTGTCTTATAATAGTTGGAAGTGACACTACAAAACAACAGTTTGAGACAGAGCCAAGATAATTTCTGTTCCTTTAAACTGGAACGAGAATTTCTCAGCCTTGAAGCATGACAGCTATTCAGGAGTCAATTTTTCTGGCTTTGAAATCTGAGTTGTACTTAGCTATGGGATCTGACAAGTTTCTGCTGCCTTGTACCATCCCTGCTCACCTGACAGCACAGAAGAAGGTGTCTCACACTAATCTTGTCAAGCTGAAGCTCCACTGAGAAGACAGTGATGAATGTCAGCTTGAGTCTATTGAGCTTGTGGTGGGTGGGCAATAGATAAAAGTTAGATAAATAAAGCAGCAAGAATTATAAGATGAAATATAGTCTGTTCATTCTAGTGTTTTGCATATGGTCTGATTTTTTGTGTAGTCAAAATGAGGTTTTCTTGACCAAACAGTGATCTTTCCTAAATCAGCTGTCCCTACAAGCCCATGTCCCAATGAGGTTTTTGTCTACTTGAATTACTGGTCCTGGAAGAGAGTTCCATACCTCTACTAGGAGGAATATGATTTGGGAAAAGTAATAACCACTCTTCAAGAAAACAATCATCCTTTGACTTATATATCCCTATACCCTGCTGACTGTTCTAGTGAAGAATCTCCAACTATGCATGAAGGTGCAGTGTATCATTCCTTATGTGAACAAATTTCAACAACAAGATGAGCACAGTGAACAATTTTCAAACATTTCTAATGCTGCCAAACCAAATAAAAATTCCTTCAGAATAAGGCTGCTCATTGATGCCCCTTAAAAAGGTATTTTCATAATGTCTACAATTAGGTTGTGGATCAATACAGTTTTACTCTGTGGGAATATTTTAGTTCATCACATGGTGCAATTATCCATGACCACAGACACAAAACCAGCAATCACTGGCCAACTGAACATGTGTTAATTGGAAGCGTGAATGCTCTAAAACAACCAACAGCACCACTTCCTTACATAATCACTTCTTGTTGTGGATACCTCTTTGTTGTGGAAGCAGCTAGGGTGAGGGTTTTATTCCCTACTTCCAGTTTCAAGGCACTGCTCAATGCCACATGGTACAAGACACAAACTTTCCTCTAGATCTCATCAGTTTCTTTCAGTAAGGGCTGTGCCACAGCTACCACTATGTTTCAACTCCCTCTTCTTGTCTGTACTCACTCTTGCTGGAGATCCACAGACTGCACCCCATGAACGCCAGCTGCTGGATATTGTGACAGGATACCCTGAAAAGAAAGGAAAGGGAAAAAAAAAGAGAGAGAGAAGGCTGTTTCATTAAAGCAGCCTATTAAAGCAGCCTGATAAAATTTTTCACTGTGTTATTTTGTTAAGCATGTCTAGAAATTCAAGTCTGTGTTAAATAATAATAATATATCTTTGAAAAAATAAAGCCTGGTGTGTTTCAAAGCCAGGAGAAAGGTTTCTCATCTGCACAAAAGAAATTTAGTTAGACACATTCCCAAAAATCTGCTTGAGATTGAAAATGAGAGGAAAAGTAAGTTCAGAAAACACTTTCAATATTAGAGATAACTGCTTTTTACTGCTACATTTATTGTAAGAAGAAGAGTAGTCAAGCCAGCTGATCTGTCAGAAAGATGAAACAGTCACTGATGACAGAATCTGGCTAGATAGGGTGGATCTGCCACTTTTCTAGTATGGAATGTGTCTGAGGGATTTTAGACATTAAATTTGCTAAAACACCTACTGAAGGGCATACCCTGTTAACCTGAACAGTTTTTACCATGCAACCAAGATGTGGTTAGGGAATTGTGGGCCAGAGATGCTCTCCTCTCCAGCTTTTGGCTCTGGATCACTGATCTCTGGGCAGGAGCTCCTCTGGAGTCAGAGTTCTGAGTCCCTTCCCTGCTCCCTGCAGGAGCCAATGTGACTAAGGTAAGGAGTCAAATGGACTGACTCCAAAGTCAATTCCCTCACTAATAAGGACAATTATGAAGAAAGCTAGGAGAAATATTCTTCCCACCAAGCTTTCCCTTGGGAGCTGGGGCTCTTTAGTTTGGACATCTCTTCTTCATTACAGCTCTGTGAGTCCAGCCCAAATACATCCTTGGTCCTGACCCTGGCAGACCAACCTGACTTTCCATCTGGATTCTCGACCAGCCTAGCTGTAATGGGTTGGCAGGGCTGCCACTGGACTAATGCTGACCCTCATCACTGTCCCTGGACCTGATGCTGACCCTGCCTGGCTAAACTTCCTGACTTCTTCTTGAGGAGGTCACAGACCCTACCTGCCTGCATGGTTGCCACCCTCTGCTCCCGCCCTCACAGAGCAGCTTGTCCTTGCTGCTCCCTGACATCTGGAAAGCATAAACCCACATTCCTTTTTACAGAAAATTGATGTCTAAAAGACACTTTGTGGCTCTAAGTACATACCACAGCACCCCAGAGGTCACAATCTAAGGCTCTGTAGTTGAATCATGAGAGCACCAATGCAGCAGAATATCACAGAGTCATAAAAGCATTGTCTGGGGAGGACTTATGGAAAAGCCTAGTCCAGTCTCTTGTTGAAAGTGTCAAGATCATGTCAAATCAGCTGTAGCTTTGTCTATCTCCATTTTTGAAACATCCAAGAATGAAGAGTCTCTTTACAATCTGTTTCTGCAGTTCATTACTTCTCTTAAACTTTCAGCAGAGCTCTTTCTTCACCTCCTAAGGTACAATTTGTGCTCATCTATGGTTGTAATTGGCACAATACTTCAATTTCTCAAGTTCCCCTGAAATCCTTCAAGTCTCTTATTTATGGAATCACTGAAGTCCTCGTGGTGCAAAAGTCCGAGTTATCCTCTGAGCCATGTCAATGGACATTTCCCTGCTTTTTTGTTTTTTCTTTTTTTAAAGATTCAAAGGTTCATCATTTATTTTAAAATATACATGGAAAATGAGGCCCCTGCAGTACATTTATACTTTCCAGCTGAGAGGCTGCTGAGAGGTGCTCTACATAGAGCAGGCTATGGTATTACAATGTAGGAAAAGGTCCATCATACTGGGTACCTGTTGGAGTCCTGGGCTGGCAAGAGAAACAGCAATAACCCTGGCCACACCACCTCGTGGAACTGCCTTTGATTGATCCAACCACCAACCCACTCATGGGTTTTGTTTAACAGATATTCAGTTGTTCCCATCCAGAACAGATTCCAGGCCAAATCCAGTCTGCATGCTGTGCTCTGGTCAGAGAAGCAGGACCCCGGAGTGAAACAATGAGTAATCCAAGCTGACGGGCTAGTGACCTGCTGACCCTTAGATAAAGAGCTCATTATTGATGCTGTTAACACAGGGAAAAGAGTGATCCAAATCTTCTTAAGTATTTCTACTAGATGGACAGTTTGTCAGGGAGCAAGGCATCTTGATTGACATCTCTTGGTGAATGAAAACGCTGCATTGGCCAAGTGTCACTTTCATTTCTGTCATGTGACACTTAAGGCATACTTTAACAATTTGCCATTGCTGTATTTTGCTCAAATGCTCCAGTATTTAGTAAAAGTAATATCAGAATGCTGCTTATTCTTTTGGAATCAAATGGAATCACAGAACAGCAGAGTTGACTTTTAATGAGGGCTTACTACAGCCTAATACAGTTGTTTTGGAGCATGGTAAAAATAATGACAGCGAAAAGCAGTGGAAGCATTCCCTTTCAGTATTTCTCATGTAAGAATTCTGAGTAGAGCCCTCCACACCACTTTCTTTCTGAAAACTTGGTGACAGATTTTCATAATACAGAGATGGCTTTTGCTGATGTTGTAGGACCTCAAGCGCATACCTGAAGAATGTGGTGAGGGACTCTCCAGTCAGTTACCAAGCTTAAAACTATTCATTCAGGAGGAGACTCCATCGTTTTGAAGACTTCCAGGCAAATTGTTATGAGAGTGCTAGTGGCAATTCTTCTCAAACTCTAAGTTGTGGCAACACTGAATACCAAACCAACACTGAACACCAAATCGGCATGTGATGCAGCTGAGGAAAAAGGAAAAGAAAAAGCACAGAAACAGTGTTGGGTGCTTCAGAATATGACAGTCAGATTGTTGCCAAGAGTGAAAAAATGTTAACAAGCTTATATAATAGACATTTACAACTAATATTATCACTGGAATTCCCAAATGTAGGCTGTGTTCCTTTCAGGCAAGCACATTCAGTTTCTACCTTATTTTTGCCCTCAATGAATCATAAATACTGACTCAGAGAGACAGGAAGTGCTTGATAGCTATTTCTCTTCTGCATTTGGAATAAAGCAGGCACATGTTTCTGTCCCTTAGGATATGCTGGATAAAGCACATGTCTGTGACAAAGAAGGATAAGAAATCTGCTAAAGAAGCCCAGATAATATAAATTAAAGAGGAAATTGGTGAGGATCTTCCTGAGCACACGAATGGTTAAGCAACTTAAAGAACGTAGCGTTACAAAAGATGTAAGGATTATTGGTCAAATCCTCATATTTGAAAGGGTTTTGAAGACTTCAGCATCTGTACTCTGGTTACCCAAACATTACCAGCATGGAAAACCATGGATTTCATCTGAAGCAATGCACAGCAGAATTTAATTTAAAAACACCCAAACAACGCCTATCACCCCCAACCCTAAACCTTTGAAAAGACCATAGCACAAAAACTTTGAAGTTTTCTTTTTCTTTTTCCTGAAAACAAAATAAAATAATACAAAAAGAAGTTGGTTGATAAAGACTCTGTGTTGACTAACTCAAGGCATGGATTCAATGTCATCTTGACTAAAACTTTACACCCTGAGAATGAGTTGGTCTCTTGTGATGCATCTCTACTCTCCACATCTCTAGGACACATCTCTTTGAATGGATCTACTCTTTCTGTCTGACCTTGAGGAAATTGTAGTGATGAATAAAATCACTTTTAACAATAACAAATACCTTTCTATTCTATCCAGGAAAGGAGATGAAAAATTAAGCTACAGCTATGCAGGTTATTGCAAAAGGCTGCTAATCAGCTCAGCTCAACTCAGCTCAGCTCAAGTGTCTCTCTATACTGAGACAAGCATTTGGCTTGCACTTATGTGTATTTGAATCTCTTACCTGTATTTATCTAACAAGCCTTTTGTTCATATGTCAATAGAGCAAGAATCTTACCTCAGGATGATCTTGCTTTATTGCTGTAGTGCATGGTGTAACAGATAAAACTTCTTATAAATTCACATAAGTTAAGCAGCTTATTTAGGTCTCCAAAATGGAGACCAGAAGTCAGCTGCAGATTTTATGGACTCTTAAGAAGCAGTGATGGTTTTGAAAGTTGGGTGGTCACTCTGTAGGCACTGTCTTATTTTGGAAGTCTGAATGGAGGAAGTGTGAAATTTCAGATGGAGATTGCTCAGCAATGTGCCCTCACAACTCACATTAGAAACAGTGGTTGAATTCTGCATTTCTCAGTCATCTGGGGAATCATTTAATACACAACCTTCAAGGCCTCTTAAAACCCAGCGTTGTGAGGGACAAGCAGGGATGGGCTGACACAACCTCTAGATGTATTCCTGGAAGAACATGCCTCCATATAAAAAAGGTGAGGAAGATTTGACAATTATTCCAAAGGGGACCACAGGTTCTGGAATTAAACAAGGCAATAAGCTTTCAGCTCAGAAATCTCCTGTGAGGTACTGTAAAAACAGCCACAGCACCAGGTAGTGCAGCGTCCTCTCATCAAATGAACTGTAGGACACAAACACAAATAAACCTAGATCAGATAAGCAGCCTGCTCCAGGGCTGCTTCCCTCTGTTACAGAATATGTGCTTCATCCCATGACTTTCCTGGCATTGTCTGCCACAAAAGGCTTTTCTCTGTTAAGGACAGAAAACACCACACAGTGATGTGCAGCTCCCCACCTGAGGATGCATGTTCATCGTCCTTATCCACAGCAGCCACAGAGCAGCTGCATCTGCCTGTGTCTGCAGCGTATCATTGCTGAAAGGATTTCAGATGGCTCTGTTGGCAAATGCTGGGCTGGCTAAACCTAGCTGTAGGCATGAGGTAATTCTTGATGTGAATTCAGAATATTCTAACAAATACACCTTAGCATGTGTGAAACCACGATGGAAAGGGGTGCACACCAGCCACAAAAATAAACACAATGATTAGGTTAAACCTAATCTACTTCTGTCTTAACTACAGGAAAATCAAACCTAAGGAGCTCTGACTGATTCCACAAGTTAAGTCTCAGGAAGCAGACTAGAAATTTCTATCTTATATTAAACATATAAACACATTAGAACCCTGCTGACTGCTCTAGGCCTTTTCTTTCCATTTTCTTCCATACTAAGTGCTGTCAGTAAATTCCAGCATGAGCAGCTTGCTGGCACTTTGATTAATACCAAACTGACTATAATAGTCCCAACTACATCTTCACACAGTTATAGCTATTTCAAAATAGTCAAATAACCAGCCACTGTGGCATGTTATATGCTGCTAGTTCAATGTGCATAAACTTGCACAGCCCCCAGTAGAGCACTGAGCAGAGTTGTGTTATGGCAGTGCATGCAGAGCCAAGCATCAGCTGAGACACTGAAAGCAGTGGACACGTTTAAACTGAGATAAAGTGCAACCCTTAGAATGCTGCTTGTCACTCCTCAGTCACTCCAAATGTAACCAAACAGAATATACTATCAATCTTTCAACTGCTACGATAAGGAAGGTGCTAGCACCTTTTGCTAAAATAGCCTTGTGCCGGCTGTTTTCAACACAGTTTGTTATTACTTGTAGCCTTACAGTCAAGGACAGGTGGGAAAAGAAAATATTTACCACAGGCTGCTCCAAAGAACTGCCTAATTGCTTTTAACAGAAGTGAATACCAGTTCCCTGGTTTTCAGAGTGGCTGCTATGGACAGAGTTTTACAGGAGAAAACACAAACTCTTAGGTCACAGTACCTTGTACCAAAGATACAAGAAGACCTAGGTATAGAAATGGGGTTTATAAAACAACTTTTTTGCATTCTCTAATCTGCTTATGTTGAAAGACAACATGTTTTCTTCTTATAGATAAGACTTCTTTACTAGAACTTGATCTCTTGCAAGCATTGATCCAAATTGATTTCATTATAGGAGCTCTTTGGGATAATGGAAATAATTTCAAGACAAAACAGATGCAAGCAAATGAGAAAAGAGGAACCTGAATACTTCAGATCGATTCCATTCTGTATTGTCCCAGTTTTACACTAGATCACAAATCTGTGATGAATGGCAACTGAAAGGTGAGGGCATCTGTTTCATTTTCTCATATTGGTTATTTGCAGAATATTTATGTTAAAAGAGAAAGAAAGACATATTGCTTTATGTTACCACACCAAAATTTATCTTTCATTATAGAAATTATTCCCTCATTAATTATTAGGGAAATACCACTTTTATTGTGAGGTTATTAGAAGCAGTAATTGGAGTATGCTTCATGTCATAAAATTATTACATTGTAAATGAGCTGTCATTTATATTAACACTTAAAAGAATCATTCCTACCTAGTAATAGCACAAAAGGGGCAGGACAGGTTCAGTGAATTGATGGAGAAGTGGGAAAAATTGATACTTGAAGCAAAGGCCACTTATCCCACTCAGCCAATAATCCTCAGGAAGAAGACTGTGCCAAGATTTGAAAAGATATAAAAAAGGTTTTGCTTTGGGGTGAGTGAATCTTGCATCTTGAACACATTGAAGAACAGATGCATGCTGTCACATAAAGATGTTGTCAATTTTTCATGTTTTTACATTTGTGTGCTATCGGATAGAGCTGGCTGAATACTGGCTGATGTTTTAGCCACCTACATCCTAAGTTCAAAGATTTCCATCCTTTTGGAAAGCTGAATATATGTTTGCTTGCAGTTTACCGAGCACTGGAAAAAGAATCAATAATGAGTTTTGATCCAGAATTCATTTGTGACACCCTATAAATCAGTTCTGTGGGATGAGTCTTTTAGACATTGTTCTGTTTCTTCCTCAGAAACATTCACTTTGGACACATTTGATCAAAGCATCCATTAACATTATAAACAAGCACCTTTGAAGCAGGTATTTATAAGCATTTACTCATAAGAATTGCTTCTGAAGGGCAGTTGATCTCAATCTGGAGGATCATCTGATCCAGGTCAGGTGGGTGGAAGTGCCTCCCACTTCCCTGAGTATGAATGCAGGTCATCTTCCTCCCCAGCACCTTTCACATACTTGGTCTTGGAGCTCTCTCTTCAGCCTGGACCCAAAACTGTCAAGAGAGTTTCTTAGTATGAAGAAAGCAAGTGGGGACTGCACTGCAGGGGAGTGAGGATCCTTAGTGAGATGAAATAAGGCAGAACGAGAGAGAACCTAACAGAGGTCTTTAAGGTCTTGGGTGGCAGAGGAGGTGCTCACTGACTAGAGGACACTCAGTGAAATAGCTACTGTAAGGTTTCATACCACAGGTATTTCTTCATGGAACACCTAGATTAGCTGTGGGACTGCTTGCCAGGGGACGTTGTGGTGCTAGACATCAGCATGGATTGAAATACAGGTTAGAAAAATCAATGAAAGAAAAATTTCTTTAATGACCAGTAGCCCATCAAGTCCTTGACAATCAAATTTCTGACAGTTTAGAGAATATTCTGGGCAAGTTGTAACTATATATGCTTGCACTGCTCTTTCTAAATTTATTGCATTGTTCTGTCTTGCACTTCTCTTTCTTTGTCATCCACCACTTACTACTGTGATCTGGATGCACCTCTTAACTTATCCAGGAGAGCTGTTCCTATTTGCAAGTGCTTAATTGCAGCATTATGAAAGCTAATCCCTACTTCTGTCTCCAGTGCTTGTCTTGTATGCAACATCTGACTGCATCTCACCACAGAATTATTATTATTCCTCTTTCTTCACTACTGGAAAATAGCTTCCTCTTCTCCTGAAGGCTGTCAGCCTTTTCATACAGTCAGTGTAAAATGCAAATTCGTGTTAAGGGATTAAATAGAAAATTGAACACTCAGTGCATTTAGTTTTAATTCTTCCTGCTTCTCGCACTGGTGAATGCTGTGTGCAGTTTTGGGTACCACAATAAAAGAAAGACATGGATCTATTAGAGAGTGTCCAAAGGAGGGCCATGAGGAAGGTGAAGGATCTGGAGGGGAAGCTGTGTGAGCAGGGGCTGAGGGCACTTGGTCTGTTCAGCCTGGAGAAGACTGAAAGAGACCTCATGGTGGCTTACAGCTTGCTCATAAGGGGAAGTGTGGTGGCAGACATTGATCTCTTCTCTCTGGTGACCTGGGAATGGCCTGAAGTTGTATCAGGGGAAGTTTAGATTGGAAATCAGGAAAAGGTTCTTTATCCAGGGGGTGGTTGGGCTCTGGAACAGACTCCCTAGGGAAGTGACCACAGCACCAAACCTGAGAGAATTCAAGCAGCATTCAGACAATGCTCTAAAGCACATGATGTGACTCTTGGGGATGGTCCTGTGCAGGGCAAGGAGTTGGGCTTCAATGATCCTTGTGGGTCCCTTCCAAATCAGGATATTCTATGATTCTGTGAACTCTATTATTCATTGCTAAACAACTGCAGAACGAGGATCAATAAATGCAGAAAGAGAAATTTAACAAATATTGGTTATTATGTTAATTGGCAAAGACAGTTTCAAAGGATTTTGAAATCTGTAGAAAATTAGAGTAAATAATCAGATAGGATGAAAACAGAGAAATTCAATTTCAATTAATACAGTTAGTTCAACTAATACAGTTGGCCCTACATATTCCTCTAAATCACTAAAACTATGACAATAGATTTAGCTTTTTATTAGTCACAGGAAGTGAAACACTGAAGGCACTGAGGATTTTGCATTGAAATTAAGCTAGCTATGTGTTGTAAATTGCATTGAGTTTTTATCTTTTAATCCAAAAGCAAAAAATATTTTAAAACAGATTATTGGTTAGTGGTTAAAACCAAGATGAGGTCTTGGTTATTCTAAATTATGTTCTCAGCTCTGAGTCAGAACTCTTCTGTGAATTTAGATGAGTTATTTAACTTCTATGCATTTAAACTTCCTCATACCTGAAAAATTGAACTGCCAAATGAAGATGCTGCTGAATCATTAAGTGCATTCTCTGTTCTAGACACGAAAACTATGGAAATGCAACATGTTATTACTGAGCTTTGTTTTGAAGCTGACAAATGAGTCAGATTCCTCTAGCTGTCACCCCACATAAAATAAATGTAATTACATAGTAACATCATAGCTAGGGATATTTATCTGAGTGAAATTCTAGAGTTGCTGTCCAGTATGCTAGATACAGCTTGGCATGCTTATCCAGGTGTATAATGGGAATTATGTTAGACTGTTCCCTATGTTTGTTTGAGGTTTATTCTGCTTGTCTCTCTCTTAATCTTTCTCTCGGGTCATCACCAATGAGTTCTTAGGTCACTGGCTAGTCACAATGTTCACATTGAAAAAGCACCAAAACAAGGAATATCCCCTGCATTGCATGAAGCAGCACCATGGATGCCAGGTGAGTTCAGGCCAGGAGTGCATTCCTGTGCTATCTTCCCTCTCCTATCAATAGCCAATGCAGCTCCTTAATAGTGAGGATTATTATGTGAGTGCTGCTGATTTTACTAGTGTACATCACACAAAGGTGTCCTGCAACTTGTCTGCTCCCAGTTACAAAAAATGGAACTGAAATAATAATCCTCTTGGGTTTGGCAGATTTGATTGTACCTTGCTGCCGTGCCTTTTGGATCCATGCTGGCTCTTTTTCTCCTTATAGAGAAATCTTTGCCTCACAGGTGCTGAGTGATGCTGGAGTGGGCATTTGGGCAACAAGGAGGAGACACGCAAGGCTTGGTATTACAGCTGGGAGCCAATTTACTTCTATCTGCCCGAGCTTGCTGCAAGTAAAATGATGGGATGAAGGTTGTATGCAAGAGATAAACAGAATAAATGCTCCCAGCAATAGCCCCATGAAGAACAGACTGTGTAGAAAGCACAAACACAGGGACACTTTAGGCAATGCTCATGGTGGCTAGATGCCTGCAAGTGAAGATCACTGTACTGTTCTCTGTGAGCAATGCCACCTCCTGGTGTCCTGGATCAGGCCTAGGAGAAAGATCTTTCCTACAGTGGATGAAAGAAAGGATAAAATTGGACTGAAACCCACAGAAATACAGGAGCTGCTTCCTGTTTGTGTGAATGTTGTGATCCAAGGAGTACTGTTTCATTCAAGGAGTACTGTTTGCTGTGCTCCTCTTTCCATATCTGCAAAAATAAACCAGTCGCCCCTCTTTGAGCATCACTGAAATTGCTGAGAATTGCACTACTCCAGTTTGTGAAAGAAATATCAAATGCAAGCACAAAGTCTAAAATTTTGGTTCTGGTATCTTGTGCAAGCTTTAGGGTTGAAGACCACAGAATTGCATCTAGAAAAGAGTGTTATAACATAGGAACAAAGGCACATCATCCTTATTCTACATGGTTCAACTTCATCCTGAACAGTGCTGCCACTGGGGGAAAATAGCTTAGATTCTCATTAAACGTTTGCTCAGATGCTGAGAGAGCTGGAAATGTTGGTGATGTGGAGAGCAGAATAGACTCCCTCATCTATTTCCCACAGCTGATAAACAGTAATGCCCTTCAGTCTCTCCCCAGCTGACCCAGCTTCAGATGAGTAGCACAGTAATGAAAGCCTCCCTATCCTATTAGCAGTTCTCAGGCCAGCCGTGGTTCATTGGAGAAATGCCTGCTCCAAGCTGAGATGGATAGCTTCCTCCCTAATGAAAACAGAGTGAGGAGCACGAGGAAGACCTGCTTCCATCTCATCCTTATGCAGGAGGAATGGTACTTGCAGGGGGGAGTTTTGGTAAGTATCTGGTACCTTTGTTTCACGTAACAAAGGAAAGACAAATGGTAACACATTTATAATTCTAACACCAGTTTTGACATAATAGGACAAAATGGTGCCTGAGGATTCCTGTGTATCAAGCAGATGGGCCATCCATTATTTTCCCTCAGGTCAGGGGTCATCCTAAAATGAGAGTCAGCAATCATTTTGTAGGGTGTAACAAAACCATTTTTTTGCCTGCTTCTTAATCCCAGAAAGCACTACTGTCCTCTACTTTTGTCCACATACATTATCATTTTTGTCTATTATCTGCATCCCCAGAGACCTAATAGTCTTTTCTTCAGTGTGGCTTGATCTGGAGCAGCTGTAAGCTTTGCTGCAGGCAGTGTCTGACAACTGCTTGCCTCTTGGTCAGTGTCAGTTCCCTGGGGGAGGGCAGGCATTCACTTCATTATTAAAGCACGGAAAAAATCCTATATTCATTTAGATCCAGAATGAATACGTAATATTTGGAACAAAGGGCCCATGTTCCAGTCCAGCTGGCAGTGCTTTTACCATTGCCATTCTTCAAGGCTAGCTACTGCTTAAAGCATGCATTAAGGTCATTTATTTAAAAATAATGGAATGTGCTGCAAAAGCCCCTTTTTTCTCTGTCAGTCTAAATTTCACCTTCCAACATTTCTCATTGATCCTCAAGCACTAAGAGCTTGTGTGGAACAGCACTTTGGTGAAAATAAAGATTGTTCAATTACAGTACTAGGGAGAAGAAAGCAATAGCTAAGAACAAGCCCGATGGTGTTTTGTTGTGGTTTTTGGTGGTTTTTTTTCTAAACCAGGTATTTTGTCATGTGCTCTCATTCAGGCATTAGGTGAGTGCAAATTTTGTCTATAAATGACCTCCTTCATTGCTAGGGTAGAACTGGATGTTGAAAAAAGGTTTATTGTTAGCTTACTACAGGACACTATAGTACTTCAAATGATTAGCCAAGATAAAATAACGAGCTTCAAAACTGTTCATAAGCTTTTGCTGCAGTTGTCCAGCACATCTGCTTATGTTCCCTTCGATTTGAGACATGGAAGAAATGGGCTCTGAGCCAGCTAGCTTCTCTTGATTTCAAGAAACTAACCTTGAAATTGTGCAGCATCTGAGAAGATGAGGATTAAATCTCATTGATATTAATAGACACAATAATTTATATCAACAAGACAAGAAGAATCTCCATGGTAAAACATAACTATTATTTCAGAGTGGAGGCTCCATCCTTCAAAGACTACACAAAAAAGTAACCAAAATGGAAGTGACAGCATGAATTCTGAATTACCATGTTCAGAGGGTGACATATCCATCCACTCATCCTTACTTTAGACGGTGGGATGATACTTATTATAATTTATGTTGAAATGAAACTGTACCTGAGACTTTTTTTAAAATTGGTTAATGTTAGACTGACTTTTGAATTCAGTTTCTTCAGCTTTTTACAGATTTTCACCCTTAGTGAAATAAGCTAATCTTGTTACAGGAAGGTAGGAAGTGTTTTTTTGGCACTGCTATTTTTTATAAAATCTTTTTGGTAACAGAAGCAGGGAAAAATCCAATGAAAATATTTACTGATATCTCCCTTAAAATTACTGTTTGTGTAGGTATCATATACATTTTGTGTAACAAATAATTTTTCCTCCACTTTCAGACATGTAAGACAACATTATCATAAATAGAACCAATAGCAAAATTTTTACCTCACAAAGGCAATTTCCAAATCCTTCTGAAGACATTTTGCAGACAGACACTTCAAACTGTAAGGTGGTGATAACTATTTGGAAGGATTGAGACCAGGCTTGCCATCTCTTCATCATTTACATCTGTTTCCCCTCAATGCACGTACTTCATTCTAATTACTGTTAATAGGAACTGGTTGTGCAGTCTGAGGAAATCTGAATTAGTTGCTGTTCATTCAGCAGAGATGAAGATGTTTGTGACTAAATAAATCCCTGCTATTCTGCATGCCTAGCACACAGCATTAATTGGGCCACCACCTTGACAATGTTGAAAGGGCACAGAGTGGGGGAGCAATTTTGTTTTTCCTTTGTTCAGTCCACATGAAGGTCAAGAAGACTTGCAGCTGCTTTACTCTGGGAAACATAAGAGTGGCTTCCTTCTTGCTTCTGTCTTTCCCTTCCCTTTGATCTGCTACTTTCAACAGCAAAACATGGAAAACATACCCAAACCAAACAAACCAGGAAAGTTGAAAAGAAACCTTTCAATGGCCTTAGATTCTGTACATTATGATGCCCTAGGGAAATGAAGCTCATCCCAAAGAATGCCAGCCCTGAAGACAGGTGGTATTATGCATGGGTTCTTGTTTCTGCCAGCTCAGAAACATAGCTCAGTTACAGCAAGAGCATGACCTGGCAGAGCTGCAGTTGCTCTTGGGGTGGGCTCCTGAAGCAAGAGGCTGTAAACTGGCTGTAAATGGGCTGTAAACCCTTCTATGTCAATCATGTGCCTATGTCTTAATTTAAAATTATATAAACCTGATTTGTATATCGTTTTAATCTCACCCTATCTTCTTTATTTTATTTTATTTTCATTTTATCGTGAACAACTCCTCTATCAGCTCCAGCTTTGTTCACCTGCTCCATGCAAAATCCCCTGAATGTCTCAGTGCCAGCTCTAAGGACTGTCCTGAAGGCTACATCTCACTCCAAACCCCTTACAAGGTACAATGCCATGGCAGAGATGACTGCTGCAGACTTTCCTTGGTCCTGACTGGAAGCACCCACTTAAATTGGCCAGAGGGATACAGGTTTGTGTACACCAGGAAATAAAAAGTCAGGGCACAGGCTCAAGCTGTTTCCATGACAACTTGTACTGTTTAATTGCATTTTCCCTGCCACATGTGGCTTTGGCCCATGAGAGCTGTGATCTCAATGCAGTGCTGATATGCTTCACAAGGTGACACACACCATGGGATACTCCACATTTATATACAGATAAAGATTCCCTGCAGTTTTCCTGCTTTACTTTTAGGATGGAGGAATCTGCATAATTATGACCTGTGTGCTTGCTTTCAGGGTCGGAAGAAATCTCTTGGAACTGTTCAGCTTAATATGGACCTCGTCTGGGGAAGGGAATGGGAAATCCTGTGAACAAAGAATCATAGAATGGTTTGGGTTGGAAGGAACTTCAGAGATCATCTACTTCCAACCCCACTGCAATAAGCAGGGATGACACCCACTAGACCAGGGTGCTTAAAGCTTCATCCTACCTGGGCAAGTTATTCTCTAGTCAGCTATATATTTCACAAGGGGAGCTGAAGAGATAATGTCCTGATTCTGGCCAAGACAGAGTTAATTTCTGCAGTAGTCAGGAGGGAGCATGGCTAGATTCTGGAGGTTATTCTATACCATCTCACTTATTTTCCATGGGCAGGGGAAGGACTCTCCTCTGGGTCAGGGTAGGGCAGTGGAAGAAGTGGTTTGGATATTGCTGGGGGTGGGAACTCACAGGTAAATCTTTCATTTCTTGTACCCTCTGTCATTCTTGCTATTACAGTTAATTTTCTTATCTCATTGCTGTTTCCAGTAAATTTTTCCTGTCTTAAACATAGATCTTCACCTTTTGTGCCTTCAATTCTTCACACCATCCCAGTACAGGGGGAGGGGACTGGGAAGGAAGGAATGAGAGAGTGGCACATGGTTAGTCTTAGTGGGGAACAATCACTTGGGGAGTAACTACTGCAGTTATTTAGGCTTTCTTCTTTCCATCTACCTTCTAGCAGCTCAAAGACACCTGCAGTTTACTCATATCCAGCAATCTTCCCACCATCTGCACTTCCCTGCTGGCTCTAAGAGGATCCAGGCTCTGGCCAGCTCTAGGCTCTCTTTGTTTCTGGAAGATTTAAAACATGGTATTTTGCTTGGAGCAACATTAGCAAAGGGATTTGTTTTAATATTTTATCTGAAATAAAACAAACCAAAGCATCGCTTTGAAATGTAGAATTTATCACAAGAAAGTCTAAATCAACTGCTAGGTTTATTATTTTTATTAGAGGGTAATTTGGTTTTTTTCAAATACCCTAACATTGGGTTTTTCAGTTGCATACATACAAGGCATGAAAATGTTCAACCATAAGTATTTCTTGCAAAATTAAAATATGGATCGCTGAGCTCCACAGTGAATAGATACAAGAATATAGTGTGGTATGATCACATTTACTCTAATGATGCACAGGCACAGTATGTGCATTACGATAATCAGGTTACTGGATCTTTTTACCTAACTTTGGCTCGAATCTTATTGCTCTTATTTTGTTTCCCTTCAGAGTAATTAAACTGCATGATTTAGGCTATGGCACCTGGAAAAGAAGCTAATACATAGTGTGCCTGCAATTCAAATTTTGACATCCATGTATACTCCCTGGAGCTGGCATCTGCTACAAGAAACTATGTGGAGAAAAGGGCAAAAGTAGGTGTTGAAATGTCATTATTCTGCAACCGTTTCTGTAGTGCCTGACCAAATTCTTCAAGTAGGGGAGACCTTATGGAAAAATACTGTAATTCAGAGAAGGCACTACATGCTATGTTTGGTTGACACTGCTTACCTTTAGTGAAAAAAAATACTTCCAAGGCCCAGGTGGCTGTGGGTGTCACGGGGCCAACCCTAGCTCTCAATGAGAACAAAGTGCATAGGAGATTCTTACCCTCTCCTCTGCCCTGGTTTTCATGTAAATAAGTGCTCAGCAAAATGATCTGGAAGGAATTGGAGGTGCAAACTCCACCCAGGACCATGGTCACTTTGAAAAGGCCAGAATAAGTGTGCAGTCCCAGCACTTCAAATAGATGCAAAATTTCAATTCATCTAAAAAGTCAGGATCCCTATTTCTGCATGCTGCATGAGTTTAGGATGGTTTTTTTCCCGTTCTATCACATTTTAAAGTAGAAATAGTCACATATATGGTAATTCCCTATAGGGACATATTATTTAAGATCATATATATTACACAAGACCTGCAATTACTGAGTAACACTTGAAAGAAGTAGGATCTAAAGACAAGCCAAAGAGAGATCCAATCAGCACACAGGTTTTACCTGTTTTCTTAGTTCATGCTCCGCCTTTTGTCACAAAGATGAGCAATTTCTGCTTCTTCTACTGCCACCAGCTGCCAATCCCCTGAGCTGCTGAAGGCCAACCCACCTGCTCCATGTTCCTTCTCACCAGCTAGCAGTACAAAACACCACCAGGAAAATGATGTTTCCATGCTACAGAAACCAGCAAACCAGAAGTAAAGCAAGGCACAGCTGCTGCCTTGAGAAGCCTCAGCCTGAGCTCCAGGCTGAGCACTCATCCTAGCCACAGGCTGCAAAGCAAAGCAGGAGCAACAAAAGTGAATTGCTCAAGGGAGGGCAAAAGTTTGAACATGAGGCAAATGAAGCATGAAAAATGAAGCAGTGAACCAAACAATTATTCACCACTACAAGAAAATCCATTAAAGAAAAACAAAGCCATCTACAATAGCGCAGCTGAGGGAGGCAGAGATGAAAGCATGGAAAACAATTCCCCCTGAAAAGCTATCTTGAAATTCTTGGAGTAAGGAAGAAAAGTAGGAGAAGTACAGAGAGGGGAAAAGGAATGGGGGAAGGAAAAATATCAAAATGCAAATTAGTAAGCTTCATCAGAGAACTCATTCCGAGACATGCAAGGAAAAGACCAAACAAGAGCTACTGCTTCTCTGGGCATGGTGCCACTCCATTACATGCAAGCAGAGAATCTCAGATAACTGAGGTAGAATAACAAATGATCAGGGAATTGGCAAGGTGAAAGGTGAAAAAAGGGAGTTTTCCCCTATAATCATATTCAAGACATTGTGTATTCATCACCACTGTGTAGTTCTGTGGGGGGTTCATTAGCAATAAATGTAATTGAGGTCAGTTTACTGTGGTAGTCTGTTACCAAGTAAAATTTTGAACATACTAATTCTGTCCAATGCCTTTTTCTTCAAAGATGCTGCTGCTGCTTAGTGTATGACAGCATCATCACCAAAGATAGTTAGGGGCATATCCCCTTTTTCACAACTGTCTCCTGTTGAGCCACATTGACAGATAAAGTCTTAAAGTCTTCTTTTTCCCCCACAAGGTACTCACATATAAAAAGATGTTTGGGGCAATCCATTCACCATTCAATGTACCATCAATCAGGGTATAAAACTCAGGAAAGTGTAGGTAGTGACACCAAAAACATGTATGTAACACATTCCGGGATGTCACATTGTTCAGAATGAAAAGGCAAAGGAAGCAAACTGTCTATAATCCTTGGATATATATAATACCAGTCTAGAACAGAAAAATGTCATTGAATATTATGCATAAGCATGAGCTTGCTTCAAATGCCAAGAGGTCTATACTGTCTGCCTATTATATTTATTGAATCCTTTTGATTTCCAAACACATTAGTCATAATTTGAAACTTTGCTGTCTGACTAGGAGAAAGAGAATATTTTCCAAGTCCTAAATGGCAGCTAAAGCACAATGAGGTGGATCCAGGATCTGAGGCTTTTCCTGTAACTCTGGATGATAGCATTGGGTCACTTGCATAAAATGGCAAGACTAAACAGCCTATAAGCTACTGTATTGGAATCTGGATATTTCTCCCTAAGGAAGGACAGAGCTGGAAGGGTGACAGCAGAGATTCCCTCTGCTTGCAGCATGCTATATCTAAAAACGTGAAAGGGCAGGCTTTAAGTATAACATGGGAGACTTAGAGGTGAAAACTATGACTTGGGTTCATTTTCCTGAAGAAAAATTTTATTTTCCAAATTTTGGGAAAGACCGGATTGCAAAACTAGCAACAAGCTAGGCTGTTTGCAAGGGTTAAATACTACTAGCTGCTATAAATATTAACCTAAGATTAACACACATGAAGGCATAATCTATATTTGGAGTCAACTACCAACTGAAAAATAATTTAAAATTCAATTTGAACATAAGACTTCACCACCTCCCTACAAACAGAGGCCACATAATTTATCTAAAACATTAAAATCCAGCCAAGGAAATAGATTAAAGAGCTCTAAAATTCATGAAGCACTCAGACATTTTAACACAGTTTTAAGAACAGAGATTTTAATTTTTGCCATTATTAATTCAATTCTACTCAGACTCATTCTCCATTTTTTAAATTCTCTTTAGATGTCACTCATGCTGCTTCTATTCAGGATGGTTCTTCTGCAAGCCGTATCAGACTCCTTCCCTGACACACTGCCAGGGCTCATTTTTCTCATGTTAGGAAACATGGTCAGTGTGGCTGGCCACAGGCAAATTCTGTAACTTATCTATGCAGAACACTTTTTTTAGGATTCATTGTCATATTTGGCTCCAGATTCCTAACATAGTTAGTGAAGCATCCCCAGAGCAGAAAAGAGCACAAAACCTGCCATGGTGGATGAGACACATGGTCCATCTAGCACAGCATCCTGTTTAAAACAGAGAAAAGCCTGTCTGCTTCCAAGGAATTGTCTGTGTGGACTGTCTTCAGAGGACCTTCGACTAACTGAATTCATCCTCATTCAAGTATGTCTTAACCTGGATGCAAGGGACTTCACTCCCTCATTCTTTTTGTGCTGGTAATTCAAGTATTTCTTAGAATCATAAAGCTATGACAAAACTGAGGAAAAAAAAAATCAAAGCTGGTTCAGGATGCTATGAGCATGTTATTTGGCAGCATACCCTGCAGGTGACCCTACTGGGCTCTGATCATTCAGCAGTCCTGTGAAGAATAAGCCTGCTTTGTCTTCTCTCTAATTACAGTAATTTCACAATTATAAGCAGCACCTTTTTCATTGAAGAATTTAGGTGTGGCTTATCTATGGACAAACCCCAGTGAAATGCCAACGCAGAAGTGAGAGCCGGCTGGGGAGGGCGCCTGGGGCTGTCTTTAAAGGCTTCACTGGTCTATGAAAACTGTTTGCAACTTGAGCACCTGACACCAAACCCAGCTGGCAGCGATTCTGTTACTAATTTGTTACTTTGTTACACATGGATCCACACTTAAAAAAAAAAAGAAAAGAAAAGAAAAAAAGAAAAAGAAAAAGAAAAAGAAAAAGAAAAAGAAAAAGAAAAAGAAAAAGAAAAAGAAAAAAAAAGGGGAAAAAAAGTGCAGCTTATATTCAGGTGCGGCTTATATACGGACAAATCCCGTGGTCTACCTGGCTACCGGGAGGTGCAGCTTATAGTCAGGTGGGGCTTATAATTGTGAAATTACTGTACATTAGAAGCAGGGAAAAGAAACCAGACTACCCTAAGTTAGGAACATAAGGGTTTAGAGCTGCTGCTACCATTTTTCTCCTGGACTGTAGAAAGTGGACAAACTTCATCAAGTTGAAAATAGCTGGTGATATCAGACAGGCTTCAACCTCTTCAGCCCAGACTGAGCAAACCTGCTGTGTTCAAGTTGCTGCTGGTGCTCTCCTAACAGGGATGTTCCATGCAATTGAGTCAGATTCTGTTTTAAAGCTCAGACTGTTAATGCACATATATCCTGATTTATTTATTTATTTAAATTTTTTTTTGCTAATTCTTTTCAGTATTTTTTATTTTATACGGGAAAAAGAGTATAAACTACTTGAGGACACAGGTCATGAAGAACAACGGAGAGCTGCTTTACAGAGGCATGCTCTTCTTTTCCTTACTCTCTGCACTAGAAAGATGGTGTTGACACTCTGATAATTATCCGGCCATGAAAATTTTGCTATGTCCTACAGCTAATAGCAACTTTTAGGATTTAGTTCACTAGGGAAACATGAATAGTTACATATTGTCAAGTTTTACATTACTCATGTTTTCCTACAGGTCTGCTCTCTTTATTATATCTGTACGTGCTCTTTCCCTATGACAATTCTTATCACCTTCAACAAAGGTAGATATTTGCAGTATCTGCAATTCTTACTCAACATATTTAGGTTCTAAAATGTATGTATGTGTATAATATTGATCATGAACTACTGTTTCAAGAAGACAAGTCAAACTACTTGCTATTTTTAAGTTAAAAATCAATTCACTTGGCTTAAGTCCAATATATCTACATTATTATTGATTTCTTTCACGATACTGCCCCATGGACTATTTAGGAACAAGATTCAATATTTATTTCAATAGAATTTCATTGGTTGATTTTATTGAACTGTTTGAAAAAAGTTAAATTCTCTCATAAGTTCTGAGATGCAGTGTATTAGGAATACCACCTTAATCTCTAAATGTGAAAGGAGTTCAACATTATGTATCACAAAAAAGGAGCCTATGAAATGAGTTACTGGTATAAAGCCCTTTGAAACATTTATTATTTGTTTATAGAAATTGTAACATAAGAAAACACACTGCATATTAGCAAATTGCAAGGTTGTACAGAATTCCCTGTGCTGAATATCTGGGCCCATAAAAACAACATCTGCTAGAAGAAATCCAAAACCTATAGCAGAAGGAACCCAAATTGTGAAGCAGCTGAAGGTTAATGCATCAGAGCTTGCTCTGCCCTTCTCTGGCAAGCCCGGGTGAGAGGCATTTTGATTGGGAAATGAAGCAGCCAGCTCAGCGTGCTGCTGAGGGCTCTCCTGCACTTGGCTGCACAGCTGTGTCCTCATGTGTGACTGGAGAGCACCAAGATTTGCTTGGCCTTTGGCTAAATATTTGCTTGATTAAGGGAGCAAGGGGACTTTTATATCCTTATTACCGTCTCCCAAATCCAGGCCTGGGCACAGAAGTGCCCATGCTGATGCCTGCTGTGTTGCATCAGCATTTACAGCAAATGGAGCTTGAAAGGAGAAGATTGTGGGAAGGACACAGAGGTACTCTGTGGACCAGCAAAGCACAAGTGTTACTAACTGGGATAGGCTTCAGGCTTGTGCTAGGGATCAAGAAAGGATGAGCATAGGGTGATTGGTGCTTTCCCATATAATATTGCTCTATTTTCTGCTGTTTACTGTAAAGAAATTATTCCTTTAGATTCAAGATCCTCATATCCAGGCCGATACAGGCACAGAGAAGTCCAGAAAGTTAAAACAGACAGTTCTGCTCTATACCACTCATATAATCTTGGCAGTGCAACTTCCAAGTCATCCTTTTCTCATTGAAAAAGGAGATTCAATACAGATCCCCACGGACTACTATGTCTTAGGAAGGAAATTGCCTCTTTGTCTCCTCCTCCCAGGACAGGCACCTCTTTCATTTCAGTTCAGCAGGTGATGGTTGCAGAGCTCTTCCTTGGAGTATTCTACAGAGCAGAGCAAAGCTTTATCCCTTCACACAGCCCCTGCCTTACCCGGCTCTGTTAAAGGCCACAAAGATAAGGGAAAGAACATTCTCCCTAGTGGCATCCAGAACCTATTAGTCTGTACTTAAGGGTCACTATATTTTCTTAAATTGACTAAAAACTTTTGAAAGCTGGGAAAGGGATTTCCCTTTCCTTTTCTTTCCCTCTCTTTTTCAGAATAGTGCTCTCTTCCTCTGTCTTTCCAGGGGTCTGAAAGAAAGATCCCTTTTTGTGTTCACAAGAAGAATTTTCATATGGCTTCCTTTTCAATACACTAAATGTACAAAATCTCAGCACATAAAACCCAATGCTGTTACTAAATGCATTAGTTCACATATTCAAGAGAGTTGAAAGAGACTTGGGTTTTTCTTCAAAGCTGAGAGAAAACTGATTATGTAAAAGGGTTAACTAAGGAGTGAATGTTTTTAAAAAATGAAACTAACTAAAGCGGGTTTGAAGAAGATGAACAATTCATAGAATCATTTAGGTTGGAAAAGACCTTTGAGATCATAAAGTCCAACTGTTAACAGTTAACATCCCTAAAAATGCTTCCTTCTTGATGAGATTCTAAGTAACCCTCAGAAACATCATTCAAGACAGGCTGTCACTAGAGGGCAAATTGGAAGTATTAAAGTCAGGAGCTAAAATTGTCCAGCTAATTCCTTATCAGAATAAAAATCAACAGCTTAACTTATAAAAAATGGATAAAGATGAGATCATGGCATTAGGTGCACCATGAAAATTGATTAAAGAGTCCTAACATTTGGAAATACCAGTGAAAGCATACAAACATAGGCCCCTCAAAACCCTCTGAATCTATGGAATGTGATAGAAACATTAGGTTTGACTTCCTGGAGCCATAGGTGAGTCTGTAAAGGCAAACTTCCTTCTGTCATGTCCTTGAGAAAAGTGGTGAGGTGAGGGAGTGTAGGTGGGACAGAGAACATGAACTGTTCTCTGTTCTCTTTTCAGTAAATTAAGTGCGTTCAGGTTTGGCTTGTTTTAGTTGTTTTCAAGTTATGCTGAAGCTGATAGTATTTATTGTGCCTGAAGAGGTATTTAACATTTTATAAACAGCAGTCTGACTGAAAAACCTGAGTTCACTGCCATGATTGATGGGGGACTGATTGGTGGCAGGGATTACCTGTTAGCTGTGGTCAAACAGGCCAGGCCATCCCTTCTGCAGCAGGTCCTGTGGCCTGTCACCAGGAGTCTGACCTCACACTTGTCTTTCTTAGAGGAACACTGAGCTGAAAGTTATCTCCATCTGAGTTTGTCATTTGAAGCACAGCCAAAACTGAGGCAGCAGAATCTAATCTTTCAAACCTGACCTTATTCCAATCCTGTAGTTCAAAGGGTTTAAAATTAAAGCTCTCCATTTAGATCACCTTTACTCCAAAGTAATTTTCATTCTTCTCTGGAGTTCAATGCCCTTAATAATTCAGTCTAGCTAAAACACAGTTATACATTTAATCCCTTTTACTGCCTTTCTTAGCAAAAGCTTGCTACTAAAAAATTCCAGTAGGTCCTCAAACCTGGATTTTCACAGGTATTTCAATATCTAGCTAGCCACCCTTTCAGTGCTGTTCTGGTACATAAACTATTTTTTAAAATCTCTAATATTGCTTCTGTTTAGCCTTGTCTTGTTCCTGTATGAGTACGTTGATTTGCAAAATATGAAAATATTAGCTGTAACACATCTAGACCCATAGATCCTGTAGCCTGTAAATCTCTAGACCAATACATCCATGAATCTAATCTAAATAGTTTTCTCTTTTTTATCCTAAGTATCCTGAAAGCTTCTAATTTTTTCCCTGAATGTGCCTATCCTGAATACAATCTAAAAATCTTAAACAATCCATTAGTCTTTGTTGCTTGCTAACTCTGGAGTGCTGTCAGAGCCCCATACCTAGGGTCTTTACAATGAGTAGCAAAGCAGAGATGGCAAATACAATTCTCAATCCCGCTATTCACTGGAATTAGTAAATTCACCAAAATCAACCTGCATCATTTTAACCAGCTTCCAACCGAATTTGAAGGGCAGGCAGGACAGAGAGAGGGCATTTGCCAGTTTTTCCCAGATGTCTAGCCACTCACAACAGCCTGAGCTCAGTGTCTAAATCCTGTGATGTTGTAACATCTCAATGCCTTCACCAAGTATGCCATCAT
Source organism: Sialia sialis (assembly GCA_009812075.1). Lineage (NCBI taxonomy): Eukaryota > Metazoa > Chordata > Aves > Passeriformes > Turdidae > Sialia > Sialia sialis. The sequence continues at coordinate 35,989,567 of VRYO01001463.1, forward strand.
GCCTGGTCTCTGCATTCACAGTCATTCCTTACCCTAATCCTTGAGAACCTGGCATGGCAGCTCTGTATTGAACCCCTCCTGTCTTCTGCTGTGTTGACAGGAGAAGGGTGGGGTGGGTGAGGATGATTTTTGTCCACCATGGTTCTGCTGGTGGGACACTGCAGTGCCTGACTGGCACTTTACAACAGGAGCTTGTGGGGTGTCTGGCTCTATTTCACTCATATGGTGAAGTGGTTGGGATCCCAGGGAACAAGTTTTAAATTTGAAATCTCAGGTTCCTGTCTTTCCAGAGAGGAAATATCTTGGCAGTTCTAGTCTGAGAACAGTTTTCAATGTTCTGGTATTATCCTACTTTCATCTGATAAAACTGCCTCCCAGTCACCTTCACTAGCGACTTTTTTGAAGTTCACCTTTCAGCCCTGCTTGATATCATAATACCATTAGTGTTAATGAGCTCTCCAGCAAACACTGCATTGTTGCTCCCTTACCTACTTACTTTGGGAAGAATAAAGGACAAAGATGCTATGGCTATTAACTCAGAGCCTGCATTCACTTACATTTTTACTTCAACTATCTCTATTCACTAAATTCCTTTCACACTCTGTGGTGTCAAGAACACATTATCAGCTTTTCACTGATCTCTGTTTCTCAGGTGCCTATCACTGCATGTGCTGTAAAATCAGCATCTGTGTATGCATGTGGCCAGGCCTAGCAGATGCTTTTACAGGATAAGATGAGATATATATTCTGTATGTGAAATCAGATTAAACCCCAAATCCATCAAACATTTTATTTTAAAGAAAGGAAATGATGCCATTTGATGCAAACATATTTCTTTATTAGCAGTTTCACAGCATGCTCCTCAGCTCTAAATTCTCTGGATATGGGATTGCAATTCATTCGTTCTCTCTAAGAGAAACACTCATTCATTTTGTATTATGTCTGCTATATATAATTCTATGCTACTACACAAAACTGCTACTTGCCTGCAGCTCTGCAGCTGTCAGGCAAAAAGAGCCATCCTGGCAGGGCAGTCTGTCCTGGACTGGCCACCATGGGGTCTTGCATTAGCGTCAGACTTTGCAGAGGACACTTCCAAACTTTCTGATCTCTGGTCAGATCTAAAGAAGAACAGTTAAACAGTAATATTCGTCCTTTGGCAAAGATCCCATGGAAGGCAGGGGAGTGCCCCTCCACAAAAGCACTATCAGTATTCATTGTCTCCACCAGTGCTAGAGAAAATGGCTCCAAAGATGAATTAGGGCCCCCAAAACTCCTAACCTAAGTGGAATGCAAAAGACAGTCTCTCTATAAAGTCAGCTAAAGAGAGGTAATAATGAGCAGTGCTCCCCCAAAAGAAGCCCTCAGCTCCCTGCAGGTCAGACTCTGTGCCTCTTGAAATTCAGCCCCAGCTACACGCCCCCACAAGACAGGACTTGCAATATTTTCCTTCCTCTCCGTCGACCTTCCTGGCTACTTAGAGATCAGTGGCTGCTGTTGAAGGGTTTCTGTAACCTCTGGCAGGATTCAACAATGTGGGGCTGTAATCCATAACCTGGCAAGTGAGGAAGACATAGGAGCTGGGATTTGGGTATAAGAGTGCGCTGGTAATTTCAAGAACATGAAAAAGCAGTGTAGAAAATCAATACATCTAAATGGGGAAAGGAAAACTTGAAGATAGAGGAATAATTCCCCAGCCTCTGTGCAGAAATGACTAACACTGGAGAGCCGGACTGAAGTAAAAAGCCTAAAAGAATTACTAGTTGGAGTTCTGTCAAGATTGTCCCCTTAGGCTTTTCCTGGGTCTTTCTCTCTATAGCTCATAGAATGTCATCAACAAGGGAAAGGACAAAACACTTCAAGACATTTTTTGCTATCTACAGCCTTCTTTTCTTATCTTCTCAAGCTGCACAGGAAAAGTGAACTGTTATATCTTAATAGGATTTAGGCTATAAGATTTCAAGTCATCTGTTCTTTCTGTAATTCATACTGAACAGCCGGTTCCTGACAATGCTAGAGGTAAGACTTTCACAAATCCTCAGCACTGGCCTAACTCCTCTCTTGTTCAATTAATTGGAAAGATCTGTGCTAGGAAAAAAGGAGTTAAGCAAACTGCTTATATCAGGGACCAGTACAAACCCTGGTATGAAGGGTAGGTCACCCTGTCTCTGCTTCAGTCACTTCCTTTCTCAAACAGGTCAGACACAAACACCAACACAGCATGCAGAGCTACATCTGACACTTCAGGGTATAACTAAACACACAACTGACACAGCTGTTCTGGCATAGGTAGCTCCACTGTGTCTTCTATACATGTTTACAGCAAGATATTTCAGAAAAATCTGGGAAGTTGATCTGGTTGCTTCAGGAGAAGACAGTAGCCCTGGGGACCAGTCAGATGTAATCCAGTTTGCCACAGGCAGCAGGGCTTCTGACAGAGGTGTGATTGCTGCTCTCAGGCTAAACTCCAGATCCACCAGTGGGTGAGCTCACCAGTGTTCACTGCTGCCATAGCTGACAACCATTTCTCTGCAGCTGAAATGACTTGTTGATGTCTGGGATCCAGCAGGATCAGTCCGAAGTCCTCACAGACTCTGGGTTTAATCAGCTCATTCTTCTCCCTTGGGAAACAAAAGAAGGAAGATTTTTAATGGGTTCTCATTCTATTTTCCAGGTTCTATCCTGGACAGGAGCTTGAAAGCTTTTAAGTCACCTCTGGTTTAGAAACAATTTCATAGGCAAACCCTGCCAGTCCCAGGAGCTGCCCTGCCTATGAATACCATCAGAGTGTGACTACAGCGCCAAGTCATTCACAAAACAGCATTGCTTCAGAGGCAGAGGAAGTGAAAGATGTAGTCCTGGGGCCACTGAAAGGGGTTTAAAACTCCAAAAGGGAAAACTGAGGATAGGTCAAATTTTAATTACTATAGCTGAACAATGAATTTTTATTCACAGGTATTTTCTTCTCTTGTAGTTATAGTTGTTCAGTTTTCCTGGGCAATTTCTGTTTGCATGAGAGCTTAGAATGGAGCCAGAATTTAATCATGCACTCTGACTATAGCGATCTGCCCAGGGGCATGAACACACACATGCATTGGTGTTGCATTTCACTGACCAACATATGTTTGCTTCCATTGACCTGTGGACCTAACCAACAGGAAGGAAATCCTATTATCTGCCCCCTTGACCACCCCCCTTCTCTCGTAAGGTTTTATAACCCCTGTGTATCATGTGCTCGCTTTCTTCCCTTGTGCGCTCCCTTCAAGAATAAACCTTGAAACTAAGCCAAAAAGGAAAGAGTCCCTCTTTTCTGCCTATTCATGACACAGAGCCTCTCCCCATCCCTAATTAGCTAGCCGGGAATATTGGAGAAAAGGGATAGACTGTGTCACATTGGCAAGCAAAAATCCCTCACTTCTGCATTCAGACACCAAGCTAGGTATGAAAACCTGCTGGTTTCAAGATTGAATTTCCTACTCAACAAAAAGGGGTGCCAGGGCTGGTCTGTTTGCAGAGCTCCAGATCAGAGGCACTAACATTGTTAAGGTTGTGGTGGGATGTGAATATATCCTTCAGTCCAAGGCCCTGCAGCCCAAGATCTACCAGGAGGAAATGAACCCAAAGCATCCAGATGTTCATTTCACAACTGGAGAGGAGCATGCAATGTGCAATAAAATTACCTGGAAATGGAACATTTTGTCAATGGAACCATTTGTCTGGTTTTGGTGTTCATGTTACTCTCAGTCATGGGTGAATACTCTAAATGTAAGGCCTGGGGTCCATTAACATTGGTCCATCCCTTCTTTGAGAAATCCCCTAGAAGATCCAAGATCTTCTTCTGTTTATGGTATGTAGAGAGTTAATAATCTACTCATAAAAGAGAAGAAGGCATTTATAAAAATGGCTCATGTGTGAGCCATTATGACCTTTCTCAGAGACCTATTTCCCTGCATAAATATGACACATCACCAGTCAGATGGAAGAAAATTGGATGGGGGAATTGTCTCACCTTGTGTTTTCTAAAAAATGCCATTGCTTTTCATGAAAGTTTCCTTATTATTTAGCTTTCCAGGCATGTTCTTTCATCATTAAATCCCTTAAGGACTGCTAGGGAAAAGAAATAGCTCCAAGGGCAGTAAAACTTAAGAGGTCCTGTTATCTGTCTGTCCTTTGCCCTTCTAAAGACTTTGGAAACTGTTGACTTAGCTTCAAGCCAGTTAAAAAAAAAAGGTAGAAATCTCAAATATATTTATATTCCTACAAACCTTGTGAAAGTCAGCAGCTGAGAAAAGGCAAGACAGACAAATTAATTAATTCATTTCAGTGAAGGAAAAGTTGTAAATTGTATCACTACTAAGGGTAGAGTCAAAACAGAGCCATACATATAGGAAAATCTTCATTAAGAGCTAACACTGTCTCTCAGAGGATAATTTAATTGTACAAGCCCCTTGTTTACACAGGCTTAGCTTAATATCAACTAAAATAACTTGAAGGTAATTGTGAGAATTATTCTGGCTGTCCATGATGGGTCCTGGTGCAAGGCTCTGCACTGATATGAGGAAAAATTTAGTATCTTGGGAAACAAAATTGTCCTGAAGTGAGAAGGAATTTTTTGTGTTCTTCATTCAATTTGAGCAAGAAAGGAGGGAGGAAAAGGGTTCCTCACCACGGCACTGGTTTCCTACGTCCACCTCACCCTACAGCCCCTCTGGACTATGGCAGCTATAAAGCTCCCCATCACATCCGAGAGGCACCACTAAGGCTGAACTCATTCCAGCATACTGGACACCATGCAGTCAGCAGATCTGTGCATGCACAATGCTGTAGTCCCGAAGATAAACCCACCCCACATAGTTTGGTCCCAGCAGAAAGCAATAGCCACAAAAGGTATTGTGCCATTGTGGCTCAAGCCACTGTCCTGCTGCATTGGCACAGGAGGATTCTGCATATCCACTCTGCCCTGGGTGGCCATCTGCTCTGAATGACTGAAGAATTCCACTGGGGGATCTTGCTAAGCTCTAGGCAGTGACATAAGAAGCCACTTGCCACTCACTGAAGAGCCTTGTAGCTGCTATGATGGATTCCATGACTTCACCTGCCCCTAATATCCACACACCCCCTCCTGCAGTCTTTTCTTGAAGCACTGTGAGTCAGCAATGCCTTCCTGACCCAACTGAGATGAAGCAGAGCAACTGACCTTGGATATGCTGATAGCAGCAGGAAGAATAATCATCTACATCATAGCTCAAGGGCATCCAGATCCTGTGTGTGACTCAATGCAGAAATCAGACAGACTTAAAATTTTATCTTTCCTAAAGTGCATTTGGGAACTTTGTCCCATTCTTGAAACTTATGACTGCTTTTTGTACTTTCTTTTAAGGGCTTGTTCTTCCTACACCTATTGAATCATCCTTATGTTTTCACACAGAGTGATTCTGATATAGTTGTATACTACACTGTTTGTGTTCCAGCTTCACTTTTCTCCAACTAGCAAAAGATGCTGTGATTTTATTCACACTTTCTGACCTTGGGTGTATTCATCAGACGTTTGCTCAAAAACATTTTGCCAGAACCTAAATCATGTCACTTTTCTTGTACTGAGCAGTCCTTGGTGGTGTTTGAAGAGCAGCATCTCTAATGCCACTAAAGGACAGGCATCTAGCTGCCTTTTTCAGATCTGAAGTCTGAAAAATTCCTCTCAGTTGCCTAGCGCCTATGTTTCTGCCAAAGATATTTACTGCTGCTAGACAAAGAGAACTACTTAATTTAGAAGGTGACAAACAGATCCAACAAGAGGCCTGAGTACTGTGGTGAGTAGAACTGCTGTGCCAAATGCTTAGGTGCTCATCTCAGGTGCAGAATGTACAGAGCTGAGTTAATTACATACCCAGAAATATTGGAAAATGAGTGTGGGAGGATTCAGAGCTAAATCATCTAACTTATACCCAAGCCAGAGCATTTACAAGGTAATTTTAATGCTTGCAGACAGAGGCTAATAGGAATTCTCAGATCTGCTCCTATAGATGACAAAGGAAGAGTCAGAGCTGATGAAAGCCCTTTTGCCCCCGTATTTTAGAGGATCATGGGCTAGCCAGATACTGGCTTATCATGGGTCAAAGGACACTTATTTTTAACTCCCTCTTTTACCTCCAGATGTCTGACATCTCTTTTCTTCTATGCAGAAGGTCTGATCACTAGACTATATAAAACATTTGTGACTGTGGCTGTCTGTTTTTCTCTTGAAGTACTATCAATCTGAACAGCATAGATAAGTAGCCTTTGCTCTAGAACTGGATCCAGCAGAAATATTCCACAGTCTAGAGGTTAGAGGACTCAGCTGGGAAGGAGAAGGTTCTAGATGTGCAGCCCTGCTCCAGTGAATATTAAAACATTGTACACAAATATACATTGCTGTTGCCAAGAAGAAAGGAGAAAGAGTCATTTTCTGGGCAGACTACACCCTGCCAATTTGACTGAGTACCTATGGGAATTGGGGAGGGAATTATTTGAGAGGATCAAGTTCAAGTCTCCTCAGAGGTAGGTAGGATTTAAGCAGTCTAACCTTTTCAGCTAAGTAATAAAATCCTTACCAACTGCTGAGAGGGATGGATTTTACTGCTTTTATGCGCTGTTTACTTACCTTGTAACTATTTAAGGGCAGTCACAGTGCCAAAATCTTCCTGGGCTTTTTCCATAGGTCAGCATTATGCAGAAATATTTTCCACTTAGATTCTGTCATATTCTAGTGATGAAGAAACTAATCAGTTCCCAGAACACTTTCCGTGGTACATAAACTATTGCCTATTGCCAACCAATGTTTCACTAGCACTTGTAAAAATAACATTAATAACAAAAATATTATTAAAAATAATAGCAATTTAACATAGTCCATTCAAATTTTCATCCAGAGAAATGAGTCACATAATCCAAACCAATTCTTTACTGGCAGACATGGTGATTTTCAGAGAGATTTGTAAATAAGCACATCAACAATAATTCATTGTGACTCATTAGTAATCACATGGAAATTTCAGGAATTTCTACTCATGAATGCAAAACAACCAGTGGATGTAAACCAGCAGAATGGGTGCAGAACTCTAACCAGGTTAAAGTGATTAAAACAGGAAAAGGAAGAATTTGCAATGACTGTTTTAATCACTAGGTAAGGTGTCTCCTTGGTAAAACCACTATTTTGTTGTTAAAATGTGCATCCTCTTCTTCCTGGGATTGCTGTAGCAAACAAGGTAGCAAGATCATCCTTGTTCTGCCTGGGAATAGCCAGGAGGAGAAGGTCCTGTGTGTACTGAACTGAAGGCAATAAAGGAGCTGTGAGTGAAGGTAGCTTTTTAAGTGCTCTTTTTGGGCAGATCTTACCCTGTGGTCTGGGAAAACTTTGTGTATGAGTGGAAGTAAGAGGCTGAAAGAGCAGCATTCTCTTCCTGGGAAGATGTCCAGGGCAAATGTTATCATTTCAGTTAAAGCAAAAATAGCTCCTGCAGCAGCACAATAAAACATTAATATTTCCATTGTATAACTGCTGTTTGACAGATCACATTCTAATATGTCCTGACTGAGGTGTTTGTCCAGGCAGCAGCTCAGCTGCATATTCCAGGCAGCAAAGCTGAAGGAGACAGGAGATTTATCAGCTTAGGTGTTATTTGGAGCTGTTAGAAGTCACTAGTCATCTGCACAGGTAAGAGCAGAAGTGAGATCCCACACCTAGCACATCAGTGGAATGAGACAGCAAATCCTCTCTGACTCCACAAGGGCAGTTTATAGGGGTTTTCCTCGTCAAACAGAGTTTATGACCACACCAGAGAAGGAGCCTTACAATTGAGAATAGTTATTCAGCAAGAAGAAGGCCTGATTTCCTACTGCTGTTATTGAAATACAGGTGATAAAGTCACATAAGGAATGCATTCCTAACACCTAGACATCATGGAGGTGATGCTTTCAAAACACATCTTTTCATAGCAGTTTTTAGAAGCAAAAACATGGTGAAAAAACACCCAGTGATGTGTGATGATCTCCTACCGAAGCCCTGTGACTCCTCCATAAGGAACTAGAGAAGGACATCTGAGGGAAAGTCAATACACCAGATGCAAAAGCATAAAGCACACAGGAGAGCAAAAAATGGGCATACACTGGTGCTCAGCCAGTGCAGGGGATTCGGTGTTTGTGCATGCAAAAGAGATACTCACGTATCATGAAGTGACTTACACTTTCCCGTGTTTTCACCCATCTCCTAGAGTTAGCCCTAATTTCTGAAGATATGGGAAGTTGTACAGTTGCATCATCTTGTTCCAATACATTTGGCCTTAATTCCCACTAACTTCAGTGCAAACAACAAAATTTCCAGATTTGAAAAGTGCAGCACAAGGTGAGTGAATAGTATCTTTAACGTTTTAGAAACTCAAGGATTAAGACACCAGATTGGAAGGCCTCTTTCCTACCAACCTTTGTAATTCGCATGAATCTTTCTACACACACCTAGATACTGCAGTTTCCCTTTTTTGATCTTTTGTAGTAAGAATTTGTAAACACTCAGAGTTTGTACCTTTAAAGGCCAGGCTTGCCCCTATGTAAGCAGCTATAAAGATTTTCAGAGGGATATATCCTGGACTAGGAGTGGGACAGGTGTCCCTTCGCCACTTCCTTTTAAGAAGCTGTCTATGATAAAAAAGGATAAATCATTTTTTCTGAATGCTGAAAATGCCTTATTACATGAATCTTTAGACATACTAAGTTTTTTCCTCTTTTAATTCTCATATGCTGCCATATTTGCTGGTATTGTTTCAATGCCTTTTTTGTATCATATTGAATAACCTAGAGTTACCTCCTGCTTGCCATTTCTTCCTCCTTGGATTTTGTGATTTTGAAAGCAGTACTTCAAAAACTATTCAGGAGACAAAAATTATTTTAGCAATTGCTTTTCTTCTTTTCCTGCTACAACGGAGCCATTCTTTTTTTAAAATGGCATCAGAAGTCTACTCTTGTTTTGTCTCAAAGATGGTCCCTGGACATATATTGAGCCCTGATAATAAGGCAAGGTCCTGAATAACTTGTGTATCTGAAGAGTCTGCTGATTTGGAGGTTGCTGTTATTTTCCTTACTGTCTTTCTTCACGGATGGCAAGCCTTGCATCTCACCTTGCTAGAGCCCACTGAGTTTGCTGCTGGTGCTGTTCTCCTCATGGACTGTCAGCCAGGGGACAGCTTGATAACTACCTTGTGTTTCAGCCTCATGGAGAGCTCATACTCTCAGGGACAAGAGGTTAATTGGAACAGATGTTATTTCAGAAATTGCATGATGCCCAGAAATCACATATTTGCCTCCCTAAGTCTTTTCAGTGGTTTTGGACTGCATGATCTCTCTTGTTTCTCTCACACTGAGCTCCTTTTCATCTTTTGAATCACCCCAAACAATGGCAATCTTTACAAATACAACAAGACCTTCTCTTTATATCAGGCATTCTTCCCTCTAGGGATGCAAGCAATCTGAGCTGAAGCAAGACGTAATTAAGGCCATTTTTAAAAGCTGTGTGTTTCTTTCCCCCTTTATAGCTATAGCAAATGTTGTGTCTAATTTATACTTTGGTGGTGTATTTGTGCTCTCTGCTAGTTTTGACCTCTTCCTTTGAAATATGTTTGTGTAATTTCAAAGAGGTTTCAGATTTACTTTAAGTTTCCCCAAATGGATTGATGTAAAAACTTTTTGACTTTAGACCATTCTGCTTCTCTCAGAGTGGGAAACAAATAGAGACTTCCTCATATCTTTGAAAATTTGCTCTTTGCTGGTTTGAAAGAAACACCTCTGAGATTACATGCACAATTATGTCCCAGTACTACTTCTGTTAGTGGGAATGAGAAAAAAAAATGTTAAGGAATTCCCCTCCTCCCAGTGAATCAGGTCCCTGAGCTCATTATTATGAACAGCAGATAGAGAGGTAAGAGATGGAAACTAAATCTGAAATCATAAACTCATTAACAGACCTGTATGGCCATCTCCCACATGGCCATGAATGTGGGCCATCAGGTATTTCTGAATAACTGTGGAGGTCTGAAGTGTGCCATAGGGAAAACAAACATTTCTTCCCAGAATAATCCTTCTCAGCAGCTTCATGGTAAGGCTGAAATTATGCAAATTAGATGGTGTCAGCAAAGGAATAGAGGAATGCTGAGGAATATTGGTGGCCTGTCCCTCATTGGAAAAGGCTCAGGTCTTGGCCAAACCATCCATTACTGTGTTTTTACTGCAGAGCACGATTTGTGTGACCTCTTCCTTGCCTATGGGCATTAACTGATCTTTGGGTTTAAATGATGCTGGGAAGTCAGAGCCAAGGTACAACCTGGATAAAGCCAGAGGATCTTCCTCTGTTGTTTATCACAAACGTTCAGCCAATATGAGAATGTACCTTGTCATCACAGCTCTTCCAGCTGTTCCACAGATGCCTGTATCACATCATGGCTTTTCTCCAAGTAGCTGCAAAAGTTAGTGGGAGATCCTTTTGACCCTCTGATAGGGATGGGGTGGAGGTAATCTGTAAATGTTTAAGATAAGTCATACGCACGGCATTAGGACAGAGATTTTAAGCGACGGGTGTTAGTACTATTGCCTTAATACAAACTCTGAAATACTCAGCTGATTGCAATAAGAATAGGAACCAGAACTTCTCAAAGCCCTTTCATCTTGTGATCTGACCTTCATACTTTCATGCAAATCTGCTGGATTTGGACCTCACTTTTCTTGGAAACACTGACTTTTTCCAAGGATCATTTGCAGTCATCACTAGAATAAGTTTCCAGTCATATGTCTAGAAATAGAATCTAGACATTAATAATAATGTGTCCTCCAATAAGAATAATCACAGACTGAAATGGAAGAAAAAGGTACACAATATCTTTCTATTCCTACTAATAATAGTGGGTTTCTCTTAGGGTTCTTCCCAACCTGTGAGACAATGCTTTTGATAAGTGACATCGATGTCCTCCCAAGACTTGAGAGAGTCTAACACAATTATAATTATTATGATAGGCTAGTTTCCATTGCACTTTATAACTCTGGGTTTCAGAAAGACCAACTGAGAGCTACCAGTTAGCACTGAGGTGAGAAAGATCTGAAGCCTTTTCTGATAATATAAACCCAGCCAAGAGCCATAAAGTAGTACCAGCAAAAAAAAAAAATCTTTAATCTCATACTGTCACATATTGTCTCTCTCTTTCTTGACACTGGTCTCAGTCAGCAGTGAAAGTGATTTTCCTTTTAATTTTGATGTTCTAAGAAAATTCATTATAGAAATCCTAAATTCCTCTAGTAGGACTCATTCATAGATTCTTAGTAAAGTGCAGCATTCTTTATTTCTGTTCAACAAACTGAAGTACAGTAATTTCATGCTGCACCTTTATCATTGAAGAATCCAGCCTACCCAGTAGTGCAGCTAATCATCAGGTGCGGCTTATTTATGGACAAATCCCAGTGAAATACCAACCTGGAAGTGAGATCCGGTCAGGGAGAGAGCTGCGGTGGAGCGGCTGCCAGGTGGGCAGTGAGCTGGAGCCACTGACGAGCAGGGGGCGGGCCGCTGCTGGATTGGTGAGGCCAGCCCGGCTTTGCCATCTTCTTATGAGCGAGCCAGCAGCCTTTGCCACGTTTGCACGGGTGAGCAAGCTGCCTTCACCGCCGCGAGCGAGGCACCGCCACCTTCACTGTCACTGCGGCAAGTGTGCTCGCTGCCGCCAGTGCCACCACCTTCACACTAGGGAGCACGCTGCCACCGCCACCTTTGTACTGGGGAGGGATCTGCCACTGCCGCCTTTGCATGGGCAAGCGAGCTGCCGCCGCTGCCTTTGCACGGGCAAGCAAGCTGCCGCTGCCACCGAGCAGGCGGGGGCTGCGGCAGCCAGCACCAGGGGCAGGAGTGCCAGGGTCTGCGGCACGGGGAGGGCACCTGGGGCCGCCTTTAAAGGCTTTGCTGGTCTATGAAAACTGTTTGCAAATTGAGCACCTGACACCAAACCTTGCACTGGTGCCATTCTGTTACTAACTCGTTACTTTGTTGCACATGGATCCTCGCTTTAAAAAAAAAAAAAAATGTGGCCTATATTCGGGTGCGGCTAATATATATGGACAAATCCCATGGTCTACCTGGCTATCCAGATGTGCAGTTTATAATCAGGTGTGGCTTATAATTGTGAAATTACTGTAATCTATGGTGACGGGATAGAAGAAGAAAAGATAAAGAGAAAGAAAAAGTATACTTGTGGAAAAATCCTCAAATATGGAAGAATATTTGTGCATAAGCACAAATATCTTCAATATATATATATATGTATTATATAGGCAACACATCAAAATTCAGCCTCATATAAAATCCAACAGCAAAAGGCAGATACATCCTTGTCAGAATTAGCAATGTCCAAGTTCTGCTGTTATATTGCCAATAAAAAAATCAATCTGTAATTGGCAAGATCAATGATATTTTGGATATAGGGGGAAAGGAAAGAAAGAAGATACTTGTTACAAATTCTTGTCCACATTCATTGGAAGTCTCTTGGAAGATAAGTAAATTATAAATACTATCAAGAGATCTGATGCAGCACTGAGCCTGACAGCTGTTACTGAAAGTAGTTTGCTGTGCTGCAGGCATCAATACAACAATATTATGGCTTTAACTTCTTCAAAAGTTTTATTGTGTAAAATGTCAGATGAGGAAGAAGCTTCCTATAGTTATTTAAAGGGAAAGCCTGGAGGGATTTTAAGTGCAGTCAAACAGAATAAATGTACTACTAAATTTTGGGATTGAAATAAACTGTGTCATTAACGATACATTTCAGGGTTGCTTTTTACTGATGTAGTCAACACTCAAAGTAATAATGTTTTTAAATACTCTGCTTCTGCTTGAGAGACGTATTTGTGGGTATGATAGCACTGCACAGTTGTTGCATTAGTGGACAGAAAGAAAAGCCACTTCCATGGCCTGCAGATGCTGAAGCACCTGTGTTGACAAGCGCTCTTGCAAGTGATCCCTCATGCCTTGGTGTCTCTTCACAAGCCCCATGCCACAGGAGATTGGTGCTGTGCACAGCCCAGGACTTCATTGACACAGGAACTTGGTTAGCTCCAGAGAATGATGGCTAAACACAATGGAGTTCTAAGGAACTTGAAGAATACAGTAATTTCACATCTATAAGGTGCACCCTTTTGACTAAAGTTTCGATCGAAACCCAGAAGTGCGCCTTGTGATCTGGTGCGCCTTATATACAGACAAAGTCTGGAAATTTGCCTACCTGGAAGTGTGCACTGTGAGCGCCAGCAGCCAGGGGTGGGAGGGAATGCCGGGGCCCATAGCACGGGGAGGGTGCCTGGAGCTGCGTTTAAAGGCTACGCTGATCTGTGAAAAATGTTTGCAAATTGAGCACCTGCCAGTAAACCATGAGATTTCGTTACTAATTCGTTACTTTGTTGGACGCAGATCCTTGCTGCGAAAAAAGTGCGCCTTATAATCTGGTGCACCTTATAGTTGTAAAATTACTGTAAATGTTACACACTGCCTGAAAAGGGCTGCTGGTGGTCATTGTGGGTGTGTTAGGCCCAACAGCCAAACTTCACAAAGTGCATGGAAAGATTGTCATGCCAGACTTTGTGTCCCTTGCAACTTTCTGTGGATTAAGGAATTCTGAAAGGAAGCTAGCTCAAAAATGACTGCAAAATCCACAATATCCTAATTTCACAGCTGAGCACAGCACAGTAACACTGATGCCTCCTTCTCATAGAGCACCTGTCAGGTTAGCTGCAAATATCTGCTTGTTCATGTGAAGTCTGGAAGACATGCCAGGAAATAATTGTAGTTCACAAGATGCAACAATGAAAAGAAAACTTTCCATAGAGAAAATAGTCCTTTCAGAACATCTCACAACTAGAAATGGCATTTGAAATCACTCTTGAAAGCCTTGCTATGTATCATGAGGAAGATTCACAACTGAAGCAATATCTCACGTATCATGGGGGGCAGGGAGGGAAAGGTGGAGGGAGGGAGGGAGGGAGGGAGGGAGGGAGGGAG